>CM025784.1:39710581-39754462 GCA_014636745.2 Centella asiatica | reverse complement strand
TTTTTTTTTTTTTTTTTTTTTTTTTTTTTTTTGGGTATATATGTTCAACCAAATTTAGTTCTAAAAACTCATGCAGGTGCAATTGATACTTTGTCAACCTGCACAATGTATTCAAGAGTTGCAGAAGCAGGAATATGCACACCAGAGTTCAAATCTGCACCATTTTCCCCAAACCCTAAGATTGAAGGAACCATCACTCTCCTTTTACCACCAGCTTTCATGGATCTCAAAACATATTCAACACCTTCACACATTCCTTTACTATAAGGTCTTGATCCCATTACTATGGCCAGTGGCCTCTTGTCACCTCCAAATGTGTCCACGAACGATTCTCCGGCGCCTCGGACACTTCCCTTGAGGTCAATCACCACCAGGTCTCCTGCCCTTGGGGATGCACCACCACCCACCCTCAACTCATAGTACCTGATCATATCATCATCACTTTGAATGGAAGTACGAAACCTCTAGTGAAAATATATATATATATATATATATATATATATATATATATATATATATATATATATATATATATGTATGTATGTATGTATGATCTCTATTCAAATTTTCAACACCATTAAATTAACATTATCCCATTGTATTTGGTTCGGGTCTGCAGTCAATGAAGTTATATGAAGATAAGTTAAAAGATAACAAAAATACAAAGTGCATTAAAAATATTTCCATTAATTCAATTTTTATCTTCATATGTTTTGAGGAAAAACCATCTCTTTTTATCTTTCAAAATATATCATTATTTTTAAAACAGATATAGTAATTGACAAAAAAATTGTACCTTATGCCATTGGGCAAAACCACTTCCTCTTCCTTCTCCACATCCCTATACAAAGTAGGAGAGTTATTATATACTCAATTATTAAACATGTTAACAAACTCTAACACATTAGAAAAATTGGTAACATTACATACCTTGTATTTGCTTCTTGCTCAGAGACTTCAAGCCTGGTTTTAATTTGTTCTGAAAGGACACCAATGGCTAAGAAACCAGCCCATGCAAGGCCAGCTCCAAGTCCAAATCTTCTGGTCAGAGAAGAGGCTATCCAATCTGTGGAAACAGCTTTGGTTGGAGCCAAAGGTTTTGGTTTTTGCGTCTGAGCTGATATAGGTGAAGGTGGCTCTGACGATGTGGTACTTAGCGGTTGAGCTGGAGCCGAGGGCGGCGGTTGTGAAGGTGGTGGCTGAGGAGGAGGAGTTTGTGAAGATGAAGAGAAGTACTGGTGAGTTCTTGTAACCGGAGGAGATACCAAAGGTGGATATCCAAAGAAGGCGGCCATATTTTCTTTTGGATACAGAAATCTTGTTAAAGTTCTCAATTGACAAAAATCTAAAGATATTGCATTTACTAGGAAATGGTCCCCACCTTATCTTCATATGTGGTCAATTTCACTCTTCAAAAGGTCAAGAGTGCAAGGAACTGAAATTGCCATCTGCGAAGCCTCAACCCAAAACCAACCCAACCCCACCCCAACCCCGACAAAACAAAAATGATAATTATAATAATAATCACTGCAGCAGTAGAAGTAGTGAATGCTCCGTACATTTTTCTATACCGTTGTAGTATGTAAAATAATATCTTATCTCAGACACTAAAATATTGTTAGAAAAAGGAAATTTGACTACCAGCAACATGATCTGACCCAGCCGCTAGCATGCATAACTTTCGGAAATTTTGTTCCAGTTCAGAAGGATAATATACGGTCTTATTCAAATTTCTGTTGTCCTCCCAGTAATGCCAACAATATACTTAATACCTTAGTGATGGGAATGACATTGTTATTCGCTTTACATATCATTTGAAGCAACTCAGAAATAATACGAAGAACAAAACACATTTTAAAACTTGTCGGACAAATTTCACAAGAAAAATACACATAAGTCCAGGATCGTGGCATAACCTATCCCAGAATTGAGGTAAATAATAGCAGAAAGAATTACAATCAAGTAAATCCAGAAGTATTATGTTCATCAGTCTTTGAGCAATCTTTTTTACATTTGTTCCTGGAAAAATCCCATGCTTGCCTCTATTGCAAGGCATTCCAATGGTCCTGATCCAGTTTTGTGTTCATCATCGGTCCCCTGTGACTTGGTGGTTCATCTAAGATTTGTGAAGGCTGACCCTTTTCTTGCCCACTGCTTGATGATACAGGAGGCTTAGGCACTTGAGAGCTGGTGATAGGCTTTTGGAGTGGCTTCAATGCAGCCATGATTTCAGCAAATGAAGGCCGTAATCTTGGATCGCTAAAATAATTATGGAATATAACGTTACAAATACTAGTAATTTTTTATCAGCTGAACTAAAATTCTAATAATAAATTCTGTCAACAGAGTAGCATAGATGAAATTAAAATGCTGGAAAATCACATGGATCGTAGTATATTGCATGGAAATTTTAATTTACACCGGTATGTACATAACCAAAACAAAATGTCCTCGATCTTAATATGAAGGAGGTCGTAAGGGCGATCAGATATAATTCACCCCAAAATGAAACACAAGTCTCTTTCTTCTATTTCCTTTTTCTGGACTAGTATTTAGCAAGGGATGGAAATTGAACACTACCAGAAGTTACCAGAGAATCTCATTGTT
Organism: Centella asiatica; assembly: GCA_014636745.2. Taxonomy (NCBI): domain Eukaryota; kingdom Viridiplantae; phylum Streptophyta; class Magnoliopsida; order Apiales; family Apiaceae; genus Centella; species Centella asiatica. Next base: position 39,751,855 of record CM025784.1, on the reverse strand, counting down.
TTGATATACATTATACAACATACTACCATGTTAAAAGGTTTACCAATAATTACATTATTATTCCATCACTCATCACTAAACGTCTAACACAACAAATTTAATGGTAAGCTTGAAACAAAAGTACATATCCATAGAACTTGTATATCTGGCGCATGTAACATATTGGGTGAAACAGATGGAGTAACATTTGGTTTCAACCTACCAACTTTCTAGCTATGAAAATACCAATACTTCTACTACATATACTGATGATGTCATCAACCAGTCCTAGTCTATTCTTTAAGTTACTAAATCATTCGTACAAATAAAAAAAATCAACTCAATATGCATCTCAATGTAGAAAGACAAGAATTTCAAGAAGTACTTACGTTTGCCAACATCTGTTGATAATATCTGCAATTATAGGATCCATATCATCCGGAATGTCCAGACGACGATGCTGAAATCCAACAGCCCCAACAACTTGCATAGGGTTCATTCCTCCCCATGGTTGTTGCAAAGTACAGAGCTCCCACAATATTACACCATAACTGAAAACATCACACCTGCATTAAAATTTTAGAGTCAATGAACAGTCGACAAATTATTAATTAGTACCAGTAGAATACTAGTTTACCTAATCCCTCTGTTCCACTTTATACGGCATGAACGCAGCTGTTTTTTGTAAATAATTGTCTAACATCAGGATTGCAATTGAAATTTTTTTTCTTTTGGGTCGGGTGTCGGGGGGAGGGGAGTAAAAGCCACCATTAACTTCATTGCACAACTTGATTACAAGCATGCCGTTCAAAGTGGAATCGAGTTGGTGATATATTTTCCACAAAAAGTGAAAGAAAGCAAACAGAAATAAGTACTTCTCATCGGATGGTTCACTTCTTAGCACTTCCGGAGCCATCCACTCGGCCTGGAGAAAATACATATTATAAGACAAATGGAACAAGCGATGAATTAAGCATCAATACTGTCCTGTATATCTCTGATTGCATCTTGCAAGATATATTCGTCAGTTATATGGGAGATGATATATGCTTTCTGACATTACCATTTCAGATTCCATTATACAACACACAAAATCTAAGACTACTGTAGGTCTTGAATTAAGATTTTGTAGCGCAAATTTTCTGTTCCTAATTCTACTTGAAACCGTCAAAGTTATTTAACCGATTTGTTTTCAGTTGAATCCTTTACGGGAAAGTTTGAAAGTCATACATGAATTATGATCAAGTGCACATATCTTGAGACGTGTATATGTATGTATATGTGTGTACACACACTCATATAAATAAATAAACATACATATATGTATGTAAATGCGCGCATGCAAGTGCCTATATATATGCTCTGTAGCAAAAAGGGAAAAACAAAAATTGGACAATGTTACGGTAAAATCCAACCATATGTATGGAAAGAGTTAATAAAGAAGGGTACAGGTTTTCGTAAACTTTTGTGATGTCTAGCATAGTTTTTTAAATCAAGTTTGTATAGCTATAAAAACCATTTTATACATTACAAAAATCTACAAAAATTTACATACCCTCATATTTTTGGATTCTCCGTTCATCCATAAGGTTGGATTGTTCCAAAACAATACAGAAGAAAAATTACGCACTACAGTCCAAAAAAGATAATATTGCAGCTCAAAACCCTTTTTATCAAGGAAATGAGCTATAGCTCAATTTCCAAATCCTACCCACTAGTTTTACATTTATGAATTCATAATTTATTTGGAAAATTTGACCATACAGATTAAAATAGTATTTAAAAAAATACAGGGGTATCTAAATTTTCTATAGTATATAACATGGTTTTTGTAACTATGTAAAATTAGTATATTTTCAAGGGCTAACATATTTTGATTTTTACATGATTATAAAAACTATGTAAATGAACTTGAAAAGATTCAAAAAAATTCACATATTTTATGGTTTTCACACTCTTTCAATCCATAAAATTAGATTTTTTAAATATATTTTGGATATTAAATCATATGGTAGGATTACAAAAGTAAACTATACCAAAGAGGCAACACACCAACATCCCCCACCCGCCCACACAAACATTGCAATTGCAATAGATATTATTACTTCCTCCGATATTAGCAATTTTATATCTGACATATAACACATAAGATACGCATGAGAAATAGGGGTAGATTCTCTATATATGAAATCTCACTGATAAATTACAATGACAAATTAGACACTGAATTTTGACGTGTATAATTATTTCTAAGTCTCATCTCATTCTAACCACATAGTTTCATGTATATTGGACACCCAACATGGTCAGGCAAGAGTGGCATCTAGGCAAAGGAAATAGACAATCATGCGTACAACACAAATATATGATTCCAACCACATAACATAAAAGTGGTTAAATGGAAAGTTGATCACACCCAAACAGCTTGATTAGCAACTATGAGTATTCATCAACAAAAAAGGTCGAACAAGCATCACTGAACGGATGAAAAAGTAACCATATTTGCAATTTTGAATCAGAGAAACGAGCGTGAACCATGACTATATTTCTCAAGGAAACAAAAATTTAATTGGAACCAGTTCATTGATTCAGAAGCACCGCCCTTAGCTGAACGGGACATTTTACTTGGCTATAACAATCATGAAAAGAAATGTCAAAGATGATCTGCTCCAGGAATTATAGTTAGTTTCCATATTAATCAAAGCTGTTAACCAAAAGTCACTCATCGGGGGGGCTGAACCAATATTTGTTTCCTTTTCTTGGCGCTGGTTACTGATCTTAAAAGTGAAAAAGGATACAAATAGTTATCTGCACTAATGATTTTTTTTAAATCAGTTCCTGCAATAACTTATTATATCAAACCAATAAAAATTGAGTACGTTTGGGCAACAGAAGTTTCTAATTTCTGCTGTTGTTAACAGACATGACATGGATGCTGATGAAGACGTGAAGCTATGCTGTTTAAATCTTCTTTTAGTACATGTACCAGAACTACGATTACGACTTTACAAGCTGGAACCCAAAAGTCACAAACATTACGAACAGTTGCTTGTACTACAACAAAACTTTTAGTACACTAAAAAGTTGGAGATTTTGTAAAATAAAAAAAAAAATCTAAATAGGATGAGTCACAATAAATAGAGCCAATTATAATTCATATAGAGTTTAAGACCAAACTATAAGGGTTTGAATCCTAAGTTGAATAATATTGCAAAAAATCAAAGAATCTGATTTGAATCTCATCTCCCTCCGTCCCGTCCCCCCTCCTCCCCACTATATATATACGTGTGTGTGTGCACGCGTGTGTATATATATGTTCTTGTCTTTCCCGATCAACTAATGATTAACATGGAACAGATAAATTGGATTTAATTATGAGCAAGATCCAGGAAAGTCCAGAACATAAAGTGATCAGTTTAAAAGACAATGCATCGCAAACTAGACAACCAAAATAAAAGTTCCAGCTGAAATTTTCCCATAAGACGGTAAATGTAAAATAATATGATGTTATATGAACTATGGATCACAGCAACCACCTTGTGGAGAAGAAACTTGGCAACCAAAACATCTTCAAAGGCGAGAGTACTAGGACCAACAGCACAGAGCTATCTTCTACAAGAATGGCTGATAATAAAATGATGCAACAACAATTAGCCAATTCCCAGTATTGTAGCAATACTCTTACACTTTAGGAAAGGCATCAGACAAGATAAAAACAACCAAAAGGTAGCCAGGCTGAGGGACCAGAGTATCAGAAAAGAAAGCAGAGTTGATCCAAATTAGAAATGCCTTAGCACAGTGCTATACAGAATAGCAACAAGTTACTTTCTGCTGAATGTATGTGGAATCTAGCAACACGTGGAATACATATGGCATAAACAAGAAATCCAATAAGGTACAAGTGAAAATGGTTTAGTGAACATATATGTGTGTCATATGGAACGAGTATAATGTAATCAGATGAGAAAAAATGAAGAGAAAGTGGAAAAAATTAAAGAAGCTATCTTGATTTAAAGAAATAGGAAGAAAGCTACGGAACAAATTGGCATATACAGCTTACCGTCCCTGCAGTTGACCTTGAAGAAAGAAAAGTGCTATGTTTGATTCTTGATAGCCCAAAATCACATACCTAGTGACAGGTAGAACATGCCGATCATAAGGGACCAAGTTCGGAAATAATTCTTGTTAGATAAAAAGATTACCTTCACAACCCAATTCTTATCTACAAGAAGATTTGGTGATTTCAGATCACGATGAACTATCATTGGTGTACAGTTATGCAAATAATTCATCCCCCTAGCCTGAAAGTTTATTGAGGAAGGGTGAAAGTGTGTCAATAACAGGTTATCCAAAAGTTTTAAATTTATATAGAAACGAAATAAAGAAATCAGAGCATACAGTGTCAAGGGCCATCCTCATACGCTTCCGTACATCTAGTTGGTTGTTGGGCCTGTGAATTAGCCTATACAAACTACCTCTGCACAACAAAACATGCCTCATTATTTACCACAAAAATAATAACATCTTTCTAAGGACACTTACACAATCTCAGAAAACATTTTTGATGCACAAAGGTAATCCAGAATCTGCTTGCAATTAACTGGATATTGGTTTACCTCCACAGTTCAGGATACAAAAGATTAGGTACACAGAATCAAGTACAAAATACACCATGTTATACCCCAGTCCGACATTAGAAAATGGAGATTGAACTGAGAGTGTATAAAATCTCTATTAAGAGTACTAATACAATGTTTTGACTATAGGGGGCCTGGTGTCAGTTGGTCAAGAAGACTCAACAGGTACTCTTGGGGCAATGGATTTAAGCCTTGATCCGGATCAGATTCTGATGGATTATTATTGAGTGGAGTGACATCACATGGAGATGAGGACAGTGATAATGAGCATAGAGAATTACGTTATAAAAACAGAGGAAATCTAGATGTCTGCTAGGAAATAATTCTAAAATGCAGGGGAATAGAGACATTGGATATACTTAATTAGGTGCTACCACAATTGTTATGATAGCTGAAGTCACGAAGTAATCAATGGAACCTCCGCCAACTAATTTATTGGCTCTCATGGAAAACATACTCAGCCTCTTCTAACGCATGATCAGACTCAGATGTTACTTCTTACAGATAGCAGTACATGTCTTATTGAGACACATTGGCATAATTTATGATCTTCAGCCCATTCTGTTGGAATGAGACCATGCATTTCATGTAAGGTTTGTGGATTTTAGTTTACATAATAAGATTTGTGGAATTTAGTTTACATTATACATCCCAGTGATAGAGCATCAATATGAAAGCTTATTCTATGCATATATTGTTCAAGAGCTTCAATTAAAGAGTTTGTAATGCAAGTTAGCAACAACGGTTTCCCTTCTGTGTGGGCCACGTGTATAACGATTTTTAACCATATAAATGGCTATGGGATTGATTTTGTACTTATATGCAAAACTATTTAAATAGGGATAATAACCTTTGGGGAGGTTTGGATAAGCATCTCTATTATTTGCCTTTCTGAAATCCCCCACATCATAGAATCTACTCTCATTGGATACTTATGGGATCGACAACAGGGACTTTTTAGAAAAAGTTGACACTATACTTATATCTATGGTTGAGGTTATTAACATAGCATATATAAGAGAAGGATGTGGAGAAGGTTGAGACATTGTACGTACAATTACGATAGTAGATTTGCCCACCCTGAATGAGACCACCCAGACCTGAACTAAATAGGACCAGATTTATTGTACCCTAAAAGGTTAGAAATTAGCATATTGTTAAGGACATGTTCGTGACTCGATTATACATACACATTATTATATCTGTGTACAGATGTATAGTAAATAGACACATTTTTTGTTTTTCCTGACAGTGCTTACACCCATTTAAATTTATCCCATCAATCACTCCTAATTCCATGTCAAATACATAAACTGCATGTGATTAGTGCCTCGTACTGATACATTGTAATGCTTAAGGTTCTGCCATAATTTTTGAAATTGCATGCCATATAAGTTTGAAATGGTAAGTTGTTGGGAAACAGGACTTCTACAAGTTCAGGTTTAAAAATAGAACAATAAAAATGAAAGTAGGGTCAGGTGTGGAATTATGTCGAGTAGGATTGGGTAGTATACTTACAGCATTAATAAGTAGGGTACTGAAAAGGTTACTATTAGGCCACATAATATCCAGCTGCAGGTAGGTAGTTATGCGGAGGGATAGTAATCTAATTTCTATTTCTTTTCTTTGTCTGTTTACCTTCTTGTCTGTTATGAAGCAAGTGTCAGGGTCATGGAAGAAGGACAGTACTGGCCTACTGGGTAGTACAGAATTAGGGTATTGCATATGCTGGTGGTTATATATATATATATATATAGTAGAGAGTCATTTTCTATTTCATCAAGTCTGAATATGTATTGAGAATTATCTAGAAAAGGAGACATGGTCTCTCTCTGAGTTATACTTGTTCTTCCGGCTATATTGATGAAATCTACTGCACTTCCCTCCCAAATTCTCTACTTGCCAGTGTATTGCCTTGTGAATCTGTTTGTGTGTTAATTTTGAGATCTGAGTTAAGCCTCAGCTTAACAGTTCCCCTGCACCAATAACTGTGCCGTTGCAGGCTTAGCATTTGTTCAGCTAGTTCTACCATTATGCTATTATGATTAATTTAATTGTCTTTAATGTTAGTGTCTTTTCACTCTTTTCATAATTTTTACATAACTGACAATTAATTTGACAACTTACATTAGGAATGCTCAAACTAAATCACTCATTCTAGCAACTGAGCACGGCTTCAAGGTAAGCAATATTATCAGATGATTTCTTTCCACCAATAAATAATTGGCTTGTAACAAATTCTAAACTTTTGCATTTAGATAAGTTAATATCATATGGATAAAATATGTACTTTAACATACCTAGGAAGAAACTCGGTAACAATTGAAAGATTTGGAGCACGAGTAATAGCTCCCATGAAGAGGACAACATTGGGATGTCTAGCTCTTTTCATGATCCGGACCTTGCAAGCCAAACAAGAATCATGAGTTTTCCATCCATTATCTCTAAGCTAGTACCATATCAGAATACATATCCACTCAATGGGATTTCAGGTTCATCATCTATCCTTTTATATGATAAATCATCAAGATGCCTCGGTAGATCAAGACAGTCAAACAAGTAGGAAACTGAAATTTGTGGTGAGAAATAACGTAATTGCTGCCCATACTTGAAACCACAATTTGGTAGAACACCTCTGACACAAGAGTCCACCAATCTAGGGAAATAGAACTATTTCCTATATATATAAGCAACAAGACTACAAGAACAATGACAATTAAATGAAAAATCCCCAAGTAAGAGTATCTAGATACAGTTCCGAATTCAGCCATACAAAAAGTATGGGGATTGAGTGTGGTACATGGATACCTGGATCTCATGTTGTAAAAGAATCTTTTACCTAACCTATCTTCTAGAATAAAACTGAAAGTTATTAATAGAACAATTGAACTAAAGTATTTGCTATTGTAATACTTGATACACCACCTAACAAGACAGGTCATCAGCACTATAGAGCAATATTTTTATCTTCTTTAAAAATCAGCACATAACATAATAATTAAAGTGCCAAAAATTTATATATCCCGTCATAAGTTAGATTTTGGATATATTAATAAGTACTCAAAACATAATTTACTATGTTTTCTTGGCATCTGCAGTATTGTTTGTTTAAAGTTACCCTATCGCCCAAGTTTGTTCAGCAGTTTCATACTTGTAACACAATTAGTTAGTGGAAAAAAGCAGGCTGGGATCCAGAAAAATGAGATGAAGTTTTTGTTCCTGAACGTGGGACTGCAAATAACTAATGCCCAAAGTTGCAGTTTCCATTTTTCAGGCATCTGTGACGTGCAGGTCAAAAGAGAGCATTCTTAGAAGGATTTCCATATATTATTAGCATAAAAGTGAAGGGATATCGGTATAAAAGTGAAGGGATGTAAATAATCATGTGTTCCAAGATTAATTCCATATCAACTATGTAAGCTTTGGTCGTGAAATTTTTGGGCTCCAAGTCCAATGAGTGAAGTTGTACCTCACTTTTGAATTCCTCAAGGGATTCGACAGTAATAGCTTGGTCTAGGAACTTCTTGACAGCAACTTCCTGAAATCAGAAAAGTATAACATCCTAATAGGCAAGAAAGTCATAAGAGTAGGACTGTAGGAGTAAGACAGATAAGGAGAAAAACTGTAGACAACAATACCAAAACAGGTAGCATGTAATAATTTGAAATCAGAAATTGAGTCATATCATTTCTATAAAAAAGAAACTATGTTAATTCTAATTATAAAAAGATCGAGACATCAAGGCCTGTTTCTAAATTAAAACTTCTTTCCTTCCCAAAATACGAGATCATTATTGACTTCTGAAAAGTCACTTAAACTAATTCTTAATTTAAAGATAAGATGGTTTCAGTCAAAACAATCATGAATATGGAAACGTTGACACTAATTAAAATTAATTAATAACAAATCTAGTCAATTCTAATTTTTAACAACGATAATGTCTTATAGACTAGATGGAGTATATGTAAAACCCAGGTATCAAAATTTTTGACAAGCATCAAGCGTCGACGTAACAAAAGAATAGTTGACTTCATGAAATTGGACTACGAATAGTAAAAGTTATCCATATGATAGATCGTTTTTCCTATTGTCTGCAAAGTGTTTTCTTCCTATTTTTTTCAAAAATGTTTTTTCTGCACGACCTAAGATCTATTTCTTCAATGCAAAATGACAACTTCAAGGGTGATCAAATACCCAAAAAAGAAATGAACAATCATTACTGATTGTCTATATCAACAGGCAAAAACAAAAATAATATGCACACATGCAAAACCTTCTAAAGAAACAAAAAGACGCAAAAAAGACTAAGGGGATTGATTGTGCGTAAGATATTTTCAAAAATTAACCAGCCAATCGTTCTGGGATCAAACATTTAGACAAGCCCCTGTATAAAAATGGAATGAACTCCAAATAAGATAATTGAACTTTCATGAAATATATATTGATGATTATGTATAAAAATTTTAAATCATAATAGATAAAGTTTTGTATTTAATCCAAAGGCAAATGATATACTGAAAAATAGTTCTTACATTTATTTTAACCAACATTCAGTGAAAATAGTTCCTGCGCCATGATCTTATTAGTAATGCAGAGTAAGCATTGATGGAAAATTTGATGAGAAATTATGAAAACATTAGGTTGAAGAAATCATACCAAAATGACTTCTCTACATTTCTAAAGTCCAATATCAGTAAGTAGTTTTCATGTATACAAAGTAAGGTAGCGCTGTCACGATGAAGAGGTACATAATACCATGCATAATAAGAACTGAATACTGCCAAAATACCATAAACTTGACAACCAGAAATCGCTAATACACAAGCATTCACTGAAAAATGAGACTCAATAAATTATAGAGGAAAACAAATTAATACTGAATTTCACATTCCTATTTTCATTGGCTTGTCCATTTTCTAAGATTTTATTATGACTGTAGATAAGCTCTGGATTCCCATGTCCAAGGAATAAATTACAGAAAGAGGAAAAGAATTATGTTTTAGGCCCAAATCTCTTTTCAACTACTTTCAGATGATCAATCATTATGTGTCTTTTGAAGCACTTTAATCTTGAAATGGACATCATTGACAACAATAAACATTTAAGAACAAGAAAGTTAAGAGATCAGATTTAAACAAAAAAACAAAAACACCTTTACACTCAACTTATAAAAATTTTGCAGGATACAAAGATATATAAACTTACAGTTCCATGCCAGTCACCACGATAGACCTCCCCATATGATCCTACAGCCAAAGGAAGGAACCAAACAAATAAAAATATAAAATTACAACAAAGCTGATGTAACAGCATAGAGTTCATTAACAAAAAACTGTATGTACAGGCTAGTACCGAGTCCAATACGCTCACCCAAGGTGATATCCTCCCAAGAAATCTCACAATCAGATACTTCATCAAGTGAGGTGTCAGATCTTGTGCTATCATTACCTGCAGATTTATCTGACATTCTCGCACCTTCTGGACTTCCATGCACATTTTCAGGAGCTCGTTCACCACTAAAAGGGGAATCCGCATCTCCATCACTTTCTCCATGTCCCACTGCAGAAACAACTGGTGAATAAGCATCAAAATTCTCACACTGCTTGCCAACAGCTGCAGTCGTCGCTGCCACAGCTGCAGCTGTAGCATTGGCAGCAGCAGCTACAGGAAATTCAAGATTTGAATCAGTAGTTGTCCTTGCCGCAACAACTACCATTGAAGATGCCACGACAGCTGCTGCAGCTGCTGCTGCTGCAACAGGAACATTTCTCACATATTTTTTTGGAGCTATATCAGACTGAGACGAAATCTGCTGTCCTATTACTTCTTTCGAATCTGATTGATCCTCTGATTTCTCGTGACCTTCAGGATGTGCACTATGATAAGTCAAAGCAGGAAGGAAAACAGCATGACCAAGATCACCTTGACCCTTTATTTTCAAGGTTTCATCTCCCTTTCTATTCCTGCTGTCATCTTCAGCTTGGGTCTTATGCTCCAATGTTTCAATACTTAACTTCTCCTGATATATTTCAGTAAACAAATTAGGAGGAGCAACTACACCACTTTCAAGTAACACATCATGAAGTTTCTGAGCCAACTCTGGATTTTCTTTGGCAGCATCAATCATGTATTGTGAGACATCCTTCACCTTCATTTTGTGTGCCGCAGGGGAGCTAACACCTTCAGTCCAAGAAGGAGATCTTGCAAGCATGTGAGGATGAATGAGCCTATAAGGAATTTCCCCAACAGTCTCCTGCCCAACATTGCGAGGACTTCTAGTTGATGACTTCGTTGACACTTCCCCAGCTTTACTATGTAGTAACATATCTTCAGATGGCACAAGTTCACTTGTATCATATTTGGTTCCTGCAGCACTGAGATCAGTAGACAAGGATCTATTCTCCATCGTTTGCCACTCAAACTGTTCGTCATATGAAGTAGTAAACCCACCACTAGAGGACGCTATAACAGGGGAATCCACAGCCAAAAGGTCTGTTGGTAAGGAAGACGCTGTGTACTCTATATGTGATCCTGCAATGTCTGATGGAATAAGCGTACCAGGGTCCCCCATTAAGTCAACAATGTATTCCCTAGACACCAGCCGTTGTATATTGAGAAGAAAAATGTCAGAGGACCAACATAAAGTATATTGATTGGAATACAAATACTAAAAAAATAAGTTCATTCAAGATATCTATCCAAAAAATTAACAACTATAACAAATTAAAACCCTCCTGAATAAATGTTTTCAATAAGCAATATTATGACTGAAATTTTTAGCTTATTGTGGTAGGTCATTACAAAATTATAGAAATTTGTAATGAAAATAATATTTGATATATAATACTCCGAGTATAAATTTAGGGTATTTAGACACTTGGCTATATAAAAAACAGTAGGAAATTATGGATGTCTACCAATAGTAACACATTTTTCTTGTTCTACAATTATAGAAAAGTCAAAGGCATTATGACAAGGGATGACTAAATTGAGCCTTTTTTGGTGTTCCCGTAGAAGTCTCTCCTAATCAATCTTCTCCAATTTCTGATCCTAACCAGCATTTGTGGATCTTAATTGGTGTTTCCTACTTTTGGTTAAGTTTCAACTGAATAAAGTCAGACGTTACATGAACTCTTCGAAATGGGTCGAGTATCTTTGTGAGAAACCTAAATAGCACATTCGTGTAAGTAAATAAGGACAGACAGAAGAAACATACTGCAAAAGAAAAAATTAAGACAAAACTATACATACATAGTTTGATCTTTTATGGACGTGTTCATTTCTCTACTAATTGTAATGGACTTCTACTTGAGGAAGACAATGTAGTTCCATGAGTTGACAAATTTCCTATAAAAACACGGAGTGGTAGTCATCCATACCACGTATCTAAATAAACTTATTTACCAGATATTTTCGTCACTGTCTCCTTACCTGACACCCCACCTATGTTCATGATTGAGAGAGCATATGCTCTATTCATGACTTTATTTGAACATCTCAATCCCCTCCGAGTTCAATTTTCCTACATCACAATCTATCAAATTTTGTTCTTCCATTCTATTATAGTATTATATGTTATTCTATTTCACCATCATTTGAAAACTAGAATATATCGAGCTTTGCCAGTCCCTCAGATGGTGAATACTAGTTCAAGAATAAAGTGCCAAAGCTAACATCATAACTGTTGAAGGTTGCAGCTTAAGATCCACGTGTGAGCCAATAAGTAACAATTTCTCAACTCTCTAATACTTTGTTTAATTTTTCAGAATCTTGAAATATATATAAAAAATAAAATAAAGAAGATCTCGTCAAAGCAGCCCATATATTTTATTATTTCTTGATCGTTTTCTCTTGTTTTATCAATTTAATCTTCTGTTATTGATTTTATCTATTACATCTAATACTAGACCAAAATGGTAATTTCATGGGATTTCTTTGTGCTTGACATTAATAATTGGTTAACACCAAAGATCTGCAGGGTTTGGAGTTTCTTATTGTTTAAAAATATTCCCATTCAACACCAAACTGTACTCATTTTAGTAGACAATCAGGAAGTCAAATGACATGGATTTTGGGTATATAATATACACTGGAGGTGTTTAGGTACTTGGTTATAGTATATAGCAAGGAAGCAAAAGATAGTTGGATATGAAATATCTGTTTATTATTGTATAAATGGGGAAAAGCCAGTATTGAGCGGCGATGTAAGAACTAGTATTTCTATTCTTCAGAGAAATCTGTCACAGGTAATTTTCTCTCTCAGATCTCATCTTAACAACCATTTTTCTGTCTGCACAATCGATTTGAATTTCTTTTCTCTCCTATTGTTGCTTATTAAATTGAGTTAAACTGATGCAATTCATAACGCATTTAATTTAGTTGTCTTCTGTGTAATGATAAGAACTGATTGCTCAGTTGAATGTGGTAGTTATTCTCAGACTGTACTCATTGACATTTCACCTCTCTAGGAATCTTTGTTTTGATAATGCTTTATTAATGTGTATTTGGAATACTACAGCATGTGAGCAATACCAAATTAGCAAGCCAATTATGAAGCTTCTTGTCCATGATGAATGATAAATAAATATGTATGTGTTTGTTCGCATATGTATCCAGATAGTTTAACTATACCAAGTAGCTACTATTTGAATATCTGGTGGACAAGCTTCCACATTTCAAGTATTTCAATTATAATTGAAGTAAAGCATTTTACATCAAATATTTTTGTGATAATTTGACCCCAATTTTTTCAATATCACGTTTAAAAACATTTATCTGTTGGAATAAACTATTTCTGACTCATTGTATTTGGAAAAGATAAAAATAAACAAGTACTAACCTTGAGTCATTAGTCATTACATAGCTCATTGCCGCATCATCTGAACCAGTATATTGTTGTCCTTTCACCAAGCGACAAGGGACACCAACACTGTCAGCCAAAACCTATAAAACCATCATATTAAAGATGTCATATGGATATTACTTTATACATTTTAAATTTTTCACCATGTCATATATGCAGTACAAAAGAATACACTTTAAGCTGAAGGGCAGCTCAACTGTCATTTTCAGCATATTAGATTTCACTTTTAGATTATCTTATGACAAAAGAAACCGGAAATTTTGAAGTCAAACGGAATTAGAAGGACTTTTTTTTAAAAAAATTATGGAGAAATGCTGGGTGCTATTGTGGAAGGATTCCGCATGCGTATGGATACAATATCTTTACTCCTTTCCAACAGTGAAAGTCAAACCAACTAGAAGTGATTAGAAAAGATTACTAAGATGTTAATAATTAAAAAAGAAGTGGTAGTCGGTAGCATCATGTCCATCAAAAGAGAAGCTAATGCTACTGCACAACAATGTTCACATTAGGTATATTCAACTTTAAGACTTGAATACAGTAAGAGACGAAGTACCTTGAATAACAGTGCACGATGACGAGCTAGCCCAATTTTCAGAGAACCAAGAGGCAAAACCATGCTCCTGAGAGTTGCCTTCAAATAAAAACTATGGCTTCTCCATGCCATCAACATCTTGTCAGGATCACCAACTGACCCCCCCATCTGATCAGAAACCAAAGCAGCAAGCTTCTGTATCAGATCATAACCTACATAATCAGGGGATCCTGATCTCAATGTAACAGCCACCTCCAAGGCCTTCTGTTTGAGGTGCAACAAATTAGTGTCTTTAACCTGATTGACAAGAACTGCTTCCCATGCGATGTCCTCTGACACTGGTGTACCTTGAAGATCAATAAGGGAAGGCATCTTTGATGAAGTGGACTCCATCAAGATGCCATAAAGATCATAAAAGCCATCAAGAATCTTGTCATCATAGCTAAGAGTGTCGTAACTCTGTGAAGCACGAAAAAAACTATTTCATGAGATAGGTCAGATATAATAAAGCTATGACAGTAGATATTAAAAACAGAGATCTTGTGCAAGTTAAAACTTCAAACTTTAGGAATGTTGTTTCTTTGTGATATTTATAGTCATCATTTGGCTATGCTACACACAAAAGGGTACATTTAACCAACAACAAAATGAGGCTTTGTATGATAGGTGCTAGATACCCCACTTTTATTTGGTCAGAAATACCGATGACCAACATGTCCCTTAAGCTATACTGCAAGCTCACTTTTCCATGTATTCTATATGATCTATCGACCTTTCTCTTAGAATCTCACAGAGACCTCCACTAACGTTGTAGAGCATGCAGCCAAATGACCAACTGTGGTACTAGAAATGGGAAGAGCTAGCCTCATTTACAGCATCTATTTTCTTATTATAGTGTGACTGTGTGAGCATACAGAACTATGAACCAACTACTAATTCGAAAAGCCTAATGGTTTAAATTTGTGCGGAGGAGGCCTAAGCCATTTGGTACTAAATAGTGGACATTTCGCATCAAGGATAATGATTAAAAGAAATTTGTATAGATGTTTGTTTACATATATATATTATTGCACATCCATAAAAGATGGAAATAAGTTTGATCCTCTGGTAATTGATTTACCACAACAACCACCACTATATACTTACATTTTATAACAGCTCATTTCAAATTAGAATCAATTATACTGTGATCAACTGGCCCTTTCCTCTAAGTAGAACACCAGTTGTTACTAAACACATGATCACATGCAGTAAAATGGAGTTCACCAAGCTGAAAATGACATCCATTCCAATAAAAGAGAAACATACTTACCCAATATCGATATGCTACAACTTCAGCTGGAGTATTCTCTTGCTGACAAGAGCCCAAACTAATCTGCTTAACTGCTTCAATATGTACTGCTTCAGGGTCCTCCCTTGCACTCAACTCCAAAGCCAACTGTATCTGATACTCCTCTTCGATATTAGGGTCCCTTGAGTTGGCAGACTCCGAATCACGTAGCACTGCATCCAAAGCAGCATCCAAAGCACTACTGCTCACAGAGTCAGATGGTTCAATTCTCTCTGCTCTACTGACATTCAAAGATGATGGTGGACTAGGGCTACGTCTATTTTTAACCGAATTCAACCAACCCGAAAGAGCTGATAAGGGTTTATGCTCAGAACTTTGATGGGTCTGAGACTGTGAAGGTCTCTCAGCTGAGGAAACATCACTCAACCTGGTGCTCTTTGATGAAGTAGAGCCTTCCAAATCTTCAGATTGGTTGGGAATGATATGAAGTTTCTTTAGAAGGTTCTTCATACTGATCTCTTCACCAAGTTATACAAGTCAATGTCAAAGAAGAAAAAATATGGCCATAAAGCTCTCCACTGTCTTAAACCAAGCATGAGATTTCTCCATGGCAATACCTCAACCACAAAGTGTGCAAATTAACACCACCCCAGAATGCTAGCAATAGGTCAACTACGAGAAACCTCACATAAACCCACCAAATCCAAGATCTAAAACAAGCACTTTGATCAAACCCACTAGAGTTTGCAAACATTTAACACCACCCAGATGCACAAATTGCAATTAAACACCATCCAGGAGAAAGACCAAGTCTATAAATTTATCCAGGACATTAAATTCAAAATAGAAAATATATTTAACAAAAACAATAACAAGAAGATTGGTTTGTTCTATTTTCTTGATGTGTAAGCAAGTAAATAACTACAATAAATCAAGAAATACTTAGGAAAATGTAATAGTATAATAATTGGATAGATGGTAAGGACAGAAGATTGATGTTTGGGAGGAAATAGGGGAGAAAGAAGATTCATATTAGCAATATAATGATAAAGGGTAGTCATTTGGGGAGGATTTTCAGAAAGTAGAAAAGAGGAAGGTGCACACAGCAGAGACTAACAAGGAGAGTGTTCCCTCAAATAGTGAATACAGAGAGAGAATAAAGATGACCCACTTGAAATTTTGATGATAGCACTTGCTTTTCTCACGGCCCCAAACAAATTTGTAGCCGGTGTTGAACTTCGAGGTCCGGTCCAGTTGGAAATTTACCGTTGGCCGTTGGGAATGAAACAATCGGAGAATACAGTTTTTTCGGTAATAACACGTCAATCGTCAAATTAGGCAGATAAAAGTATACAAATTATAAATTTTAAACATAAAGGCGTGAGTCATTTAAGGCTCACTACAGAAGTTTAGCTCCATTAATTCAATTTCATCAATTTGTACACATTTATCTGTGTACAAGTAAATACCATTCATATATTTTTTATTTTCTTCGTGATATTACGTGATCAATTTAAATTCTGACTAATCTAATATCAATTTTTGGTCAGACCCATAAAGGATGAGTTTGCTCTTATACAATCGAAAAATATTGTTATTTTTAAGTTTTGGCCAAATAGTATGAAAAATATTAATTTGTGAATACATAAATGATAAATGTATACAAATTAGGGTGATTAAACACTAGTGATGACTATTCTACTTTAAGGGATTTATTACTCAATTCTAGTATAAGGGATTTATTACTCAATTTTAATGGTTCAAAAGTTTTCACATATTTATGTATTTTTATTTATATAATTTGTTAGTGATCATATTGTCTGTTTTAATTAAGTAAATTTATCCGGCTCATGAAAAATGCCAATGGCCATTTTATTTTTTTATTTTTTTTGTCTCGAGTAAGGAGTGTTGAATTTAGGACATGAATGTAGAAGCGTTAATAAGCTTAAGAATGTAATAACAAATTAGATATCTAATAAATTTTCATCACACCACTATTAAATCCAACTATAAATTTTAATAAAAAAACTCATGGAAACTTTCAAGCCATGACATGGACTTAGTAGCAAGATAACTTGTGTATGCCAAAGTTCATTAAATATTTTGTTATAATAGACTACTAGAGGAATGATATGTTTTCTCTCTTCTAGATCAAGTAGCATTTTGAGTGTTTTTAGAAGTTTCATTGAAATTTGATATGGATTTAATTGATATTGAGATCAATAAATTACAGAAGGCACAAATATCAAAAAAGATAAAAGCACAAGGACATGGAATACAGTTTTGCCAGGCTATATATATGTCAATCCAACTTACCATCACTAGAAATCATTTACTTTTCAACATAATCTCTTTACAAAGTATGGATAATACTTTTGGTAGATAAAATTAATGTGCATACCAATAATCCTTGAATCCTGGGAGAGAGAAAAAACAAAATAGAAAACTCACTTGACATTTTAAGTTGAAAAGCTCACATTTCTTTTAATCTATTTAATAAAACCGGAAAACTTTTTTACGGTTATCTGGTGTTAACAACGACATAGAAATCCATACATATTACATTCTAAAAATTAGCCGCTTATTTTCTAAAAAATAGCTAGTGTTGTAGTTTTTACCAAAAATTATCACTTATTTGAAATAGAAAAAAATTTCACCATAAGGTTTATATAATTTATTATAGTATTAGTTAATTACTCTCTCTACTTATTTGAAACGTGTGCCCGATTTACTGGTCCAAATAAAAGGCCGAAATAAAAGAAGAAGAAAAAAAGTGATCCATAAGGATAACACCAACAATACTTTCAGATACTTTCTTCTTTTATGATCTGTCTTATTATCACCTAAGAGATAAGGAACTGAATTCCCCGATTATAATTAGTGGAAGAACAATATTCCTAGTAGTTGGGAAATTGCGATTTGACTGCTTCTATAATTAAGTTTTGTTTTATTTTCTGTTTTTGTGTTCTCTCAAGCATGTCCAAGCGATCTGCTCATATATAAGAATCTCATGAAAACGTTAAAAGTAACAATAATAAATTATTATAATATGATTTGACCAAACTTGGATAATAATAATAGATTTTCTTTTATTGTGTGCAACACATATTTCTTTTAATTGCGATAAAGAGAAAAGGATGGGTTTTGTTTTAAAATTATTTGATCAATCACTGTAATTTATCCCAAATGTTAATTATCCACCAAAAAAAGCAAAAATTCGCTTTATAAAATTACTGCTTTTTCATCTTCTTTTCCTACAAAACAAACTAAGGCCAAGGATATAAACAGCAAAAAAACGCTGCTTTAATAGCAAGTCTTAAGGCCAATCGTTAATTATCTACCAAAAATTAGCAAAAGAATTGCTTCTTGAATCATAAATTAGCAAGAAATCACTACCTTCTCCTTTTCTTTTCCTAAAACCCCAAAAAAAATCCAAAGGCGGGACAGATCTTGTACAACCTTGTTCCTTTAACCTTCTTATCTCTTGTTAATGAAATCGTGCAACTGTAAACTGATTCAGCAGTAGGCTGCAACAATAAACCCACATGGAATATATTACTCATCCAGCTTTCTCCCAATACCCAACTCACATGAAATAGCACATGCTGCTCAAAAGCAGCAGTTTCACAACCTTGTAATTTGTAAAAGATAAAAACGTAAATCAGTTGGAGAGATGTAAGCAGCTGTTAAATGACTTGAGAGGATTGTAAGCACTAAAACGTTGCCACGTTCAACACGATAATATAACTTCATAGCTTATACTGGCTTTTGGATCATCGACCACGAGAAATGTACCAGCACAAACTTTTCGAAACCTACTATTAAGTCGGCTAATTTTCATCCATCCTAAAATAGCAACAATCTGCAACGAAATAGTATCACTGCTACATTAACAAGGGAAACACAGATTAACCACAACTCCATTCTCCTAAGGTACGATGATTAACTTAACCAAGACTCTACTTAAGTACGAAGATTTGATTGCAACAACTAAATACAAGTACCAATTGATGATCGACAAATTTGCAGAGAAAACCAATCTTGAGTCCATATCAGAAAGCTGTCACGTCTAGTTTTGCCATGCTTCTTTCTTCTTGTCTCGCTTCCCCACTTTTTCTCTACAAGCCCTTGCAACAGTCTTGGTCCTTGTCAAGCAACTCCTCCCAGATGTCCCTCATGATGAAGAGCAGGTTCCTGCCATTGAACAGCTACTGTTTCACTTTGAACATTTACTGGAGCACTTTGTACAGCTTCTGGTGCACTTTGATCGGTTAGTGGTGGTTCACTTTGAACAGTTAATGGTGCACTTTGAACAGTTGGTGGAGCACTTATATCCATCGATGCGAGTTCCTCTAGCTCTTGCAAAGCCCCTATTGCAATGACTGCAGTATCACTGTTCAAGTAAGGCTTTACGACGCCAACTGCTTGTTTGATTCTTGATTGCTGCCACACATTTTTGAAAAAAAAAAATTAAAAAAAACCCATAATTTAGCCCAACCTTACGGCTGCAACATGTAGATAAGAATAGGACATTGATAGCAATAATCCAGAACTTGGCTTACAAAATGCTCCACTCTCGACTTAAGGTCTTGATAGGCCATCTCCTGCTGTTGTTCAGATGCTTGAATTGCTGCCATTGCTGCACTCTGAATTCCAGCGTGCCAATTAATTATACAATAAAATGACCAATATGTTATATGAAAGCTTAAAGATTAAATCAACTATTGGTTTACTCTAGATTGAATATCAGCTTTTTATCATGCAAAAACTTGACCATGGACTTTGTCATAGATCAAATGCATAACTTAAATGTCACAGATACCTAATTTCTACGCAGATAAAATATTTGTTACTCCCTCGGTTAAAAGATTAGATACACATTAACTTTTGAAATCATAATTAATTTATCTAGGAACAGCAAAAATGGTAAGAAGCAATACTTGTGATTGTCTTTTGTATTCTCCACAATATTACCACTTGAGAAACTCTATTATCTCCACATCAATACTGTATCTGTAGTATTTTATTGCTGAAGAGCAAAATTCAATCTCTCTTTCTTACTTACTTTATCATCTGTAATCCATCTCTATTAGTAAGCAATGATGTATATTACAAAGTTTATACATCCTCCCCCCACCCCCCTCACCACACACACACACACACACACACACAAAATACAAAATCATAAATATATATATAAATATATACACATATATGGTAGTTCTCAGGTCCCCAGACTTAGAGACTCACAAGAATTCATGGACTGTTTAATTAAAATAGACGGCAGAGATAAAACAAAAAACTTTATAGCCTTGTTTTATCCCATTCTCAAACTTGAAGGATTCAATTCAGTCATTTATCTCTATCTCAAAGTTTTTACAGCATTCTGTTGCTACGCATAGATTCTAATATGGAGAAAATATTGAGCCTCTCTTAATTTGGGATAAAAATTCTGTACTTCACTGTAATCCAGAGCAGTTTAGGGAGTAAGTGACTACCATTCTACTCGATCAGCGAAGCATTGTATACGTTAAAGATTTCTAAGAATCCTGACAACAGTGTTAAGCACATCTATTAAGCATATTTAGGCCCTACTAATAATCTAAGAACAACTCCATATAATTTATAGACAACAAGTTTTATCGGTGATAAAATAAAAGATGGTGATAGAGATTATACACAGATACATCACATAACTGAAATTCTTAATTACATCTAGAGAGATAACTTCACTGCTAATACTGTAGATATTTTACTTCAGAATATAAATTCAAAACAATCTATTATACAACAATGCTTCGACAGACTTGAACCTACACTCTCAAATTGGTTTTGTTTCTTTATGTGCCTTTTTTTCTCTTTTTTTTTTTAATGTACTGGTCCATTACAAGTATCTTAAACCTAGGGAAGAAGGGATCACAGATAACCAACTTTTCACCATATCCACCAAGAATTGATCCCTCAACCTCTATGTCAATAGAAGTGAGTCATACCCAGTGACCCTTGGTCTAACTAATATTAGGTTAATTGAAAAGGTTAAAAAGATTTGTGAGGACAAGAGATTTATAGGAAGGTCCTTAATAAAAGTATTAAAAGTTGCCAAAGCAATGCCACGATAATCCAAAAGACTATTATGCTTAATCAAGGCAAGTCATACACGACCTTGGCCTAACTAATATTAGGTTAAATTCAATCTAAAACAACAGATTTATGGGAAGGACTTCATAAAGCTATTAGAAGTTGTTCAGGTGACACCGTGATAATAAGACAGACTATTAGCTTAATCAACGTGCTAATACTTCAAAGAAAAACTACATAACTATGAATAACATAAAATGTGAATGGTTTCTTGGCTACTTCGGAGAATTATGAATAAAACCGACCAATCTATGTAAGATATTAGAATCAGATAAACAGAGCATCAACAAAAACTTATTATTCTAACATAACCAGTAATAAGCCTGCTTGGAATAGATGAAGAAAGTACTTCCTCATATGATAATCAAAACGTTAAGAGAAATAAAGAAGAATAAAGTAATAATGAAATAAAGGATGTGAAAGAAACAAAAGATTTAAATCCAAAGCTATTTGGTATATTGGATGTCAGTATGTAACAAATACCCCTCTAAAGATCAACTCACAGCTCTATATGATTGTTCAAAATCCATATTCATGCTTGTAACAAGTTACAAATAAAGTTGCAGAAAAGAAAGACTCTTGGAATAAGAGGGTGCTGTCTTACAAGGAAAAATATCGTAGTGCTTAGGCCATGTAAGGGTCGGAGGAGAGATGTATTCTAGTGCCTGGACATTATGTTCATACTTCTTGATAGGTAATTTTCTTTTCTATCTTCATAAGCTAATAACTTCGTGTTAGGATATAGGCCTGGATACAACATCAATCAAATTTTATGTTTCTTTTTATGCGAAAACTGATTTCAGACGTAGCATTCAGTTCCACTTTACATGAACTTGTTTAGGTGGTCCCATGGTTTTTACTTCCTAGTTCACTTTATGTTCCAATGAAAAAACGTTCTCCAACACTTTGCCTAAGATCTGTCTAGGGAGCAGGTGGCCGTGTTGTTTAGATTATTAGGGCAAACATACTAAACCAAGTAGAAAACGTGATACTCTATAAATAAAGTTTTTAATACTATGATCTCTAGTAGCAAATAGTGCCGACTAACTCTTATTATTGTGTCCCTTAAGCATCAAGATGTGAATCCATAAGCACCACCAACTGCATAGCTATATACTTTAACATTCTCATTTCTCCTATGGCTTTAGATCCAATCTCCAAAGGGATAAAAAAGACAAGACATTATGATATCTTAATTATTACAAAATCAATATATCACATATCTATTTGCTAAGCTCAAATCTGTTGTTTACTATATATGCTGTTTGACATTTTAAAATCCATCGCATACAATTAATAAGAATTACTACAGGGAAATTCTAAATGGAAAGATATCCTGATACGATGGCAAAGATTGGAGTAACTGGGCAAGAGTGCTCAGTTTCGAGTCTTGTCAGTTGCCAACAACAAACGTAGTTATAAAGTTTTTAGAATACATCCGGTTAAGCACAAAAAATATATGTTTCTCATAGTGTTTGTTGGATTAACCAGGTATATTAAATACAAAATCTTATGTCAAAATTTATGTTGCTTCAACGGAAAGGATGGAGTTAATGTGTAGGGGACTCGGTTTCGAATCTCGCTGACAATAAAAGCCTTTTTTAAAAAATATTTGTTTCAACACAATAAACACGTGGGTTAAATCATGTTTAGCTCATATTAAGTTAAATACACCAAGTTAACATCCAATCAATCTTAATTCTTTCAAGTTCTATAAATCAGAATTGCTTCAAGAATTCTTTTAAGCATGTGACAAGGGTTATAGCTTATAAGACAAGACAAAAACATACATAATTAATATATTTTCAAAATATATATGATATACTCCAAAATATAGCACCGACATAAATCAGAACTGGTATACTATGCACACACCTATGTGTGTGTTTGGATTTCTGAACATAAATCAAACATGATAAAAAGAAAACAGTGTAAAAAAATGAGATAAGAGAAAAGGAGAAGATTTTTCATATAAAAGGAGTGGGAGGGAAATAAGAAGAGATGAAATTTTAAATTTTCAGAAATTATTAAAATGATAATGGGAATGAGTTGTATATATTGGCAACGATAAAGAAGTTTCGAAAGCATTTTAAAAGATAATAAAAATAAACTGACAATTAAGATGTTACCCAAAGAAAAGGGGAAATAAGGTGATAGATGGCATTTGATATTGACTTGCAGATAGTGGATTGAATCAAGCTCTATTCCACCCTAAACTTTGAAAGCGGAGCCCCCACGTTGTTCCTTACAAAATCTATACTTCTAAGAAAAAGGCTTCATGTCGAAGTTACATGGGTGAGCGGACACGTTTATGTATAGAGGTGCATAGATATACAAAAATCTAATGCATTTAAATATCTTTGATAAGCATTAAAATTCATGCAACACCATCACGAAACGTGTTGCAAACAATCTAGAACAGAGGTAATAAAATCATAATGCCTTTAAATTCTCTATCATGTTTCTTCTTTTTGTTTCCTTTTTCTTTAAATTAGTTTACGACCACAATACCAGATGGTCCAGACAAGTCTTTATCTTGGCAGATAAATGTTTGTCACATGGGGCAAATATTGTCTTAAAAATAGTTGTGAAAGCACACGATCCAGGCTATCAAATGTTCAAATACAGCAAACAATTTGATTCAGTTTATTGAACCAAGGGCCTTTGAGGGCATGCCTTTTTGAATCAAGGCCCTTTTCAATTTAGATTTTGTTTTAAAGTTATGCGGCTTGGTACTTAGTTCAGTACCTTGTTATGCTTTCAGAAAATAATGCTACCTAACTTCTGTTTGGGTACCGAATGCTAGTACATGTATTATGAAGCATCGGACTATTAATATATAATTTACTACTATCGTACTATACTATATAACTGTTAGACTCACTTCAAGTCCCAAGGAAAACTTTGGGTATTATTGCACCTCAACATTAAGAACAAAGTTAATAATATCTAGTAAGAAATTTTAGGTACCGCTAATAGTCAGGTTCCAATCAAAAATAATGTTCTAAGGAAATGATGTTGAGTTAGTAATTGTGATTATGGATATTGTGGAAATATAGCTCCCATAACGGTGATGGGGAACTGAGGGTGGGTTTACAAACCTTTTTCCCCCTTCCCTGTTTAATATCGTTTAGTTCAGATTACTTGTTGACTACTTTCATAGTTCTTTATTTTTTATTCAGCTTTCATTTATTTATGCACTTTAATTATTTTATTTGCATTTGATGTTTTTTAAAAGTTATCAAATTATTGTATTTTAATTTTCTTATTTACTTAATTTTACTCTAAAATTAAATTTACCAATAGGCAATCAAGCCTGTGTTAATTAACCTTGTACTGCTATTTTTGTGAATCATGAGTTCATTTAGTCATTACGAATCATTAGTTTATGTTTCTATATAAGAATTTTATTAGTTTATTTGTATTTGGTATTTTTCAAAACTATGAAAATATTGTATTTTGATTTTCTTATTTACTTTTTACTCTAAACTCAAATTAACCAATTGGTGATCAAGCCTGTGTTAATTAATTGTGTTTGTATGAAATTATTATTATTGTAATTTTTGTGAATTGTGAGTTTATTTAGTCATTATGTTGTCATTAATTTATCTGTTTATATACTCCGTAATAATTTTATTGCATTCTGATTATTTATTTCCACATACATATACAACTCCGTCCCACAAGCATTTATAAAAATATCTAAACAGAATTCATATACAACTCCGCTACCAAGTCATTAAACACATCAGCTCTAGGTAACTACAGTGAGTTGTCTTAACAATAATTTTTGCAATTCTGTTACCTTTTTACAAAGTTCAGAAAGGTTGAATGATTGGTTACTGGTTATTGATATAATGGAATTGGTTATTTTGAAATTTCTGAAACAGTTGAATGATTTTTGGCAATTAAGTCTTAGAAGATATAGTTATAAGAATGCAAGAAATAAAAATTAGAAGATTTTATTACACTACTATAAGCAGCAATTAAGTAATTTGAACAGCTGTAGGAACTCCTCTGACAGAGAATTAAATCATGCAACAAAAACAGTAGGTAACAACGAAACACAACAATGTATAATTTAAAAAAATTAAAGAAATTATGGGATTACAGTAGAGAAGAAATAATTCCTAAATTTGAAAATTATAAAGTACTTCTAAAAGTATATCTAGAAGCATGTATTTCGTTTTCATAACGTTGAATTGTTTTATAAAATAAATTCACACCAGTTTATTGCAAACTTATTTGACAAACTCGAATTTATTCACATAACGTTCAGTTCGTGGAGAATATTAAATTGAGTCTTTTAACAAAAACAAAAAAAAAACAAGACAATCATAGAACCAGAGAGAGAGAGAGAGGGGATAATCCTTGTAACAATATAGAATAAGTTATATTAAAAGTGAACACAAAAGTTTTACAGACAGAGTTTATCATGCTTGCTCAAAAAACAAACACTAATTTGAAACTGAAGTAAGTACTCCTCCAGTAAGCAATTAAGTCATGCAACAAACATGACGCATAATACCTAAGAAGACAGTAATAACAAAAAAAGATGGCTGCAAAAAGAAAAAAAATAAATAAAGAATTGATAGAACAAAAACAATCTGGTGCATTGGTGTACAACAAAGAAGAAATATCCCTCTTGAAAATCAATTAAAGCTGTACACAAATGCAAGTAATTCTTTTACATATTCGCAACAAGTTATTGAAAACACAGCTGGAAAATAATATCAGATTATGTGGCTCCTATTTCACGATAAAATATATTATAGTTCTTCTAGTGTTAAACAACAGCAAAAGTCAGGGAAACCAAAGAGAAACAAAGCAAAATTTAATAACTACTTGTTTCTAATCAAATTTAGCATATTACTCAAAAAAAAAAGAATAATAAGAAGAAGAACTTGATTCTATTTAGAATAAACTACATATAGAATGGCAACATAGTTTTCGAGAATGATAACAGGAGTACAAAATCTAGTGGATGACAAATCCACTGGTTACATAAAACTTAATGAGGTTTACTAGTTACCGCGCATATCCATTATCTGTATAGTACTCACTTTATCCATTCTAGAAGTCACTAATCATAATCACATTTGTTTCATATCTACTAATTTCAGTTTCTGACACTTTTATTAATCACACTTATCATATTATATTTAATGAGATAGAAAGGTATATGGACTTATTACATTCAATAGAATAAACCATGGGACAAGAGTGAGAAATATATTTAGTTATGATAGGAACTTAAGGGATGTACGGACAAATTTATTCATTGGTGTAGCTTCCACTAGCATGCACTAAAAATTGCTTTAATGACCAACAGTACGATCAAATCAAGAGATGCAATAATTAAAGACAAACATTAATTGCAACAAAGGTTCAGGTCCAGCTCCAAAATAATACACTAACAATTTCATAGTTGACAGTACTACTACTTTAAAAAAATAAAAAACAACATTACAAACATATAACAACTTTTGCATGGTAATACAAAAGTAAAGAACGCAGTAAGCTTTCACTATAATGCAAAATTTAGAAAGTAAATATACCTTCTTGGGCCGGCCCAAAGGTTTTCCACTGAGCTTCCTGGGTTTCTTTGCTTCACCTGTTTGCGGCCGTCCAGCCCGTTTAGCTGGTAAAACTCCACCACCACCAACAGCAGCCCCATCAGCCGAAACCAACGCACCAACACCACCATTAATAGCCATATTCTTTCTTGGCCTACCCCTGGGCTTGCCAGTGGGCGCGGGCCTAACAACACCAGCAGGCCTAACAACACCCTTCTTCGGCCGACCTCTTCGCCTTTGTCCCAACCCTGACCCAACTGGCCTGCCTCTTCCCTTCTTGATCACACCATTTCCCATAAGAACAGACATTGATTTGGGGGGACGTCCCCTACCTTTCTTCCCCACTACAGACCCATCCATGGCCCTGGGTGGACGGCCTGGCCTCCTCTTCTGCAGCCCATCAGCCGGCCCCACTGAAACAGCAAGAGGCCCTACCAGCTCAGCTCCAGCCACCTTGGGTGGCCGGCCGCGCCTCTTCACCGGCAGCTGCTGCCCATCAACCTGAGCGATGGGGACAACCGTCGGCACTGCACCTGGGTCATATGCTGGCCCACTATTACTGGGCCCAACAACATGACCCATGGTCGGAACAGTGTTCGCGGGACCAACAACTAGAGGCCCACCAAACGGACCCACAATTGGATTCATATTCTGCAAGCCGTCAGTAAACCCAAACGATGGGCTACCCATACCAGGGGGCCCACCAGGCAGCCCACTTGGAAAAAACATATTTTGAGGCAAAACATTACCGTTGGGTTGGTTATGGGGCTGGATACCGAGCTGGTTAATGGGCTGGATATTGGGCTGTACCTTGGGAGGGCGACCCGGCCTACGTTTGGGCCCATCAGAAAGTTGAGAAGGATAAGGCTGAGTACTAGGAGTGGGGAAATTGTTATTACCTGCCGCAGAAGAAGCAGAGTGAGAGAAATTGAGCGGAACAGATCCAGGGAGCGTGTAGGAGTGCTTGACCATGACCAATTGACCATTATTTTTCATTCTTTTGAGTTGCTGAGTCAACAAGGTCGAGTGACTGGGTGATAAGTTGTCTTTGTACTCGTTCTCTATGTACCTAGCTATGGCTTGTCTGCTCGAACCATCCCTCTCCTTCAGAGCTAAAATAGCTGCTGTTATCATCTACAAAAACACAAAACCAAAACAAAACAATTATTGATGTGACCTTTAGAGAGAGAAAGTACTGTGTAGACTAAAAAAGGGGTTCGATTTTGGGTTGTTTTTACCTCAGCATACGGAGGATGGTTGAAATTGGGTACCGGATTTGGAGAGGGGTTAGCGGCGTAAGCTGTGTAAGCCGGCGGTTCGGAGGTCGGCGGTGGATCTAACGATGAGATCTCCATGGATAGAGAGAGAAAGCGAGAAAGAGGAGAGAGAAAGCGAGATTTGTGTTTTTGATTTTTAGAGAGAGAAAATTAAAATAAAAAAAAGGGAAAGTAGTTTTAGAGAGAGAGAAAGGGTAAAGAAAAATATATGATAGGAAGAAGGGCTTGATGGTATTTTAATTTTAGTAATAAGTAGGTTTATAGATAGGTATTTATTATTTTATTTTGTTGTGTACGTATATATTCTAAGATTTGGATTTGGATGTAACAAAGGTTGAGAGAAGGGAGTGTAAATCTGACCGTTGAGGGGGAGCTGAGATCTTTTTCATCTACTTGTCAGTAGCTAGATTGATGACGATTGGCTCTCACTTGTCCGTATGCCATTTTTTTTCTTTATCTTTTAATTATTAATTTTACTAATTTGTTTAAAATCAAATATTTCATCTGTTTAGATTTAATTATTATCTTTTGACTTTTTATAGTCAAATTGATCATATCATTACCAAAAAAAAATTATATTTATTAAATCAAAATATATAATTATTATCATAAAAAAAATATCTTCAATATACCATTAAAGTCAACTTTTTAATAAATTTCTAAATATAAAATACTTTATCAAATTATAAGTTTTGAAACAGATGTCATGTACACCATCAATTTATATACATAAATATATATAACATTAGTTTTTTATTTGTTTGATTTTATATTAAATTAAATCAATTGAATATTTGACATAATACTTTAAATATATACTAAAAACACCAAAAAATAGTTTTAACTATATTAAAACCACTAAAAACTAAACTACACTCTTCCTTTTAATTTTGGTTAGCAAAAATTTTATCAGGCTAGCAGAGGCATAATATTTTATTTTTATTTTTTTGCTTTTTTATTGATATGGCAATTAAATAATGGTACGGGAAATGAGTTGATTTCTTAAGTAGAGTTAGCTTTGAGGTTAATTACAATTTTGTTGTAATTTTACGATCACGTTTGTTTCAACTTAAAATTATAAGATATTAAATTTTGAAACAAACGGATACTACATCTCTTAAAAATACAAATTATTCATATAATTCGAATAGTTGGACTTTATGTCTTGTTACTTTTCATATATATTTGACATTATAACTAATTATATTTAATTTCATCATTTGTAATCCATTACTTCTTCTCAAATCGTAGACTAAAGATGTCCAAATATGAATTTTCATATCTGGCGATTTACATAAAAATCCCTACAACATATTGTTAATAGGGTGCCTCTATGTAACTAGAAATAGCAATAAGCTAAGTAGATTCTTGTTAGTATTGTATCAATAAAGAAAATTTTAAGTCAACGAACCAAAGATGAGGACTATTTTATAAATAAACCTTAGAAATTGAGAATAATTTATTTTGTTGTATTTGGTTAATTGTAATTTTTTTTCTTACTTCATTTTTTGGTGTTCTATTAAATTTATGAATGATTTTTTGGAGTATATAGAATGTATCTTTAAGTGAGGCTTTAACGTTCGTTATATAAGGAAGAGAAAAAAACTTCTTATTTAATATTTCAAAAGTTATTGGCATACATTTTTCAATCCAACTCCCAAAAACACAACACAAAATCCAACTTAGAATCTTATTTAATAAATTACTTATAATGGACTTTTCATACAATTTAACATTCTTTATTTGTTGTACATAAAAGTAATTCTTTATTTGTATACAAGTTATACTACAACAAAATTTAATTGTTAACTTGTATTAATTTGCATGGAATAAAATAGTCTGTATGGAGACTTTTCTCACCTAAATTTTTTGTAACGAAAAAAATATATAGAGAGAGAAGCAGACACTTATGCACTACATTTATTTTTTCTTAAAACAAAATTGACTTTATGCCGTAGTTTCTTATAAATTTTATTTACAATAATTATTATAAGATACCATGCTTTAATAAAATCTAAAAATGCTTTTATATAATTGTTATTATTATTTGCTATAAGACATTACAGATATATTTATTATATACAAAATTTTCAGAGTCGTTCGTAAATTACGTTGACCAAAGTAAGTTTAATTACAATTTGAGTCTTAATCACTTCTAGTTAAGCAATTATAATCAATTTATATAAAATTATAATCAAATAATAATCATAAAAAATAATGTTATTTATAATAATTGATCAATGATAATTCAATCTATTATAATATTAACACAATTAAATATATAATAATTAAAATAATTATAATCAAATCAATGGTTACAAACTTACTCTACCCAGGGATAGTTTATTCTTTCTTTTTTCTTTTGGTTGCTCTACTTAAAGCTAATTAATTATTTTTCATCTTGAAATAAAATAGCATTTTCTTCTCTTATCTCTAAAGTAGTTTCTAGCAATTATATCTTGTAACATGCGTAGATTTTGATACGATTGTTTACGATTCATGATGCTAATAATTAGTTAAAAGAATGTTTATACTATATTGAGTTTTTTTTAAAAAAAAAAAAAGAGTAGGAATAAAAAAATATTTTGAAAAAATTAGATGTGAAATGATTTATATTGGATTTGGACTTCCAAGTTTAATTTTAATTTATTAATTTTGGAATCGTACTCGAATAAGTACAACAGAAGAATCATAACCACAATCGTTACTGAATATTTTCAAATTGAACTTCTAAATTATATAATTAATTTTTTCTTTTAATAATTGTATCTAAAGAATGAAGGAAAGTGTGTTCTTCTACATATTGTATTTATTAATACAAAATATACACACACATATATATACATATATGATCATTGACTTATCTCAATAAACCACAACAAATGATTGTACTTATAATATACATCAAGCATTTTAAATACAAGTTGCGTTGCAATTTATTACACATGCTTTGATCTCGGTAATTAGTATGAATTTTTTTTTACTCAAAGTGAAAATATTCAACAATAAAAAACAATTAGAATAAATGTCACATCATTTGTAATGTAATTATATTTACTAATTGATATTTAATTTTTTTTCATGGGATTATATTTATTTATGAGTGAAATAAGAGAAATGCTAAAATGGATCTCGGTCCCTCTTTGTCTCACCTCCTGGTATAACATTTAACTTATAAAAGGAAATGATTACCTTGCAAATGTGTGTTTTTTATTCTACAACGATTGTAAAGAATGTTACATGTTGCGGAGATCAAATTTTTATTTAGCTTGGTGAAATAAAATGATTCAAAATATAATGAAATTTATATTAATTGTTAGATTATGTTTAGTTTTAAGTGTGACACATAACATCTAGTCATAATATTTTATATAAATCATAACTTTTTCACTCTCATAATCTCTTTTCTCATCATTCCATTTCATTTTTCTTTTTTCTCTAACATCCATTCTATTGTTTTGTTATTTGATTCTATCTAATTAAATGAATTTACATAGTTGTATATAATAGTTATGTACAAATCAGTAATTTTGTCTTTATGCACCCTATACACACATATATACCTACACACACAAGTGCACACGTGCATACACACACATATAATACTACGTACAAATATTGCAACTTGAATTGAAATCAAAGATTAATGAGACAAGAATCACAAATACCATCGTAATATATTTTCTATTAAAACTAAACATAAACGATTCACACATTTATAATGAAAAAACTGAATTTCTAAGAGATTAACTCAAAAACTTGCTTTCTGAGAATCTCTTCCGTCTCCTTGTGATGGAAAATTAATTGCAAAAATCCCATAAATCACTCTTTGGGATATATGTAAGTAAATGAACAAAATACATTCAGTCTTAAAATTTATAATAAGTTTCCTCCACATACTGTCTTGAAAAAGATAAAAAAAAATAAAATAAAATCCGAACCTTTATAATGAATGGTCAAAAGTTGATAAAACAAATCAAACTAGGATATAATCATTTTCCTTCCATCCTTGAAATAAAAATAATTTGAACTCATAATTCAAGCTGTATAATTCTCAAACAGCATAATAGAAGATCAAATATTTTCTCAAATTTTTTGAACATCGTACTTTTTTTAATATTCAAAGAAATAGAATATTCCTTTCCCAGTATGAATACAATCTCATAAAATATTATTTGAAATTCATTTGCAGAACATTCGATTTACAATCAAATACATATTTTTTTTTCTTTCGTAATATGGATGCAATTCAAATAAATATAAAATGTTATTTATAGTAAAACTTTAAATTCTAATATAAATGAATAAAAAATTTAATTTAGTACTTCTGTTAATTAACTCCGAGTTGATAGATTGTTCATACTTTAATTCAAACCTGAATATATTTTAATTAATAATCAAAATTGTATCACGTATTACAAAACAATTCCTAAACAAGCAACTCGTATCTCAAATTGAACTATAAAAGTTAAATATTTTAGTATATAATATAACATAAATAGATAGACTATAGGTAAATAAATACTATTTTTAACTATATTAATATACTTTCACAGTGCAATAAGAAAGAAGAAAAATAAAAAGGCTAACCCATCTTTTTAATTTGTTAAAACAAAATGATTATTCGAAAGTAACGAGTTTCGATTATGTTTTTCCACAATATACTTCTCTCTACTTTTTTGATCGTGCCTTCCATTTTCTTTGTTTTGTGATTATGTTTTATCTTCCCTACTTTCGTAGAGCATTCATCATAAATATTATTTTGTATACTTCTATGTTATTATTATATTATATATTTATGTTATTATTATTACTACATTATTATGCGTTTTTTAATTTTTAATATCATGATATTATATTTTATTTGTCAATTTTGTTGTGATTATGCTATGTACTTACTATTTTATAACGAGTATCATTTTACAATCTCATTATGCCACTTTCATTAATATTACCGCAATGAGATCATTATTTGAGAAATACTCTAGGTCGTTATTTGAGACATAATTTATTTTTAACCGTTAGCTTTCAAGAAAACTTAAAGAAAATATAGAATACATATCCCGTAATTCTTTTCCTTATTTCTTCTTTTTTCTAAATGTTGAAACCATTAAAAGAATATACTCCACTCACCAAATAATGAAAGCAAATATATATATATATATATATATATATATATATATATATATTATATTTCAAAAAAAATTTAGTTGAAACAAGCAGAACCAAGGTTCATATCTCAAATTTCAAACAAAAAAGTTAAAAATAACAAACCAATCCTCTTACCTAAAAACAAGAAAAAAACAAATATAATAAAACTCCAGAAAAAGGGTTTGTTCATTTATGTGATTCATGCTTCTCATTGCAGAAAGGTAAAAATTTCTTTCGTATGCTTTTATTGTTTCATTTTGAATTATATATCCAAATGTCTATATTTAAATTAATAAAATTTTGTTTCACATAAAGTATTTATAACTATAAATTATTATCACAGAAAAATACAAAAGTCGAATCTTAAAATTGAACATCAACAATATATTTATGACATTGTTAATCATAAAAATACTTAATCATAAATTTAATTGAGATAATTAAAATCGTGTAAAATAAAACAAATAAATACAAAACAAAGAGAATTAAAAAAAGAAAAAGAAAAAGAATGAAAACAATAAACAAATATGAAAAGTCATTTAAGTCCTTGACACCTTCTCCCACACTGTGTAACGCAGTTATATAGCAATTATTCAAGTCCGTCCAGCCCAGTAGTCGGAGCGACACAGAGACGATTTTTTGAGAGAGAAACAAGAGAGAGAAAGAGCGGGCAATGCTGCGATTGATTGGTTTTGAATAAAAGTGAGGGAGAAAAATTAGCGTTTCCTTCTCCTCATTCTTGGTATTGGTATATGGGGAGCAAAACATTTGTGGATGGGGTTCTTCGCTTCTTACAATTTTGCTCATCATCATCATCATTAGTTTCTTCTGATAATCAGAATGATAAAATTGCCCACCTGGGGTTGAACAATTCTTCTTCAATTTTAGAGGACGAAGAAGAAGAAGTGCTTTCAATTGTTGAAGATTTTGATCTCTCTGTCATTGGTGGCATCAAAGTACCCACACGTGTAACCCTTGTCATGGATCCTCACAAAAAGGTCATTTATCAATTCCCTTTCTTTAGATTTTCAATATATGAATATTTAATTGACTGATTGTTAATGGGTCTTTTCTTGTTGTGGTCGAATGGGCATCTGTGAATGGTAAACCTTTTTAGCTTTATGTGAGAAACGGTTTCATGCCAAGGCTTTTTTATGGATTTCCCTTTTAGTCATCAATTATGTCTTTTACCGTCTATTATTCAAATGCGTTGACTCGAATTTCAGTCTTTTTAATGTTTATGTGACTGCTGTCAGTTTCCGATAAGTATATATTTTGGTTTTTTTGGATAATAAGTTGCCTAGAAAAATAGACTTTTGAGGCATTGCATATGGTACTACTACCTCCAGTCAACTTATATTCAGGGACTATTTTCTGCAGTTACTTAAAATGTCATGGAAATGGGAAGTTGAAGTTTCTATTTATTACTCCGTATATGAGTAAGTCCCATGATTTTTGCACGTTTTCTTTTGTGAATTATCTCTAGATATGATATCATAAAACTTCACCTAGGCTCCCCTTTCTTTTGCTATGGACGACAGCTTTCAATGATTTATTCTGTTTAAACTTTCAAAAGGATTGAAGAAAATGTCTTCCAAACTTGTAAAGATGTTTTACCCTTTTTTCTAAAACGTGAGATTTTGAAAGCTGTCAAACTTAAGAAGTTGGGTTCTGGATAGAGGATTTATACTGCAAAAGGATACAGACTCGTATACATGTCATTGAAATTTTTACTTACAACCTCAGATGAGAACATATTGGCAGTTGTCCTGCTCTTGCGAGAACTTCTTCCCTTGGAATGATAAACTGATAAAGTGCTTCACTGCTTTTGTGTTTGTCAACAATAGAAATAACTATGTGCTCGCTTTATTTAGTGTTTCCTAGATCAAAGAATGTAACTTCACCACTTCAGACGGTCATAGTTTGTATCCGGGTATGGGAAAATAAGTTATGCATTTTGTCCCATTACTGCAAAGAGGAAGCTAAATTTATCTGTTGTCTTGTTTATTTCTTTGTCATTCTTTGGCATGAGCTCGGCAATCATTTTAACTAGTAATAATGATTCTAATTAGGTCTGATTATCTTTCATCAGAATGCAATGGACGGAGAATTTTTTACGGAGTATGGGGAAGCAAGCAGATACCAAATTCAAGAAGTTGTTGGCAAAGGTAGTTATGGTGTTGTAGGTTCTGCAATTGATACACACACTGGAGAAAAGGTTGCAATAAAGAAGATAAATGATGTTTTTGAGCATGTCTCTGATGCCACACGAATTCTAAGAGAAATCAAGCTCCTCCGATTGCTACGGCATCCAGATATTGTGGAAATAAAGCATATTATGCTTCCTCCTTCTCGAAGAGAGTTTAAAGATATCTACGTTGTGTTTGAATTGATGGAATCTGATCTTCACCAAGTAATTAAGGCAAATGATGATCTTACACCTGAACATTATCAATTTTTCTTGTACCAGCTTCTTCGTGGCCTAAAGTATATACACTCAGGTTCATTGGATCTACTAATATCTTATGCTTCCTCTTGCTATATTATTTTCTTGTTCTTTGTTTGAATAATTTATTAATCTACTTTACTTTTACTTGCAGCCAATGTGTTTCATCGTGATTTAAAGCCAAAAAATATTCTCGCTAATGCTGACTGTAAGTTGAAGATCTGTGATTTTGGTCTTGCCCGTGTATCATTTAATGATGCCCCATCTGCTATCTTCTGGACTGTAAGTTGCAATCTTCGTAGAATCCAGAATTGTTTTTTATTTCTAGGAAGTAACCTTTTGTAATTCTTTAATTACATAAATTTCTTTTTTTTGCCTATTTAAGGACTATGTTGCAACTCGATGGTATCGTGCTCCTGAACTATGTGGCTCCTTCTTCTCCAAAGTAAGCTGGATTTAGCTTTAGTTTCCTGGTTCTACTATTGATGTATAAGCATTAGTCTATCTTATTTGTGAAATAAATAAATAAAATTTCAAACCAAATCTTGGAATTGCGAGAACATTTTATAGAGTTCATAATTCTGTGGAGCTGCCGCTTACTTGATAAAATTGAGTTAAGTGCGTGTTTCTGGACTTCTTTCATTTTATCATCTTTGAATCCTAAAAAGCATAAACCCTTAATAGAAATTCCGTGGGTCATTTTAGACAGCTAGGAATCTTGGACAATGGAAACAACCAGAATCATGTAATGTGACGTCATTCTGCATTTTTAATTTTTAACTGTTAAAAGAGTGTAGGAAAATGGCAAGACAAGGAGAGCTACAAATGCCTCATACTTGGCGAATTTTCAACTCCCTAATAGATTTCAAATCAAAGGGTTGAAATTTCTGTTTTCTGTGGGAAAATTTGAAAAGTATAGTTAATAATCCCTTGGTTCCAAAAAGAGAGCCACATTTGAGAATAAGATTTGTTCCAAACAAAGAGCTATATATGCATAATTTTTTATTATAATACTATATTTTCTAAAATTTGTCATTACAATCTTCGAATCTTATGTTTAGTTGAACATTCAGAAGAATTTTCATGAGAGAACTTATTATTTGTACATAAAATTTTCAGTCAAACATAAAATATTAATATTTGTTAATGTTTAAATGTTGCTTTTTCTGTGGAACAGAGGGAGTATTATTTATTTATTAGTTCTTATCTTAACAGTTCCGGACTTCCGGTAAATTCCCTTGGTGTAAAGATTATTTGACTAATATTTAACCTTCTCATTGGATCATATTTTGCAATTCTGCTAGTAAATCATTACATAATCTAGATTATTTTTTAGCATATCGAGAGAAGGAATTTCCGTGTTTATGGTCATATCATGAATTAGTATTCTACGAACTGTACCAAACCCCACGTGTAGGCACCTTGGAAGTCTTGTCCTTGGCTAGATAACAAGGCACAATTAGTACCCTACTCCATTGGTTTCATGAATATTTTGAGTTTTGATGATACTGAAAATGAATTTGATGTGCGAAATGTATTGGTAATTTTTAATATTTATTTTGGAGTTCTTACGATAGATGTTTTTATGTTATAATTTATACAACTATATAGAATATTACGAAAAACAAATGTGACTGTATCGAAGAACACCTTGCAACTGCCTAGACACCTTGAGTATCTCCCTACGTATTTAGATCTTTAGATCTAAATGACCTTAATGCTATACAAGTTCATTGAGGAGGGTGATATATATACACAGACACACATATGTATGTACGTATGTTTATATGCATGTATGCACACACACAAATTCATATGACATACTTTTAATCTGAATAAGATGTAAAATAGAAGGTCAAGAAACAACTTACATGGAAAGCTCCATTAATTAAAGTCCACAATCTCCCATGCATGTGTGACGAAAAGATAACGAGTTATGGAGTAGACAAAATTGTCAGATTCTAGTTTATGATTAACTAAAACTTTAT
Source organism: Centella asiatica (assembly GCA_014636745.2). Taxonomy (NCBI): domain Eukaryota; kingdom Viridiplantae; phylum Streptophyta; class Magnoliopsida; order Apiales; family Apiaceae; genus Centella; species Centella asiatica. The sequence continues at coordinate 39,713,974 of CM025784.1, read as the reverse complement.
CAAACGCTCAAAGGCTTGAACTTGGAGCACTGTGAAGTAATTTAGTGGTTGACGTGGTATTAGTCTTATTCTTATATCGGGACTTGTTTGATTGTAAATCCATAAAGAACAAGGGGATTTGACAAGCTGTCCAACGAGTCTGTACTGTCTTGTTATTTGGGAAAATAACGGGAATGCTGCCTGCATTGTGTACGGAGAAATATAATTACGGGATACTATTCTTTGCTATTATCCTTTAATGTTATATTTGCATCTGCTAATATGCTCCCTTTTGCAGTATACTCCTGCAATTGATATGTGGAGCATTGGATGCATATTTGCAGAGATGCTTACTGGAAAACCTTTGTTTCCTGGGAAAAATGTGGTACATCAGTTGGATCTCATGACTGATTTGCTTGGAACTCCTTCTCCTGAATCAGTTGCGAGGGTTAGTCCTTTCATTCTCTTGAATACTCCTGTCATTAACAAAAGGCTGCTATTAAATTTTGAACAGATGCATATTCTATGGTCATTTATTTTTCTGTTATGTTACTCCTTGGTGCTACACTGTTACCCCTATACATGTATTGGATATCTCACTAACTGAAGATAGCTACTGTGCTTTTTATTTTTATTTTATGGCCTCACCTAATTGAATGATTTTCATTTGTGGCTGCACTTATTTATTTAGTACTCTTTTGTGTTAATTGCAGATTCGTAATGAAAAGGCAAGAAGATATCTCAGTAGCATGCGGAAAAAACAACCTGTACCATTTTCGCTGAAATTTCCTCATACAGATCCTTCAGCTCTTCAGCTGCTAGAGCGCTTGCTTGCATTTGATCCTAAAGATCGACCATCTGCTGAAGAGGTTTGAACTATAATTTTCATAATTTTTTTGGTACATGTGAAGGAGCTTTGAAACTTTTGATTGGTTTAACGTTCACTATGACCCATTAGGCTTATAGAGTTTCTGTTTGCAGGCTCTAGCTGATCCTTACTTTCGAGGTTTGGCAAATGTGGATCGTGAGCCAATTACTCAACCCATATCAAAACTTGAATTTGAGTTTGAACGAAGAAAATTGGCGAAAGATGATGTCAGAGAGCTGATCTATCGAGAGGTTTGATTTTGTGTTATGGTTATTGTGCAGCTAATTATGATATAACTATACTTATGATTCTCTTTTCTTTCCCTGAACTGAAAATAGATTCTAGAGTACCATCCTCAGATGCTTAAGGAGTATCTTCATGGTGCAGAACAGACTAGCTTCCTGTACCCAAGGTCAGGCAATTGTTTATATTTTCTTCTAAAGTTCTAATAATTGATATTCATCTTTGTTTACATATAACATTTGTCTTTCATTTTTGCTCTATGATATTACTAACCCCTGGTTTTAATCTGCCAAGTTATTTCCTCAAGTCATTTTCTGGCAACGATTGTAATGTGCTAGTATGTTTTATCTACTAAATATCTTGCTAATGGAAATGAGTGAAATCTGCGGGCGGTATTTTATTATGAATATATTGATTAGAATGTTGATCATGGATGATGAAATGATTTGTTAGTAGTTATAGAATCAGTCGGATAATAGTCCATATAAGTATGTATGGCACAGAGAAACATATGCTCTTTATTTCTCTGGCCCTTGTTCTCTCTACCTTCCCCTCTCTGTGTTCTTCTCTCCCTTACTGAAATTGCCTCTGTTACATGTTGCCTAAGTTGGAGACTTTTTTACCATTAAAATGGCATCAAGATTCCTGTGTTTTACTAGATTCTCTTCTACTAAATTTATCGCCAAAGTCTTCCATTATTGTATTCCACCATGCTTGCATGTGCTATGCAGCAGGAGCTGCTATATTCCATGAAGAAGTCCTCCTTAACTTTGTCCTTTTCTTGAGTGTTAAAATGAAAGAAGCAGGGGAGATCCATTTGAGTCTGGACAGCTTGTGGGTATTAATAGATGGTTCAAAATGGCTTCCTAGTTACTTTTAAATGTTATATCTGATTAAGAAACACAGGTTTAAAATAAAAGAAATTGTGATGAAAGAAGTTTACTAAACAGACAGGTGCAGATAGGTTCCTCAATGCCAAAATTCAATCTCAACATGCAAGGTTCTTTAACTCTTTTACTTGAGATGATGCACTCCATACTTGTGTAGCTGTGGTAACTAAGATTATTCCCATTTTTTTTTAATTTGTTGTCAATATAAGAATTATAGTTAATTTGGATGATCATATTTGAATTTTTTGTTGGAGTCTCTATAAACATTACTAATCAAAAGAAAAAGAAATTCTCATTATAATGTTTGAATTAATTCATCAATAATACAAAATTATTAAGGTTCAAGCAAGATACTTTATGTAGTTAATAGAAGGCTCATTTACCTATTTCAAGCCATCCATGGCTTGCTGTAGTAGGTAATTTTAGCTCCTTTATTGTGAAAGAGAATGTTGCTTTCTTTCTTGAAGTCAATATTTGTTCAGAGTTGCCAAGTAGTCATCGTAATCATTGTTTCATGCTGTTCAGTGGGGTTGATCGGTTTAAGCGGCAGTTTGCCCATCTTGAGGAGCATTATGGCAAAGGCGAAAGAAGTACTCCACTCCAAAGGCAGCATGCTTCTTTGCCTAGGTAAACTAAAATGAATATTAGGCTTTGTCAATAATCATAACTGTATTGTGAATGGTCATAAAGCAGGATGATCAAACTAGCCTGCTTAAGACATATCTTGCCATTATTGATTCTCATAAAATCAGCAAACTTTTTATTGTCTGCTTATTTTACCTAATTTTGAGGTGTACCGTTGCTTTTTTAGTTTGAGAATAGATCTTTGTAAATTAAACTCGTCAAATTTTGTTAGCAAAAGAACTATTGAAAGTTGTGAACAGTTTATCTTTTTGTTAACAAGAGGGGAGAGTTGCAAACAGTTAACCTTTGTTCATGACATCTTTGATTTGAATAATTATAATTTATTCAGGGAAAGAGTTCCAGCACCCAAAGATGAAAATACTTCCGAAAATAATGAGTTCGAACAGCGGACCACAGCTTCTGTTGCCTCAACACTTGAGAGTCCTCCAGGGGCTGAGGGAACAGAAAATTCGAATGCTCAAAATGAGCCAAACAAGCCGAATTACAGTGCTCGTAGCTTGTTAAAGAGTGCTAGTATAAGTGCTTCCAAGTGTGTAGGAGTTCAACCAAGAAGAGATGATGTGGTAAGTTTATGTGCTATATAGTCCCTTCATAAATAATGTACTGGAAGTTTAAACTTCTTTCTACAGGTGTTATACCTCCAAGTCAAACATCGTTATGATACAACCATTGCCCCTTGGCATCTTCATAATCTCTTACAGGAATACCTTATATATATATATGTGTGTGTGTGTGTGTGTGTGTGTGTGTGTGTGTGTGTGTGTGTGT
>CM025784.1:39674660-39710571 GCA_014636745.2 Centella asiatica | reverse complement strand
TGTGTGTGTGTGTGTGTGTGTGTGTGTGTGTGTGTGTGTGTGTGTGTATGTACACACACACACAGATATATATATAGGGCTAATTGAGTTTGTAGATACTCTGAAGAAGTAGCGAAATTCTGAATGCATAGATAAAGTTTATGGGGTTCATGGATTTGGATCATTAGTCGTTATGGTTTTGATAACACTACATTTTACAGGAAGAACCAATTCCCGAGCAAAACGAAGATGTCCACGGGTTGTCCCAAAAAGTAGCAGCAGTCATCGTCTGATTTGAACATAAGCAGGAAGTAGAAATCTTTGGCCGATGTATACATTCGCTGATCCTCACTTTCCCTATAATTTCCCCATTAATATTGACTAAATGATCTCTGCAACTACGTTTACGGACGATCTTTACCTTGGATCAGGTAGCAACTAACATTAGGCTAGGCAGTGCTGTTGGTTGTGTTTATTATTTACAGAACAAGGAGGAACACATGCTGTCCATATGTTTGTTTATGTAGAGAAGCTGCAAGAAAGAAAGACTCCCCAGCCTTTTGTTTTGGGAGCACTATTTTCACTTGTTATTGTGATATATTTCCGAATGTGGGTCCCATATTTTGTGCCTAAGATGCTTGTACAATAGTGTTGAAGATTATTCCATTGGGGGAACCCACGTAAAAGTATCAGAAGTCCACGTAGAAATATTAATTTCCCTTTTTACCCCTTCTGAGTATCCGTCGCAAGTGTTTATTATTCTTTTTACTTTTTCTCTAGTGAAGAAAATAGTCCTACTGCCATGTTCGATTTGTTATGGTTGATCGTACGTTACTTGTAGCTGAGCTCATTCCGACACAAAGTTCTGGGAAATATAAATGATGCAATTAAACATTTACACCGTGTGCAGGTGTTCATTTTTGGTTTGAAATGCAATAAATGAATAGAAAATTCTAACTTTCTATGTTTTTTTTGTGTGCGTGTTTTTGCGTTTTTTTTGAAGAATAGAAAAGAAAAGAATAGAATTGAAAATTTGACTATTTTTCTTGCCTAACTTTTCTAATCTTACTAACATTAATGTGCTGCTCGTGAATTTTAAATCGGTGAGAAAAAAAAAGAATTGAAAGAAAAACTCAAGTTTTTTATCTAATAAGTCAAATGTTGCAAAGTTAATATTATTATTTTCTTTTTTTTTTTTTAGCCAGAAATAAACTCATGAAAATTTTGTTCATGAGTTGAGCTAGAAAAGAAAAGCAAAGTAAATTTTCCATCCCTTTTTTGTGTTTGTAAGTTTTTAAAACGGTAGTAAAGAATTGAAATGAATAAAATAACTTGGCGTCTTTCTTGCACAAATTTTCTTGTCAAAAATGACAAGATTTGGATAGAAATTGGTGAAAAACAAATTTAAAATTACATATTATGGTATAATGTCAATAATATCTTTACCTTATAAATAGTATAAAATACAATATTAAGGTCAAAATAGACACTTAACATATTACTTAAATTTTCTTTTCTTTTCTTTTATTAAACTTAGAAATAATCCAAAGGAAAACTTATGATTTTTCTGTTATATCCTTTTCTATTCATTAAAAAGTTTTGTAATTATTTTTTTAATCCAAAATTCAGGAACATAGTGAAGTTTTTTTTTTGTTTACTAAATTTAGAAACAACACCAAAAAGAACTTATAAAATTTGTATTCTATTTTCTTCTATCTATTGAACTTTGTGTTAATTTCTTTTCTATCAAAACCTCATAAACTTAGTGTTAAAAGAAATTTCTTATTTGCAAAAAATGAAAAGAACTTGTATAAACAGCTTTATCGGGTATTCCCTTGGGAATCTATACATCATTTTCTTTTAGTATATGTTACGATTTTTAAGGCACAAGAGACTAGACTATTTGCCTGATAACAAGCAGCAGCTGTCCAGGAGTTGGGTAATAAATTTTTTCTTAATTGTTTTTTTTGTGAAATAATTTATTTCTTCTAAAAGTGGAAGGTATATATTTTTTTTAAATACAATTTTTATTGTGCATGTGACAGCAGCAGAAGTGGTGGACTATGTTAAAAAATCTCAAAATATAGGTAGTAAGAAATTGGTATTTAACATGGCAAATTCTTATGATATGTCCAACCCGGGGTTGAGTTTAGGTCTACTCGAGCGAGTCCGGGAGAGTTTGTTCTTCGAATCAAATTGAGTTTAATAAATTTTATTTAAAAGAGAAAAAATTATTTTTGGAATCTAACACGTTTAAGTTAAGAAGCCGAATTAAATACTACAAATAAGTCAAGTTTATTTGGATATAATCAATTTGAGTAACGTTTAAACTTCTAAACTCTTAAAATAAAATTAACTCGTTTAACTAAATAAGTTGGGTTAAGTAAAATTATAATTGAGCCAAATAAATTGAAGTAAAGTTTCTTTATTTTTATAATTTTAAAGTGAAATAATTTGAAATATATAAAGATTACTCTCAATACAAATATTCATATTTTTATATAATTAGAATTATTTTATATTATAAATAAAATTATAAAATTTGAATTTTGTATAATATTAAAAAACAACCGTATCTCTAATTTTGATTTAGGACTAGGGAACATAATTTTGCTAATATTGAAAAATTAGAAACTGATGCTCTGTCACAATTGCAGTATTCCTGGTTGTCTATAAACAAGGTTGAATTTATTTATTTATTAATATTTTTAAGTGGGAGAGAAGTGGGGGACTATCATATTCGGTAAAATCTCACAAAATATTAGCCCAGGAAAAATATCCATCACCTTATGATCTGATTTCAAGGTTTAAATGGTTTATTTATTCTTCCATTAATATTTTTAAAATGAGAGTGGAGTTAACCACCTAGAAAATTTTAATTATTTGGTTTTGATATGCAAAAACGCGTGAATAATTTATTTATTCATTACGTATTTTGTCTCATACTTCATAATTTTCATTTTGAAATATCTCGCATTTTTAACAATATTTTCCTTTCTAAACCATTTGTAACGTAACATAATTAAATTAATATAGGTATAAGTGTGACAACTAGACTAATATGATTTAGGGATCCTTTTTCCAAATTTATCTCATAAATATTATTCCATCTGTTCTAAAAAAAAGAGTAAAATTTATAAACAAAATTTATTTGTTATATTTAAAAAAAAATTCATAACAAATTTATGAAAAAATTTATTATTTATACATATAATTTTCAGTCAAATATATAATATTAGTATTTGTCAAAAATTTAAATATTTTTATTATTTTTTTTGGAATAGGAGGGAGTACGAAATTTCTCACACTCTCTCGGCTAACATTCTTCCAAATTCTTAAATCTGTCCCCACCCCAACCCATTATTTTGGTTCATTATTTGAATACTGTGAATTGCTTTCAAGATTTTAAAGAATTTAAATTATAGTTCTGAATATTTTTTTTGAATATGCTAAAATTAAAAGAAGATACTACTAAAAGAGTCAAGTTATACGTATTCTTTTGTTGGCATAATGCTAAATGTGTAAAAAAATATTATATAAATTCGAGCTAAGGAACCACACCCCGGAAGACATAAATGTGTAGCTGTTTGATACATCATTAGATTAAAATATTAGCGCATGTTTAGATTCAGAAATTGAGTACTTAAACACTTAAAAAAGAATACACTTATATCACATAAGATGTGTAGAAAATTATGGAAATATCATACTTCTTGTGTTCCATAAAATAAGGTACATTTGAAATAACAGAAAAAGTTATATATTAGGTGTATAATTTCCAATTAGAATTTAATTTTAATTAACAAAAATTTTTATGTAATAAAACTAATTTATTTAGAGTTTTACAATTTTTAACTTTTTATTACAATAAAATGTTATTAAAAGTATGTACTAAAATATATAATTAAGAGAAACCATTTACGAAAACTCATTAAACATACATTGAAATAACCTAAACAAGACTTACAAAAATTGAAGAAAAACAACTAAAATCAACAAGTCAACATTATTACTATTTACAATAATTAAAATAATAATTTTTTACTTATTATTATAAAAAAAAATCATGGCAATATTAATCTTTTACAACAATTTATATTAGTAATTTAAAGTATAAATAAAATAATTATTGATCGACAAACGACACTACTAAATCAATAGTCAAAATTATTAACAAATAATGATAATGAATACTTATATAAATTATAAAAATAATTTAATTTTTAAAATTAAATTATACTAATATACAACTATAAAAAATAAAAAACGTGCTTGACACGAATAACATTTGCGATTCTAAAATACTAAAACATTATCAATTTGCCACTTATACATGACTAAATTTTTTATGGGTTTGTTGTTAATCATCACCTCGGGGATTGTGCTAACCTTTAAAAACTAGTTATTTAAATACTTTTATCGAACCAAATCGAAATTGAAATCCACTAGTTCATTTGATATCTCATTCTTCTTAACAAGTCATTCTTAAAATTTTAGAGCTTTTAATAAAAAAAAAAATTAAAAAAAGACATATGTTAATCATAGAGGATGAAGAGACATAAGATGATGGTATACAATATGAGATTGAAAATTTGAACTAAAATCGCAAAGGATGTAATATATTATATGTTCTTTTTATTTATTAATTTATTGGGTACAACTTATGAAGATTTCCATTTGAGACTTTAACACACCTTACCAAATACAGGCAGTGGTATAAAAACAGATTAGTTAGGTTTTAAGGTTATTCTTGCCAACCCCTAATAAGTCGTGTTACTAGTCAAATATTGGTTAAAGATCAATTTGAGAAGATTAGTTGAAATTTAAAATAATATAAATAGAGTATCCACATGGTAAAGGATGAAATATATATGAACGATTGATAGATAGTGCTAAAAAACAATATTATTGTGATTAGCATAATTTTAGATTTTAGTCATCTAAATTATGATCGTATGATTTAAATAATAGTCTAAATTTTTTGGCTCATTAAATATACACTATAATTTGTAACAAAACTGCTTCTTCAATTATAAAATTAGAAATACATATTTTATTTTTGATTGTTTCAAAATTAAAAATAAATTTTTATTTTTAGATTATAAAAAATCATGGAGTACTTTAAATATCATTTCACTATTTCACTACTATAACTAGTTCAACTACCTTCATTATTTAATAATCCCTACCACTACTATTACTTTATATAACATGATAATAAATATATATTTGGAATATAAATATTGTCTTTAAAAACTGTCGATTTAAAAATATATCTCTAATTTTGAAACATAAATAATATTTTTTTTAGCAATTTTTAAGAATCATGTCCCTACACACATAAACACGTATATTTACAAATATGTAGTTATCATCATCGTCATTCGACATTTCACCACATATACTCTTAAAATAGGTATATAACTAGTATCCCACCTATATATATGTACAGACAGTTTTACAAGAACATTAAAATATTTACTGGGGATGTTAAACTGCCAGTTTCTAGGAATCGTAGAGAATGATTCTATGAAACAGATATACATCAAAAAACAAGATATCGCCATACTTTACAAAATCTGAGATATATACTATGAAATATTATTGTAATATATAATAGTGTTCCAAAAATATTCTTGCTCTTGGCAATATATTTGAAAGATCCTTTTCTTTGTCACAGGACAGGCATAAGCTGGTGGGTAAAATATTTGAAATGAATAATGCACTGAAAATGATTATAAACAAAAATATCCAATCACTAAAAGTTAGGCAAGTATTCACCTTGACTATGTCCACACACCCAAAAAAGACTAAAAAATGAAAAAAAAAAAAAGAAGAGAAAAAGATCTGACCTTTGACATAAATACAATTAAGCAAGTGGATAGTCAATTAATTTTGCACGAGATGTGCTAGTTTTAGGAGTAAGTAGCAGCCATCAAAACTAGCCTATATATATACACTCTTATACTACCAAAACACATATACATAAGCTATCATCATACATATTATTCTTCAACATTTCACTGACAGTAGTAGAAACAAAGCAGAAACGAGCTATAATAATATTTTGTGCATTTGAAGATGTGGAGACTAAAGATAGCAGAGGGAGGGAATGGTGAACATGATCAGTATTTATACAGCACAAACAACTTTGTTGGGAGGCAGACATGGGAGTTTGATCCTAACCATGGAAGCCTCGAAGAACGAGCCGAGGTCGAACAAGCTCGACTCCATTTCTGGAACAATCGTTATCAGATTAAGCCTAGTGGAGATCTCCTATGGAGGATGCAGGTATGTTGAATTTTCTCACTTAGATATGATACTACTCGCAGGTTTAATAAACGTATATATGCATGCGCACACAGACACACACCTAACACACACAAGACATGTGAAATTATCCCAAGACACTTGTTTGTTATATACATATCTAAATACACAGCACCCCACACAAAGAAATTAAACAAACATGCTAAGTTTATTGGTGTTGAATTTTTCAAAATACTCATATCCAATCGGACACTCCGTCTGAGTGGGTGCAACTTAGGACATAGAACAACAAAAAAACAAAACTACACCAACTTTTCCTTGGTTACTGTTTCTACCTGATCTGAATAATTCTTAATTTCCATATGAATTCTAGGAATTGGCAAATTAAATCATATGCATGCCAGTTTATGGTCATATATATCTTTTAAAAAAATGAAATACTTAGTTTGTTATTTTCTTCCTTTCTTTTGCCTTTTTCCATAAGGTAAAATTTTTTCAACATGAATCATTATATTTTTAGCATACATGACGTTCAAGACACAAATTAAGCCAATGAGCCCCAGAACATTAAGTATAATTTCAACTAACAACCTGAATAATATTCAATGTTTTAAATTGGCTAAATAGACCATTATATACCAGAAAAAGAAAAAAGGAAATGACTTTCCACCTACTCAAATTAAACTAAATAGTGCTTATATTTAACCAACCACAAAATGCTGTTATATTTAATATTACACCAAGTGATCCACCAAAAACTACAGATATGCTTTTAAATATAAACAGAAATCTTCACAGTTCTTAGGTAGTGGAATTAATAAGGATTCAGCATTTTTAATCATGTGGTAGTACATTGAACCCTTATTCAAAATTTAAAAACTCCCTCCATTCTAAAATTAGACATATTTAGACTTAAAAGTCAAATTGAGAAATCCTAAAACTTAAATTTAATACTAACTCTGATTCATAATAACCGTCCATTGATTTTTTTACGTGGGTTTAAGTGAATTTTTTTATATGTTAAATCTTTTATTTTAGTTAAAAAATTTATTCATATTAATTCTTATTTAAAATACGTGAATTTTTTTATATGTTAAATCTTTTATTTTAGTAAAAATTTTATTCATATTAATTCTTATTTAAAATATTTTTATTATTAATTTTTAAAAAATTAAGTTAAATCTTTAACATATAAAAAAATTCATCTATACTTATGTATAAAAAGGTTAAAAGACAATTATTATGAATCGGAGGACTATATAGACAAACATAATATTTTGTACAATTATCAAGAACCTTTGTGAATTATTAGGTTAGCTATACTAGAAATAACCAAATTATTGATTTTTGGGGATAGAGTTGAAGTCAAAATGTATATCGGGAGTGAGTATTACTAGAAACAGTAAGTAAGATATTGGATGAGGATCGATAAGTGAAAAATGTCCAAAAGTTTTTTCATTCTGTTGGAAGGATATTATGAAATAAATACTCTGGCACCAAGTTATACATGGTGCCAAATTGACAAAAGAAATTATCAAAATTAACTTTCTTTTATTTTATAAATATTTTATATGTTTTGATTTATTCAGTTTCTACAAGAGAAGAATTTCAAACAAACAATACCTCAAGTGAAGGTTGAGGATGGTGAAGAAATCACGTATGAGACAGCCACAACCACATTGAGGAGAGGTGTCCACTTCTTTGCAGCCTTACAGGCTGATGATGGCCATTGGCCTGCTGAAAATGCTGGTCCATTGTTTTTCCTTCCACCCTTGGTAAGTATCATATGTGTACTGCCCACTCCCCCCCTACCCCCCACCCCCCCGAGTTCAAGCCTAATGTTAATGGCCCATAATTTTCGGTGTGGGATGTTACTATAAAAATCACACCTTTTGTTAAATAGTTTCCATACAATGTATGCAGGTCATGTGCCTATACATTACAGGCCATCTCAACACTGTATTCCCTGCAGAACATCGCAAAGAAATATTACGTTACATTTACTGTCATCAGGTAAGTTTATTTGTCTCAGAATTTGATTTTCAAGGCCTAATGAGAAACACCACATCATAATGTGTGTTTGCATTTTCAGAATGAGGATGGTGGCTGGGGATTACATATTGAGGGACATAGCACCATGTTTTGTACAGCTCTCAGCTACATATGCATGCGTATACTTGGACAAGGACGCGATGGTGGTCAAGAAAATGCATGTGCTAGAGCAAGAAAATGGATCCTTGATCATGGTACTGTCACAGCAATTCCATCCTGGGGCAAGACATGGCTTTCGGTGAGACCACTTTAAGATGTGTTTTATAAAACGCGCTGTATATATATCAGCATCGGCATCGCCTTTATCACAAATTAGTTGGGGTTTACAAAAGGGGCTATATTATGTCATCATGCTAGCAATAGAATTGAATCAAAACATACATTTCCAATTATGTAATATACTTAACTAAACATTCCAGTTTTAGAAAATATTTTTTCATCTGAATCTAAGCACAGGGTGATAGCTACTGTGTTATGCAAGCATTAAAGTGATTGCCTAACCACATTTTAAGAACTAAATGAGATTTTGAAGGAATTCGCAGAGTTCAAGTATTGGTTATTTCTATGTTCTAAATCTGGTTATTTCTTAACCAACATATATGTTGCTCTCTTGTTTCAGATACTAGGCTTGTTCGATTGGTCTGGTAGCAACCCAATGCCCCCGGAGTTTTGGATCCTTCCTCGTTTCCTTCCTATGCATCCAGGTTGGCTCAGTTCTGCAAATTCATAGACTAATAATAAAGTTCACATCTAAACTGTGTATGAATCAGGGCCTTCTATGGTCCTTCAGTTGTGTAAATGCATGTTTAATCTTCTCTTTTCCTCGAAATGCAGCAAAAATGTGGTGCTACTGTCGGATGGTTTACATGCCTATGTCATATTTATATGGGAAGAGGTTTGTTGGTCCAATTACTCCTCTCATTTTACAACTAAGGGAAGAACTCTACGACCAACCATATGATCAAATTAACTGGAGAAAAGCGCGACATAACTGTGCAAAGGTATTTCATCCTAAATTTCTAGATGCACCTTTTCAGTTTTCATAGCTTATATGGTGCTTGTGTGTGTATAAAATACATCAAATTGATTTTATTTGGTAACTTGTTATTACAGGAAGACCTCTATTATCCTCATCCCTTGTTGCAAGATTTGATGTGGGATAGTCTGTACATATTCACGGAGCCTTTCTTGAATCGTTGGCCTTTGAACAAGTTGAGGGAAAAAGCTCTTCAAACAACTATGAAGCATATACATTATGAAGATGAGAACAGCCGATACATCACTATCGGATGTGTGGAAAAGGTACTGTGGTGAAAATTTTTAGGCAATACCTTTGCATTGACTAGCTGCAACTTCTACTGAAATTTTACTTGATATGAGCAGGTTTTGTGTATGCTTGCTTGTTGGGTTGAGGATCCAAATGGTGATTATTTCAAGAAGCACCTTGCCAGGATTCCAGATTATTTATGGGTTGCTGAAGATGGCATGAAAATGCAGGTTAAAAGTTAAAATAAATCGAAATATAGTACAGTTGTGCATTTAGTCTCATTTAAGAATAACTGAATAATGAGTTTCCTGTTTTCATTCTATGTATGTAATGTGCAAGCAAATTTTTATATGGTTTTAGCTTTTAAGAATCACTTTAAAAGAAAAACAACTGTACTCGAAGCAAGCATTATTGCATAATTAGCGGTTTAATGACTTGAGTTGCTAAGATATAATCCGACATCTAAATGCAGAGTTTTGGTAGTCAAGAGTGGGATACTGGTTTTGCTATACAAGCATTATTAGCAAGTGATCTCACTGATGAAATTCGACCAGTTCTTATGAAAGGGCATGACTTCATAAAAAATTCTCAGGTTCCATCTTGAACTTACAAGGCCTTAAATCATTTATCTTAACAAAATTAACATGACATTTTTTTATCACTAAATTCTTGCAGGTCACAGAAAATCCTTCTGGCGATTTCAAAAGCATGCACCGACATATTTCTAAAGGCTCCTGGACCTTTTCAGATCAAGATCATGGATGGCAAGTTTCTGATTGTACTGCAGAAGCCTTAAAGGTATTCAGTAATATCCTTAACCATCTCTAAAGTTAATAGTAAGGGAAAGAACTCGAAATGATGGTCTCTGATACCTTTCCTCTTTTGTTTTATCAGTGCTGCCTCCTTTTCTCAAGGATGCCATCCGAAATTGTTGGCAATAAAATGGAAGACAGATGGCTGTTTGATGCTGTAAATGTACTGCTTTCTCTACAGGTAATATACGATGCACCTGAATTGTCTCATAGAAAATGTCATTAGACCATGGGTAATTTGCTAGCTGTTTTCGACAGACTTGCAAAAGCCATAGGGATCTGCTAGGCTATGTTATCGATATAATACAGGTATTGATGTAGCTTATTTTCATTTGCATTATACAGAGCAAAAATGGAGGACTAGCCGCATGGGAGCCTGCAGGGTCCTCAGAATGGTTAGAGGTAGCTCTTTTAACCTTATATAAATTTACAGTACTTTACTATTGGTAATACTGCTCCAGTTTTCTGTTTATAAATGATAATCATTTTCAGAATTGGAAACCAAATGAATTGAACATAATTGAAGTAGTAAAAAAAAAGTGTTGTGGTTCGATTTTTGACATCCCAGAATTCCAGAAAAGACTTCTGATTATGTAAAAACTGATTTCGAGACAGACGGAACTAGTACTACCTATGGTTTTTACTTGGTTACTTGCTGATTTTTCTTCTTGAAACTGTTTCTTTACCACAGTTGCTCAATCCAACAGAGTTCTTTGCAGACATTGTCATCGAGCACGAGTATGTTTCATTGCATATTTGTTTTATACAACTCCAAAAAATAATATATTCTGAGCATTAGACTAAAACTAATAGTGATCCAGGTATGTTGAGTGCACTTCATCTGCAATTCAAGCAATGGTTATGTTCATGAAGTTATACCCTGGGCATAGGAAGAAAGAAATCGAAATGACTATTTCGAGTGCAGTTCAGTACCTTGAAAACGTACAAATGCCAGATGGTTCATGGTATGTTTTACTCAAATGAAGAAAGAGGAAATATACTTGAAAGTTGCAAATGTTTTAACATGAAAAAGGGTGCATACAGGTATGGAAACTGGGGTGTTTGCTTCACATATGGTACTTGGTTTGCCCTTGGAGGTCTAACAGCAGCTGGAAAGACATACAGCAACTGTCATAGTATAAGGAAAGCTGTTGATTTTCTATTAAGATCACAACGCAGCAATGGCGGTTGGGGCGAAAGCTATCTTTCTTGCCCAAACAAGGTAATGCTAGTAAACAAAAAATTGAAGACAAAGATGTTTGCCTAATTTTGATTCTGCTCGATTCATTTACGGCCCCAAGACATGACTTCGTGGATATTTTCTGTTTACTGCTAAACTTATCATTGGCTTAATGATTTATTAATCAGGAATATACACCTTTAGAAGGCAATAGATCAAATTTGGTGCACACAGCATGGGCAATGATGGGTCTAATTCATTCTGGGCAGGTCAGTTAGTAATTCAAGCCATTTAGGATTGCCAAATGGCAAATTTTCAATTCATTACTTCCCTACATATATAATTTATATATATAAAAATTATAATTAAAGAATTTTCTCTTTACAGGCCTACAGAAATCCAACGCCTCTTCATCGCGCAGCAAAATTATTGATCAATTCTCAACTAGAAAGTGGTGACTTCCCTCAACAGGTAAATCAAACAAACAGAGCTATCAAATGATAAGAGGTTGTGAGTTAAGTGGTAAGAGCATTTTCATTTCGAACTTTAGTTCTAAGGAATCAATCTCTTTGGGCGAATTAGGATAGTATAAAGAGTGATTTTGCCGATTAAAAAAAATATATAGCAAGTGATGTTTAGCGTTGTCTAAATCCTTTTCTTTTGCTTTCCATTCTACACAATAGTAAAAATGTTAAAAGTTTTAGACTTGGAAAAAAAGCAAAACAAAAAACGAAAAAAAAATAAATTAACATCAACATCAACATCGCCTTAAATCCAAATTTAAAAAAAATAACGAAAAGATACGACGTATCAAAATTCATTTGTTTCACTTTTGTCTAATAGCAGCAACCTACAATTTTAATGGCAGGAAATCACAGGAGTTTTCATGAAGAACTGCATGTTACACTATGCAGCATACAGAAATATATACCCATTATGGGCCTTAGCAGAATATCGCAAGCACGTGCAATTTCCATCCAGAAGTTTCTGAACATCCAAAATTTTTAAAAAAATAATAATAAATTTAAACCAAAGTCAAATTAAAGTTCATATACCTCAAAATATGATTACTCCAAAATAGGAGTTTTTCATCAAAATCTGTAAAAATGTCAAGTCTGCATCTTTTCTTTTTCCAGTTATATCCTGTATGATATCTTCATAATACTTGTAAACAATTATTTCACTTACGGTCTTCCTTCTATTCTCACTAGTTTTGTTTCCTGTGTCAAGCAATGTCCAATTTTTTATAGTTCTATATTTGTAAAAACTAATTATAAAAGTTAGACTAATTTGTATATTTTTAATTATTGTAATAATAGTGATGTTTGACTTGTCGATTTAGTTAGCTTTTTTTTCAATTCTTTATAAGTATTTTTTATTTAAAAAAAAATCAAAACCATAACAAGAAAAACTCTGCGAGACAAGTCTATTTTTGCACAACATACTTGGCACACAAATACAATAACCTGCAGTCCTAGGAAAAAGTTGAAAACCATGAGCAGCTGAAGCTTCTTGATGTCATTTCCACGCAACAAAGTGTGTCTTCATAACAAGATCTATCGCAGTCCTAGAATCAAGTTGCAGGATTTGACATAACCAAGGAACTCATGCTCTACAATCTGCAATTTCAAAAATTGTTCGAAATCAGAAACACAACCCATGCCTTTAAATTATAGCTTCTACAAATTCCAACCATCATTTACAAACTTTGCTCTACAAACAAAAATATTTTTAATTGACAATGATGGTGATGAGAAATATTCAGTTATAAGACGCATTACGGATTGAAGTGGGTTAATTTTCACGAAAAATATCCCATCTATATGAAAATAACAAATTAAATTCTGAATTGTACAGAACACAAAAAAAAAAAATCACAACTGCTCTACATTCTCAATGCTAAATAGTTATTTGAACTTGGTCGTTGGCCTAGATGGTCACGATCTTCTTTTCCCAAAGAAAAGACAGATCAATAGTAATAATATATATGTGAATTTTTAGGTAGTACGGAGTAATTTCCTAGAAAACCAAAAAAAAATGAATCGTAAATTCATATACAGTAAATGATTACATGTTATGTAGTATAGTTAAATTTTATATTAAATGAAATTACAGGGTTTTTAAATAGTATTGTACTTCTTTAAAGAGAAATGTAGATGATGTAATATTGTTAAATTTTATATTAAATGAAATTATAGAATTTTTAAATAGTATTGTACTTCTTTGAAGAGAAATGTATCTCGAATCTTGGAATGATGGCCGCTGCCCTACAGAAAATGCTATTCCATTGTTTTTCCTTCCTCCCCTTGCAAGCAACTCTACTGATGATGGCCACTGGCCACTGGCCTACAGAAAATGCTATTCCATTGTTTTCCCCTTTCTCCCCTTGCAAGCAACTCTACTTAATCTTCATCCACATTTCTATGATCACAGAGATTTTCACATTACTGTTAACATGGCTTTCGATAAGACCAGCTGTTTGATAAAACTGAACTATGTTCTTTAACATTAGCAACTATATTATCAAACAGTCTAGTTTATTGAACGCACTATCTTATCAAGATAATGTAGTTGCTTATGTAATGCAATGACCAGAATTAGCAACTACATTATCTTTGACTAAATATTTGACACCAACTGGAGTATTCAAGCATTATTTACACAAGGAATTATTTACATTTTGAAAAACTCTGAAATTATAATGAAATTTTGCAGAGACTGGTTTTTGCCAATTTTTAAAATTCTGTATTTCTCATCAACCACAAACATATAATTTACTTTCTTGTTTCAGATAATTGGCTTATTTGATTGGTCAAGAAGCAACCCACTGTCCCCAGAATTTTGGCTACTTCCTTCTTTAGTTCATGTGCATCCAGGTTTGCTAAATTCTGTTCTGTTGCTCTCCATTCTGCACACTAGTAAAAACGTTACAAGTTTAGATATGAGGAAAAAATAAAAAAAGAAAAATATATCAACATCAACATCAACTATGCCTTTAATCCAAATTAAAAAAATGAAACGAAAAGTGAAAAGCTATGACGAATCAAAATTCAATTGTTTCACTGTTGTCTAATAGCATCAACCAACAATTTTAATGACAGGAAACCACGGGAGTTTTGGTGAAAAACTGCATGTTACACTATGCAGCATACAAAATTATATACCCATTGTAGGCTTTAGCAGAATATCGCAAGCACCTGCAATTTCCATCCAAAAGTTTCTAATCCCCGTGAAATAAATAGAACATGTATATTATATATGTCTTAGTTTTTGTCCCTAGTTGTCATATTTTTCTCCAATTATTCACAATTGCTGTAAATCATAATTTCAATTATTTTATTTCCTTACAATGAATCAAGAAAGTCTTGGGCTATCCGGCTACGGCCTATCCCATCATTTCCATGTTGCTGTCTTGTGTCTCATTCCCGCCGGAAATGAAAATTTACCTGTTATGTCCCATTTGTAACCTTTGACATTTTTTAAATTTTAAAAAAAAATGTTAGTTTTGATAAAAGTGTTTATATTGCTCTTTAAAATGAGCGGTGGAGATTGATTAATTTAAAATGTGAAAAAATAGTAGGAAAGTAAAATAGTTAAAGTGAAGTGATGTGACATAAAGTAGATGTTAGAAGGCTAATTTAAATAAATTAGATGAATTTTGTTTTTCATATATGGTATTATTGCAAATGAATGAAACATTATTCTCTAAACTAGCTGACTTTTCTCATTTTTTGTTTTATTGATTGATTCCTGTGATTGTCTTTTATTTTATTTATTGATCCTTATGATTGTTGTATGTATAATTGAGGATTAAGGAAAGCAAATAACAGCTCATTTTTCAAATTTTAACCGCGAATCTACGATCAAATTACATTATATGAAAGTAAAATTTACGATATTCAATTTATATACTCCCTCTTCTCGTATATTTGCAACACTTTATTTTTTTATTTTGCATGAGATAAGACATATTCGGGGTATTCTTCAATTTGGATCTTCTCTTCCTCAAACGCACCCCATGTACACACCTATATATTATTATTATAATTTTACATGTATAGGACACATGTATGAATCGAAGAAATGAGTTATCTTCTTTTTTAAAACTATATATTATATTTATATATCTGTCGGTCATGATGCTTTTGTATATAAATTGACAGTCCATTATCATATATAGAAGGTTTAATTAAAGATAAACCTAGCCTGCAAGGCTAAATTTGTATAATTGTTGGTGGTTGCCATCAAAGTTAACTTATTGTCTATAAATTAAATTATCAACAATTTAAAGCTACTATATAGTCTATGTTTTCACGTACTGATTTGAGTTCCCACGTGTCTTCATCTCTATTTAATTCTTAGCCCGCATCAGTTGACCATTAACATTATAATAAATGGGATAGATTAGGTTTAAATGGAAACTATAAAATTGGAAAAATGAAACTGACTATGCGTTTAGGTTTTTTGAAGTTAATGTATAAAATTCTAGAATCGTTAGGAAAAATGATAATTTGGTAGTTGTATTATATTATTCCTATTTAATTTTAGTTACTGAACTAAATAATTATAAAAAACTATCAAACGAAAATCTCGTTTTCAATCAAGTCTTATTTGTTACTATAAATGATATCGAAAATTAAGTTAAGTTTTTTCTCACTAATATTACATTATTTTCAATTTGGTCACTAAACTATGTTCTTATCTTCAATTAAGTCACTATGTTATTACCACATATATTGCTAACTCGGTTTTTTGTTGTGAATTTTGATAAAACTAACGAAATAAAGTAAATTTAAAACGAACTTTTAGTTTGATAAATCATTTTCATAATTACTTTTTATAATCATGTAAAATTAGTATTTTTTGAATGCTTAAACTACATTGATTTCTATGTGAGTTTTATCATGTAAAATTAATTTTGTTCTTATATTTTAAGTACGTTTCCATGACATGAGTAAATATGATTAAAAGTTTGAAACAGTGAACTAAAACTCATTTCAACTTAAGGATTTAAGCCATCGATCTTTTAAGTGGAGATAGGGGACGTTTAAGAGGGACATGTTTATTTAATTTCATTTTTGGTAAAAAGAGGGACCTGTTTTAACTTTTAGCTTGATTTTTTAAATAATATTATAAATTAGTTTAAGCTATAACTTATAACTAAAGATATTTGTCTGTGATCTATAATAATTTGAATATGCGGATCTATCAATTGTAGGAAAATAGAATTTTACTTATATGTAACATGTCGGAAAGTAAAAGTAAACATTGTTTTCATTATTTCCAAGAAACGACTTACTGAAAAACAACTTATAATAATTAATCATTTAATTAGTTGGAAAATTAAGTACTACAACTATAGACGAACATCAAAATTTGGGGCAATAAAAGATCTCAATCGAGCTTGAGTCTATTCAAGCCCTTATCTTTAATTAAGTTGAATCGAATATATTTTTCCTAACAAACAAAAGGTTTTGTCCGAGATTAATTCATTTAAGTTGTCAAATGAGCCTAACACCATAAATTAGCTGAATTTACTTGAGTTTTTGAGTTTGAGACCAACTAAACTTGAAAAGTTACACGAACAAAAACTAATCTTCGAACTCAGCTAGTTTATATAAACAAAGATCAGCCAAACAAATTTTAAATGAATAGAATTGAACTCGATTCGTTTATAACTCCATTGAAATTGTACCCCCACTCAAAAAACAAAAAAAAGTTAGAAAACTTTTAAGTTGGTTTGGCCGCTTTGCAGTAATAGTATAGAAAAAGCCATGTTATCTTCCAAGATTATTGTTGCCATGCCTAGGGTAAAAGGTTTACTTGAGAGTTGAGAAAAGACAAGGGAAATCTAAACTAGGGGTCGATGTTACAACTTACGTAGTATAACATTAGCTTTTGTGTTTTTTAGGCCCTTACATCAACAAATAAAAATTATTTAATAATACTCATAAAATATTGAATTTTATTTGGAATCCTTGGATCAAGAAAATACGAAGCTGATGTTAAAAAATAAATGACATCTCAATTCCCTGGAACCATCATATTTAATATGTTCGCCATATGTTTTTATCACCTCTAGTGTGATATTTTATCTCGATATGTCCTATTCAAACCACAAGGGATAAAAAATACATGCACATAATAAAGATGAACAGAATTTCAAATGGATAGTAAGATATGTACTGGAGATAAAAAGTGCAGTAAAAATGAAGAGAATGATGCTGTTAAAAGGCTGATATTTAACAACAATAGGAATCAATAAATTGAAATACTCTGCTGTCTGATGAAGCACTTTTCACAACATAAAGCAAATAGGTTAAATTGCATGAGACATATGGTGGTATATGGGCGTACAAATATAGTAAAACTAGAAGATAAAAAAAAAAAAAAACACCCCACTATTCCTATTATTGTCCTCACTCTATCCCTCTACTTTTATATATATCAACAATTCAAATATAAGCTATCAAGTTCACTCATCATCATTTCATTAACATTAGCAGAAGCAAATTAAGAAGCCGCAGCTAGTTTATCATCTACTTTAAAAAAGATGTGGAGGCTAAAGATAGCAGAGGGAGCTAAAGGTGAACATGATGATGAGTATTTGTTCAGCACAAATAACTTTGTGGGGAGGCAGACATGGGAGTTTGATCCTGATTATGGAACCCCTGAAGAACGAGCCATGGTTGAAGAAGCTCGACTCCATTTCTGGAACAACCGGTATCAGGTCAAGCCTAGCAGCGATCTCATTTGGCGGATGCAGGTTCCTTTGCTTTTCTCACTTAGCTTTGTTTGTGTGTGAACCTATATTCAAGGTTAAACAAACATGAACACATAACAATAGAGAACAAGGAGAGTCAGGATTTGAGAATAAGGAGACTATGAAACATTAAACTTCTCTCGGCACCTAACAAACATAAACTTTTTATTTGAGACTGTCTCTACTTAATTATATTAGAATATAAGTCTACACATGGCAGCATTAGAGAATCAGTAAACACGATTAAGTGCACATCAGTTTATTATCATTTGAATTACTCTATTTTAACAAAAGAATTTCTTTCTTTCTCTTACCATTTAACACGGTCGAAAAAAGTTTCACCACGAAAAATATTACTACTACCAACTCTATTAGGGTATATGAGGCTCAGAAATATGGTAAAATTGAACAAAGCCAACGACCCCAGAGCAGAGTTAAGTCGAGCAAACTAAAAAGATAGCGGAAACAGATGCCTGAAAACAAAGCACAGTTTCTTGAAAAAACAAGGAAAAAAAAGTGTTTCAACATACAGATAATCCGTATAAATCCATACCTTATACTCTGATAAACTGGACCGTACACACCAGAAAAATAAAAAGAAAATGATATCCCTGCCTCACGTAAGGGGGTGAAGAATGACCGATGGATATACACGAGGGTTCCATAGCTGGAGGTTCCATACATGAACAGGCTTTTAGACATAACATTAGAAGCTAATCCTCAGACCATAACTTTAGCATTCCATTAAATACTAAATAGCAACATTTCTCCTCCAATAAATAACTAAATAAGACATTTAATGAGGATCATTAACTACATAATGTCTTAAATATTTTGAATGAATTTCACGCTGTTGGAAAGAAATTGAGAAATTCTGGCAAATATGCAATATCCCCTATACATAAAGCTGATGTGCAAATTACCCACAAAAAATTTCTCATAAGCTATGATGTGATGTGGTCTATAAACTTACGTATATTTTGTTTCAGTTTCTACAAGAGAAGAATTTCAAACAAATTATACCTCAAGTGAAGGTTGAGGATGGCGAAGAGATCACGTATGAGACAGCCACAACCACATTGAGGAGAGCTGTCCACTTCTTTGCAGCCTTACAGGCTGATGATGGCCATTGGCCTGCTGAAAATGCTGGTCCTTTATATTTCCTTCCACCCTTGGTAAGTAACTCTACCTAAACCTCCTTGTTGTGTTTGTGTTCTGGTCATGCTACTTTTCAGCCTCATTTCTACATTCATAGAGATTTTCACTTTTCCAATGACTGACTATCATTCTGGCTTGTTTCAAAACAAAATGGCAGGTCATGGCCCTGTATATTACAGGGCATCTTGATAGTGTATTCCCTGAAGAACATCGCAAAGAAATTTTACGTTACCTATACTGTCACCAGGTATGGCTTTTTGTCCAAGTTTCTGATTTTCAAGGCTGAATGATAATAGGAAACCTTCTAGAGGTGAAGCATGGCTCATGCTTGAGTATGGTGCCTGACTTATAGTCCGATCATGTTAAACATGCATTTCATCCAAAAAAACAAAAAATAATTTTTTTTCCGAACAGATGCAAACATTCTGAGACATGACAATATAATGCTTTCTCGCATTTCAGAATGAGGACGGTGGCTGGGGATTTCATATCGAGAGCCACAGCGCCATGTTTTGTACAGCTCTCAGCTACATCTGCATGCGTTTACTTGGAGAAGGGCCCGATGGTGGTCTAAGCAATGCCTGTGCCAGAGCAAGAAAATGGATCCTTGATCATGGGAGTGCCACAGCAATGCCATCCTGGGGAAAAACGTGGCTTTCGGTAAGATCATCCTAAGGCCTGTTTGAGAAGCCAGACTATGTTCTTTTGTTATGCAAGGAGTAGAAGAATTGCATGCAACTAAACTTTAGCAACTATATAATCTTTGACTTGACATTTTCAATTTTGAATAACTAATCTCATCTCGACTTAAGCTCAGAGCGACGACAACACCGAGCGTCAATTATGTATGGATTAGTTTATATTGTAAAAACTGAATGAAATTGAAATGAAATTTGCAGAGGCCTAAGACTGGTTTTCACTATTATTATAATTATTATTATTTTTAAATTGGGCATTTCACATAAAACATAAATGCTACTATCTTGTTTCAGATAATCGGTTTATTTGATTGGTCGGGAAGCAACCCAATGCCCCCAGAGTTTTGGCTACTTCCTTCTTTACTTCCTATGCATCCAGGTGTCCTAAATTCTCTAATCTCAATACTAAAGTTGAATATATTGTCCATTGAGCCTAACAGGACCTTCTGCAGTCTCCTATTTTGTAAAATGCATGTTTGATCCTCCCTTTCCTTCAAATGCAGCAAAAATGTGGTGCTACTGCCGGATGGTTTACATGCCTATGTCATACTTATACGGGAAGAGGTTTGTTGGTCCTATTACTCCGCTTATTTTAGAACTAAGAGAAGAACTTTACGACCAACCATACGATAAAATTAACTGGAGAAAAGCACGACATAATTGTGCAAAGGTACTCCAACTACTGAAATTCCCATCTCTTTTTCTCAGTACCATAAATTCATATTTAGCATCTTTTCATAGCCCATGTATGTTTGCTTGTGCATAAGAACGTATAAATTTATCTTATATGCTAACTTGTTTCTACAGGAGGACATCTACTATCCCCATCCTTTGGCCCAAGACTTGATGTGGGATAGTCTCTACATATTTACGGAGCCAGCCTTGAACCGTTGGCCCTTTAACAAATTGAGAGAAAAGGCTCTTCAAACAACTATGAAGCATATACATTATGAAGATGAGAACAGTCGATACATCACTATTGGATGTGTGGAAAAGGTACTGTGATTGTGGCATGCATTGTAGAAGGTTAAAACAAAAGAAAGAAGTTTTGGCAATACCTTTGCATCAACTAGCTGCAATTTCTTTTTTCATCAATAATTCAATTTCACTTGATTCAAGCAGGTTTTGTGCATGCTTGCTTGTTGGGTTGAGGATCCAAATAGTGATTACTTCAAGAAGCACCTTGCGAGGATCCCAGATTATTTATGGGTTGCTGAAGATGGAATGAAGATGCAGGTTACAACAAATTAGAAAATATGATAATTCTTCAAAATACAAACTCCAATTCTTTTAATAAGTTGGTGCAATATTTCGGGGTATTGGGGAAGGAAGACTGAGGCTTGAATCTACTACAAATTTCAAATTTACTTTTGGATGATTTTGAACGTGAAATAACATGCATCCACTTTCTGATTAGCCAGTTATTTTTCTTACCAGCTATTAACTGAAAATAAGGTATTTCCAACTTAAGCTTCAACCTTCAAGACGTTGAACCAGTTAAATTTTTGTTGTCATTTACCATAAACTCATTTTATATTTGTTTCTAAATACATGTATGCATACAAATTTTTTTAACTGTTGGAACAAATTAAGAATTACATTGAAAACTTGATGTCAAAACTGTAGTTAAAGCAACATTATGGTATAATTACTAGTTTGTTAATTCAAGTTGCTAAGACTTACAATTTGACATCCAATTACAGAGTTTTGGCAGTCAAGAGTGGGACACTGGATTTGCTATACAAGCATTATTGGCAAGCGATCTCACTGATGAAATTGGTCCTACTCTCATGAAGGGGCATGACTTCATCAAAAAATCCCAGGTTCAAGCTTCAACTTGTAAAGCTTTCTAGCATATGTCCTGAAAAAATTTGACTTTATCCCAGTCAACTTCTTGCTAATAGCTGACTATGTCGGTTCTACTCACTATATTTGTGTAGGTCACAGAAAATCCTTCTGGAGACTTCAAAAGCATGCACAGACATATTTCTAAAGGATCCTGGACCTTTTCAGATCAAGATCATGGATGGCAAGTTTCTGATTGTACCGCAGAAGCTTTAAAGGTATTAGCTAATGAAAACAATCCTCAACCATCTATCATGTTACAGCAGTAGAAACCAGTAAAAACCCCGATATGATGATCTCTGATATCTTTCCTCTTTTGGTTCTTTAGTGTTGCCTCCATTTTGCAAGGTTGCCAGCAGAAATCGTCGGAGATAAAATGGAAGATGGTCAGTTCTTTGATGCTGTCAATATAATGCTTTCCCTTCAGGTAACTAAGGATGCACCTGAATTGTCTTTCATTAAAGTGAATGTCACCAGACTGGGTAATTTGTTTACATTTTTGACATACCTGTGAAACTTTAAATTTAGGGAACCGATATGCTACACCATTGACATAATACAAGGACTAATTAGTTTATTTACTTGCACACGCAGAGCAAAAATGGAGGTCTATCTGCATGGGAACCTGCAGGGTCCTCCGAATGGTTGGAGGTATTTTCTTTAACCCCATGAAAATCCATAGTACTGTATCTCAGTAATGCTTCACACCCTCTGTTTCAAGAAGACCCATTTTGAGAGCTGAAAATATAATGAACTAAACATAATCAAAGAACTCAACTCCAGTTTTGGACATCCCGGAAAAGAAACTTGACCATGTAAAATAGATATGAAACTAATATTAACATTTGCTTTGTATATGCCAACTTGCTGAATATCACCTTTTCCGTTTGTTTCCTGCAGATGCTCAATCCCACTGAGTTCTTTGCAGACATTGTCATCGAACACGAGTACGTTTTGAAGCATATTTCTTTTTATACGACTACAAATAATATGCTTTGAGCGTAAAACTAAAAACAATAGTGATCCAGGTATGTCGAGTGCACGTCATCTGTAATTCAGGCGCTCATACTGTTTAAGAAGTTATACCCTGGACATAGAAAGAAAGAGGTTGAAGCTGTTATTTCTAATGCAGTTCGTTTCCTTGAAAACATACAAATGCCCGATGGTTCCTGGTATGTTCCCCTAATGAAGGAGAAGGATTATAGTACAAAGTCACAAATCCTTTTAACTAAAGGAATACTTCATACAGGTATGGAAACTGGGGTGTGTGCTTCACATATGGAACTTGGTTTGCTGTTGGAGGTCTAGCAGCAGCTGGAAAGACTTATGACAATTGTCAAGCTATTCGTAAAGCTGTTACTTTTTTACTGACATCACAACGCAGTAATGGTGGTTGGGGTGAAAGCTTTCTTTCTTGCCCAAACAAGGTAATGGAAGCATGTACAAATTCGAACATTACTTTCAAGCTTGAAACCTCAAAGGGTCAAGTATTGTCAGCTTATCCTATTAGACCAACTTGAGGGTCTCTAATATTTTGATATTCTCTGTTGCTCATTAACTTATTTTTGGCTTAATGATTTGATACACAGGAATATACACCACTAGAAGGCAATAGATCAAATTTAGTACACACATCATGGGCCATGATGGGTCTAATTCATTCTGGGCAGGTCAGTAATTAGTACTTGTCTTCATGAAACTGGATGATATGATTGTCACTCCAGTATTTGGATATGAATAATTAAAGACTACTTTTAACTTATTTTGTGTAATTCTAGCTATTTAGTGTTGCCAAATCGTGTTTTCCAATCCATTGGAGTATTATCATTTAGAAATTATAACTCAAGATTTTCCTTATTATAGGCGGAGAGAGATCCAACACCTCTTCACCGTGCAGCAAAATTTTTGATCAATTCTCAATTGGAAAGTGGTGATTTTCCCCAACAGGTAATTCACATAAACAAAGCTAGTAAACAAAAAAGTAGCAACCATATCTTACAATTTAAATTAGAGAAACATGTCTTACCGGTGCTGAGCTTTGTATGACTCCTTTGCTTTTGCTTTCCTTCCTGCAAGTTCGGACATGAAAAGAAGAACAGTCTTAAAATTTTCATATTTTGTTTGTTCCACTGTTGTCTAACCAGAATGATCCTACAATATATGGCAGGAAATCACAGGAGTTTTCAATAAAAATTGCATGTTACACTATGCAGCATACAGAAACATATACCCGTTATGGGCTTTAGCAGAATATCGCAAGAACGTGCAGTTACCATCCAAAAGTTCCTAACCTTCTGCTACAGTACAGAAAGTTCCTGCACACTCCTCAATCAAAGGACAGACTCATGATTCTTGTGACAGTCAAGTTCTATATACTATAGAAAAGATTTTTAATATTAGAGGGAGATTCCCATAGAAATTCAAACATGTCAAGTTTTTGTCATTATTAGCTGTCTTTCCTCATACATTTCTTCAGAATTGCTGCAAATCATAGTTTCAATAACTTATTTCTATTACGTGTATCTATAAAGGTTGTCCACAAGAAAATGTGTAATTTTGTGAAGGAATAAAATTTAGTAATTTACTGTTGGCTTCTTTCATTTTACTCGACATAATGACTATAGTTACCACTTGAGACTGTATCTGTTAGGATATGAGCTTGATCCTGCAGATTTGGATGTCTGCATATAGAATTAAGGAGAAACGAGAGAGATTAACGCAAAAATTAGAGAAAAGACTGGAGAAGAATGTGATATCCCCAATTCTTTTTAATGACACAAGAGAACTGCAACAGTAATGGAGAGCACAAACAATCATAAGGAGTATATAATACAGTAAGTCTTATTCCTTTCATACATGAAAATAAGTAGCTTACAACAGAACTCATTGTAGGGCATACTTCTGGATGCAGAAGAACATTGGAGAACTCCACCAATTAGTGAAATAGAATGATAGCAGTATGAGATTAATCAGGGCCTACTCAAGTTAATTTAGCAGAATGTCGTCCTCAATTTGGAATTTTGGATCAGAGGTAGAACATGCAAGCCAATCTAATTACGCACATTCAATCTACCCTCAACCGTCCACGTACTGGGACAGAGATATATCTCCCACCACAAACAGAGAACATCTTCAGATGACCACAAACTCGATTTTAAAGTGATGTCAAATGCAAAAATTTAGTAATAAAGAGACATAGAACTCCACTTAGGAGCTTTCCATTAATCTGTTAGCTTAAGTTCTTTAGAAGCTAAAAACCAATATTACAAGAGAACATATGTTCACCTAGTAAACTTACAATATGGAGGACTGACTTGACGAAAAACTTTCAGTATGGAGGATTGATATGCAGGATGAAAATAGGTTACAGATCTCTCTGCCACTATACAACAACCCGGACTTCTTTCATTGGTCTGTGCTGATGATTTCTTCATAATTTAGACTCATTGTTTCTCCCAATTTGTTGGTTTCAGATATTAGGTACAACAGAAATCTGCGGACAAAATAACTTACAGGAGTTCAACCATCAAAATATTTTGAAGGATCTAGTGATAATCCATGCTGTGTCAATACAATCTACAAAACCTGGTGTTTGAGCAAATACATATTTCCATCACAATATCATGGTAACCAGCATTAGGTTTCATTCTTTGACCATAAGTACTGAAACAATTCTCAATGAACCAAAAACTCCAAACCAACCATCAGCACAAAATGTCAAGATGTATCAGAAACCTAATCTATAATTTAGGATTGCTTTCTAGATTTTCAAATCCCATCACTTTATGCTCACCAATAATCCCCACAAGAACAGAAACCATCCTTAAAGTGATGAAAGCGGTGAGAGTCCCTTAATACTATTGACCTTCCCGAAATCTTTGATATATGTTTGATAGCAGTGTGACAGTCAGCACATACACGCAAATTTTTTATAACACGAATAGGTCTCCCAGCTGGAATGGCCAGAATTCCAAAGGCAACTGCTAGTTTTTCACTGTGATGCTTGAGCATCTGCTCCTTTTCCTCTTCTTCCACGTCATGTAAAACTAGTTTTGTCAAAGAAACATAACCCTCCTGCTTCATCCGTAAATCCAACTCTTCTAAGTAAGAATATATTCTTTCAATCTCTGGATGGATGGTGTCTCCAACAGAGAATGTGTGAATCTTGTTTTGCGCTTCAATCCAACTGTACCCAGGTACTTTCTTTATCCCTGTATCCCTAATCTTCAATCTCATTTTACGAACATCATCCCATCTACCTGAAGCTGCATATAAGTTTGAGAGGAGAACATACATACCTAAATTATCAGGTTCCATTTGGAAAATTACCTCCGCGGCTTTTTCTCCCAGTGCCGTATCACCGTGAATCCTGCTTGCTCCAAGCAGGGCACCCCAAGTTGCTGCATCTGCTTTGATGGGCATGCTCTTCACTAGATTTTTGGCATCATTTAGGCATCCAGCACGACCCAAAAGATCAATCATGCAAGTATAGTGTTTTGAGTTAGGAATTATGTCATAATCACCAGTCATTGAATAGAAATACTGTGTGCCTCTGTCTATCAGTCCAGTATGACTACATGCAGATAGAACACCAACCTGAAACAAAATAAACCCAATAAACAAATGAGCACTGTAAACCACAATTACATGTCATATTACCAATATGAAGATATTAGGAATCAACTAAATTACGAAGTAAGAATACTTAGAAAATTTATGGATCCTACACTGCATAAGTTGTTAAGTTTCTAATGAATATAATGTGTCTTGTTGAGTCCTAAAGAAATGGTTAATTTTTAAAGTGAAGTTTGGAACATTTGTCATTTTTATTCGTCACAATCTTTCATGATCACCCTTCAACTTCATTAATTTGGAAGGCTAACATTCCTTGGCATATTAAATGCCAGATACTTTACATAGAACTAGGAAAAACAGGAAAAAAGGGCATGGCTCCTAAAAAGAAAGAAGGCTGTTCAATCTAGAGGTCATTTCCAAAATTTCTTAGGCTTTTCATCAAGATATAGTGGCAATAGAGAAATTGTCCATTCAAAGTACTAATTCACCATATTAAAGAGAAATTTGATAAAATACCATCAATTCGCATAACAAGTGTGTTTATTAAGCAGAAGATGAAGAAGACATTTATGAATCAGATGAAGCATGAATTTGATGCTATCAATTTGTACAAGGTAGGACAATTTTGAAACAATTAAAGAGAAATTTACTAGAATACGTATACCCCCAGAAAATCAATTTATCTACCAATTCTTTTAGATAAACCTTGAGGATATAATCTCCAAATAATGTACAGTGATAAGTGAATCCATACAATGTCCTGGTAATAGAAAACAAGTCAACCACCAATAATTATTAACCATAACCACGTAACTACTATAATAACCAACAGAATAACTTTACAATAACTACCACAATAAACATCATTTAAGGCTGATGATATGAAAGAGAAAAGATGTAGCTTTTACAACACCTGTAATGATGATGGATTAATACTTTTAGTGACACTCATTGCTGTGTCAAAAACATTTTTGCTCTAATAATATCAACACCAAATTCATTTAATAATTGAATACTAGCAGTGGCAGCAGCAACAACAACAATAACAATAACACATGATCTCTACCATGATGCCACTAAACTAAACCTCTATAGAATATAAACATGATTGGTTACCATGGTGACGTCATCAGGTTTGATACCCGCTGCTTTCATAGACTCAAAAATATCTAAAGCCTCCTTGCCAAAACCATGCCTTGAATAACCTGCTAGTATTGTATTCCACGAGACAACATCCTTATCGGTAATTTCTTCAAATACATCATATGCTTCATCTATACTTCCGCACTTACAATACATAGCTAGAAGTGCATTTCCCACAAAACACCCAGACTCGACTCCCGCCTTGACTGCCCTTGCATGTACCTGCCTACCCAGCTCTAGCGCAGCAATATCAGCACATGTGCTCAAAACACAAGTAAAAGTTGATCTATTAATCATTTCTCCATTTTGCTTCATCTCCTTAAATAGGTGCAAAGCTTCTTCACTATGACCACTTTGAGCATATCCTGCAATCATTGCTGCCCACGAGATGCAATCACGTAGAGGCATCCGATTGAAGTAATTCCTAGCACGAATAATATCACCACTCTGAGCATACCCAGTAATCATTGTATTCCATGAACTAACATTTGGACAAGGCATTGCTTCAAATAATTCCTTTGCCATGTCCATACTCTTAGTCTGCGAGTATCCTGCAATCATTGCATTCCACGATACAGAATTTTTTTCAGGCATTTCATCGAAAATTCTTCTGGCATCATTTAACATTCCATTCTGCACATAACCAGATACCATTGCTGTCCACGTATATACATCTCGTTTTGGAGACTCATCAAACAGCCTCTGTGCTTCCAATAATTTCCCGCTTTGGGCATAGCCAGAAATCATCGTATTCCATGAGATCTCATCTCTTCGACTCATTTTATCAAATATCCTCCTTGCCTCAATAAACCTTTTCTTCTTAACATATCCACCTATCAAACAATTCCAGGAAACAACAGCCCAATCTGACTTCGAATCAAACAACAGATGGGCATCTTCAATTCGCCCATTCTGCACATAAGCCGCAAGTAATCCATTCCATGATATATCATTTCTCTTGGGCATCCTCTCAAATATTAATCTTGCTTCGTCCACATATCCATTCTGGGCATACCCAGATAACAAAGCATTCCACGAAACAATATCCCTCTCAGTCATTTGATCAAACAACAACCTGGCAGCCCCAAGATTCCCATTCTTAACATACCCACTAATCATCACATTCCAGGAAACCAAGTCTCGTTGAGGCATTTTCTCAAACATCTGGCGGGCCAAATCAAAACTGTCATTCCATAAGTACCCAGATATCATAGCATTCCACGAAACCGAGCTCCGATAAGGCATTGAATTAAAGATCCTCAAAGCTGAATTGCATCTGCCATTCCGCATGTGATGGCTAATAGCAATGTTGCATCTGACAACTTCTGAGTCTGTTTTAGATGATGATTTTTGGGGTTGTTTTCGATCAAACGCCTTTCGAAGGCGAGATGAGTTTATATTTCTGCGATTAGAGCTTTGAAAATGACTAACTGATCTGCTCTGCAGAAGTCGGAAGCAGCTGTTGCGTAATTGTCTAAAGCGCATAACTTTAAGCTACAGGAGATTTGAGTTGAAATTTGCCGGTTTTCCTTTGGCGGGTGATATATTTTTTTTGATTTGTTGGTTTGAATTATATGGATTAGGGCGAGCTCCAAACATAAGTTTAGAAATTTAATTCAATTTTTTTAATTATTATACAAACTTAAATATAAAATATCAGAGTTAATTTTACACATTTCTATTTCTAGTGTATGTAAATAATTGTTTATTCTCTGTACTAATGTCCAGCTTTTATTAATAATTATTAAGGGTAAGTTTGAAAAATTAACATTAAATTTGTTTTTGAAAAATGTAAATAAGTGACAGAAGAAAAATCTGAAGTACATTAATCAATGGGACGGACGGACGGACGAAGTTTTACAATTTAATATTGACAGTAAATTTACTCTTAACAATAAAAATTAATATCAATGTATCGTGACAACAATAATTAATATTAGCATTAATCTTTTGTTTAAAATTAATATTAAATTCATTGAAAACATTTTAAAATTAGTTTAGAAATGAAATTTGTTTTACAAAAAAGTTACATTTGCATACAAATTTTATTATGTTGCTATATTTTCAAAATTTTGTTATTATAATCTTTTTATTTAATCGATTAACATTTATAATAAATTCCATTAAAAATTATTATTTAAACATATAATTGGACCAATTAATCATGTAATATTAATATTCATTAAAAATCTTTTTTTGTGGTAACCTAGGGACTAATACTACGGCGGCTCGCATTTAGATGAGATTTTAAATAAATAAAAAAAAAGGGCAAAAAAAAAATAGAAGAAAAGGCTGAAAAAGTCAGTTTCTCACATTACTCTGTTCGTTCTAAAATTAAATACATATTTTTAAACTGATGTTTTTTAAAGACAATTTATATGTTCAAATAAAGTATTAATAGTGATAGTTATAACATAAATTACTAATTAATGAAGATATAAAATTAGTTTGAGTAGTGAAATAATATAATGTCATTTCAGAAGTTTTCATGACTTTTATAATTTAATAGTGAATTTGTATATTTAATTTTGAAACAATAAAAAGAAATATATCTCTAATTTTATAATTGGGAGATCGCAATTTAACACCCCCAAAGTCTCATTTTTAAAGTTAAAATAGTACAGAATCATAAGAAGATAATTTGTGTCTAATATTTGAAGTTAAAGCATAGAATCATAATAGACAATTGGAGAGTTTCACGTCGGATTAACATTCCAAGAAAGTGTCCTAATATACTGTCGGATTAGTAAATAAAAGGTCTCCACAACATTATATAAATGAGAAATTGACACATCAGTTGAAATGCATATTCAATATGCAAAATTTGAAATGCATATACTCTTTCAAAAAAAAATTACATTTCGAAAAGTTATTTACTATATTTATAAAAGGGCAAAACTACTAAAATAATCCTTATACTTTTATCTCATATTTAATTTAAACTGCATATAATTTAATTTTCATAATCATCCTTGTACTAATTCATATGAGTTCAATTAGACTCAACACAATTGTTAGACCATTCATGAGTTTGACGTGGAAAAACAAAAATGATAAATTTTTGATTATTTGGTTTTTTGAAATAAATGGCAAGGGTAAAAATGTCTTTCCATAACTAAGTCAAGTTATTTATGAACTCTATTGTCTTGATTCTTTAGAAATGAGATGCCATGTTCTCTGCCCAAACAAAACATGATTAATGATTCAGTGATGGTTGAAAACTCCATGATGATTCTAGTGCTTTAAAACACACAGTATCACATTGAAAATTCATTACATATTTGTGAAAGTACTTGCTCAAAAGTACTGTTACTATAACAATAAATAAATGTATGGACAGAGATATCAAAATTACATATAATATCAGTAACGATATTAATAATTAAATCAAGTAGTATAATCAAAAGTAATCTGGCAAGCCTAATAATATTACCGGCAAACCTTCAATTATTAAAAGGAAATACATTTAGTCCCTTCATTTCAAAATTAAATATATATATTTTTTATATTATAGTATAACTAATTTTAGAATGAAAATAGTATTATTCAAACTAAATTTAATTATAGGATAGATTTAAACTAGAGAGAGAAAAATGCCAAGTCCTAACACCACATTCATTTCATTATAATTAAATCCAACACCAATAATACCAGTTGTCCCAATTCAACCAAAATCAAATACATGATAACAAAATGTCTGCTAGTTTTAAAGTACTAATTCAACCAAAATAGAAGTAACCTATTTCAACAGATATAACCCCAAAAATAGAAGTAACCTTCTAATACGTATGGCATGGGACAAAGTACACTTTTCAAATATATATAATAAACAAACCAAACTACAAACCTTTTGACTACGAAAATTTTAAAAATATACATAATACATACTGCTATGCTTGTATATGTGTGTATATATTATATGCACATTACACACACATTATACTAGTGTGTCTGTGACACTCGATCAAGACTTAAGAGGTACATGGAACCTTATATTCACCAGATTCTATATTCCCCGAAATAAGAAAAAATGATGATATTTATGGGCCAAAAATTTAAATAAATACAAAAATTTTGTAAGATAAATTACTATATTGACAAACTTAACTCTGTTTGAACAGAAGCTATGATTCATAATCCTTCTATTTATCTTTGTAATGTAAGTTATTAACTTCTGAAAGCATTTCCGTTGGATCAATATATATTAATACGCCAAAAACACATGATAGACTCCATCTACCTCATTTTGAATTGAACATATATACATTCAAACCAAAAACACATCATAAACTTACATGAGAGAGCTTCAATCTTGAAATTGTACTTCACCATTCCTGAAAGATTTTGCTAGTTTAGAGAAAGCGAGGGCAAAAATAAGTTTAGACTTGTTATCACGTTGATATCGGTAGAAACTAGGAAGACATAAGACTCGTTTTATGAGAAAAATGACCTTATTATTTTATTTAAAATATAAGTAAGGATTATATTGGGCCCTCTTTAAATTCATATCTTACTAATGGTCCCAGATTTAATTGAAAACAAAATTAAAGTACAAGGATAATTATGAAAGTTAAATTATACACGAATTAAATTGAAAATAAGATAGAAGTACAAGAACTATTTTAGAAGTTTTGCCTTTATAAAAAGTCTATGATTAAATTTAATTTGTATTTGATCTATTTAAATCAGAAGATGATTAATATTATAAAATATATTAAAATTTCAACAAAGTAAACTATTTATTATATAAAAATTATGTTGAACTGTTGTCATAATTTAAATTTTAAAATTTTACATTCTAATATAAAAATATATATAACTTTTTTTCTGAAATAAATGGGTATCATTTTTGTAAAATAAAAGTAGTGCAAGATAAACTGGAAGTGTGTGCAATCAGCTGTGATTAGTACGGAGTAATAATTGAAATTCCACTCTAATCTAACCCAAAAGGGCAAAAAAATCCCATTTTTTTCACTTTCGTTTTACATCAAACGTCACACTCACATAGTAATCAAAAGCAATCTTATCCGACCATTTTATTGCATGAACTTGGGATCACCATTGATATTTGCATTCACAAGTACAGGTATACCCACATTTATTTACGGAATAACCATTTTTATATGATAGTTTTGACAATTTTATATGCTCTTATGTAAAAATCACGTAAAAATATTATTATTATTATTTCCTTCAGCTCAAATCTTGTGTTGAAATACCAAAAAAAATGCTATGATCCCCACATGAAACTCATGAGGGATCAGTTCACTTATCCATGAATATCATATTACTATATTCTTATGTAGCATAATAATAAATTCATACGTTGTATATATACGATGTAAGTTGCTAGTTGCACACTCTACGTAAAGTCACTGTTACATATATTGAAAGTGTTGTACATTATCCAAAAGTTTTATATAGAGAAAGTGTACAATCACTTAATTTAGAGCGTACAAAATATCACATCCACTTTTGAATATTATTTTATGTTTTCAAAATTAGATGTACATTTTTAATTTTTTAAATCAAATAATGCAATATTAAATTTTGAATTAATGTCAATTTAATTAACTTTAATCTATACAAATTATACAATCATTATGATTTATAGTTTATGATAAATGACTTTGATCATAACATACTTACAAAAAATTTAGTATATCGTCATTTAATTTAAAACTTGCATAGATTATATAAATTACATAAATCTTGAATTTTATTATATCGTCGTTTGACTTAAAACTTGCATATTACGTAAATCTTAAAGTTTAATACTTTGTGTTTGTCTCAAACAATCATGGAGGGGGAGGGGGAGTACTATCAACCCTTAAACAGTGGAACAACATTTAATTAGTTAAATACAATTCCCTTCCTATTCAAGCCAACCTGGAAGTCCATTCCCTCGTGTCTTCCAGCTAATGTATATATAATTGCAAAAGTTTGGCTTGAAGGATATAGACATCTCATAAATTCCCAAGTGACAAAACACATGAATGTCATTTTCACAAGAAGTAGCCCTCTGTATTGCCACACAATCCAACCTTACCCTACAAATATGCCTCAATAAGCCACAGCAAGGCTTCCAGTAAGGCATGTTAGTAGAGCCCGCAGCAACGAAAATATAGATCAAAATATCCCATTTACCACGAACGTGCAACAAAAAAATTACATTTTCACATGCCTAAAAGCTAAAAATACAGATTGGGCACATCGTGATTCACAGAGCTCGAGCTACTACGGTAACTAATTGTTGGCAACTAATAGAGTGATACTCGTGTATAACAAACATACCAACATGATACAAAGAAAGAGTGGCGAATGCAGATCAGATGATGAGGACTGATTGTTGATTTCTGAAGAATCGACTGCTAGAGGCATGCCATCACTGCTGAGACTGCATGATTGAGGCCTGGAATCGTCTGTGTTCATCATAATGGCCCTGAGGACTGCAGAAACCGTGTGAATGTAAGCTGATCTGTTCTTGGTGAGAAGCCAAGTCAAGCCCATGAGTTCACAATCCCTCTTCTGCATTTTACTGGTTCTGTCCTCAGAGCTGCTCGCGTTTCTTGTTTTGTTCTCATTGAGCTACATGACAAATACAATACAGTTCATGAAACTATGCAGTACATAGCCATTACATACATAATCACGACGGACTCAAGTTATCATGAATAAACAACTATGAAATGTTGAAGTTAATGCTGTTTGAGTGTGTATGTACTTAAGTGTTTTCTGGCATAAGTGATTAGATATAAAATCATTTCAAGAAGAAGAATCTTGAGGGTTGATCTATTCAAGACTATTTCATTGTTTTGTTTGAATACTAATGCTACATGAAAGCAGATATTTATATAAACAACAATAGTGTAAGCCTATTTCTAACTATCAAAGTTGACTGCTACCACGAAGTGAACACTTGAAAATATGGTTATAATCACAGTGCATGCATTTTAATCTTTTAAGTTCACTTTGCAAAATCGTGAAAGTTTAAAATTGATATAGCTAGATGTTATTTTGGTGTAAAATCAACAATATTAACTACATTAAGAAATGGGTTCGTCCTTGTACTACTATCATATTCGTAGATTTCAGCACTAAAAAAATGTATATCAAATTTAAATTCAAAATACATATCTAATTTTGAAAATAGATAGAGTAATTTCTAATTGAACTAGTAGATAAGCTGCCAACTGTACAAATTTCGCAGGAGTAACCAATTTTTTATTTCTTCCATCTATTTACATGGCTAATGTGTATTAACCATAGTAGTTTCAACCGTTAAATATACAATTACTTCCGCAATTATAATCTATTCAATAGTCAAATGTTAGGTGTGAGACTATCAAGTGAAGCATGATATGAGCAGAACCACTATTCATATAGGAGTTACACTTAAGAAACGACATTGAGGGTCAAAATATAGCGGGCATATGTTGCCAAATTTCAACATTTAAGATTTGTTGGCACATGGTTCAATTCATCTTTCAGTTACAAACTAAATTCAGTTACTGAAAAAGATGAATAGAACAGGATATTTAGTTTCAATGAGCAAAAGAAAAAGGCACGAAATTTAGTTATATTTCAGCGAAATCATAACGCACAATAATTTTGTTATGATTGTGACAAAGATGAACTTGATTACCAAAGACAAAACGTACTTCTCTCCCAATACCTTGTAACATTTCAAAAGCATTAAATGGTCTAAAACCATGAATAAATTTGGAATCAAATATACCAGAATTCCATACTGGTAAGAGCCATATAATCACGAATAAGTAAAGATATATGTAACTTGTTCAGATATTAAAAAGAGTTGGTTAAATTACCTTCTGTTTAAATACAAGCCTACAAGTTCCCAAGGAACAGTACAATGGTATTAATTTGCTGATCACCATATAGTCACATAACATAAGAGCAACATAAAGTTATCAACGGCTTCGTGTGGTATGCACGGGTTATTAACTAGCCTGGGACTATAATGGAAGGAATAAGCGTAATTGATACTTGTGACCTATTTTATTGGTTACATGCCTTGTGACCTTACTGCATGCGAAGCAATATAACAAACACAAAACAACAAATTATAGAACTTTCAGAAATCTAGACCTCACATTAAGAAAACTAGACGATAAATTAACCTTAATATCCCAATAAAAGACGACCCGG
>CM025784.1:39662375-39674522 GCA_014636745.2 Centella asiatica | reverse complement strand
CCCCCCCCCCCCCCCCCCCCCCAAAAAAAAAAATTAATCTCTTTCAGAGTTTTCACTTCCCAGATCCCAAAATCATTAACTACAATTTACAGCAATGTAAATAAGTTAAATATAACACACATCTCCAAAAAAAAATAATTTAAAAATCACTATTTAATTCTTGCCTAAGGGATACGCAGTCAGCACTCACCAGTCCTCCACCACTAAGTAATAATCTCAACCTAAACTGGAATAATCTCCGCTTAGCCGCCACACATTCACTCCATTAATTACCACAATCTCAACCGAAATCTGATTAACCCGCCGAGCGCTGCGCATTGAACTCCTCTTACCTATTTTTCGATCACTATTGTAAAAATTCCAGCCTAGAACCATTAGAACCATTAATCTCTCCGTCGCCTAGGCGTTAGGTGGCACTCTAACGTACGGTTTAGTTTCCCCTAATCTTGTCTCGTTCCAACTAGAATATTTTCAAATAACTCAGCCTAAATCCGATCAACGTTTTTTGCAACATTTTTATACAAATAAAATCATAAAATCACTTAGAGTGTAGAAATAGAGAATTATTACCAGATAGAGAGTATTCAAGCACTTTGAACATCCATCAAGCCCTGAAAATCCATTAACACCATTGCTCAAGCAATTCCTCTCCAATCTCTTAACACTATGATCACCGACGAGCTTACCACTTTCCGGCGACGCAGAAAATGCCGCCGGGCAGTTCAACGGGTGAAGTCTAATTCCACAATAACAGTACACCACATCACAAGTCTCGTTCGGTTTCACCAACTCAATCCCTTTGTTTCTCAACCCCTTTTGAAGATTATCCACACACGTCTCCGAGTCATCGGGAAGCAGGGGAAGGTCATTGTACGACGTCGTTTGAGGCCCCCTGCCGACCCTGCCCAGGGCAGTCCCGGAGTAAGCCGAATAAAGCCACGCCGCGAGAACCGGGCAGCACCGGCTCTGGTGGAGCTGACCGTACTTGGGTTTGCCGCCGCATGCGGATTTGATGGCGTGGAAGAGTTCGTCGGGGAGGTCTAAGGGGCAGCCGGAGACGTCGGATTGTTCGGGGAATGCCGGAATTGTGGCTGGCGGGGACGAGGAAGGGAAGAATGACTGGACCGGTGACGGGTTCGGGTCGGGTAAGATGGGGAGGGAGGTGAAAATGGGTAGGAGAATGAGGAAATGGAAGAACAACAACACTAGTAGGAGGTGGGAGAAGTGATGGAACATAGTTTTGCTTTTGACTCTTTGTGAATTGTGTGTAGTAAATAAATAAACATAAAGAGAAGAGAAGTGTTTTGAGAGTAGCTTTAATGAGGGGGGTGGTGGTGGTGTGTGAATGGGG
This sequence comes from Centella asiatica, assembly GCA_014636745.2. Classification (NCBI taxonomy): domain Eukaryota; kingdom Viridiplantae; phylum Streptophyta; class Magnoliopsida; order Apiales; family Apiaceae; genus Centella; species Centella asiatica. Next base: position 39,673,171 of record CM025784.1, on the reverse strand, counting down.
TTGCTTTCACCGGAAGAGAGAGAGAGAGAGAGAGAGAGAGAGAGATCAAATAAAGGTGATGCTACGGAAGATACAGAGGAATTGGAAAGTGGAAGGACCTACTCACTGATAAAGTGGGGTATAGGGATTGTGAATGATTTTGGCTGTTTGATATGCAACTCAAGAGCATAGCTTGTTGGAAAAAGTTATAAATATTTTGAAGACAATACAAAGTTATTAATATGGATTATGGAGCACTCCATTTTATTTATAGAATGAACAAGAAAGCTAATGACAAAAATACAATAGTTAAAGAAAATTAGTTATACAATAATCAAAGCTAGATTTCAAATGTTATCCACCCATTGAATTGATATACAGCGATTCGAATGTAGCGTATTCTTTGCCAAGATAATATATCCGCCAACTTGAGATTTAATTTAAAGTTTGATGGGTTAAACACACAGAATTTAAAAATATATTGAACAAGTTTAAATTATTGAAACATATATTAAAAATATATAATTAATTATGTTTAAATAATATGTTAAATATTATACATATTGAACAAATTAGTCTAAAATTAATGTTCATAAATAAAATGAATTATTATATATATTTTTTATTTTAAAAAATTAAAAAAATTGTATTATTATGAAAAATTTTACCAAATTTATGTACTCGTAATTAGTTCATAATATGTTCGAATTCGACTAAAATAAAATCTGAGTACCAAAATTATATTCAACTAAATACTTAAATTCGAATTTAAGTATCAAAAAAATTTATTAAAATATAAACTGTGCATACTAGTTTTCGTTGGAATTTCACTCATTTACACCTCTGCTCAAACTGTCTTTATTGAAGTGTTAATTTCATCTGGTGAAGTATCGTATATTTAGCAACAACAAAAACAAAAACAAAAAAAAAATGTATCAACCCCTAGGCCCCTACACACATGTGAGGATGGTGGAATAGTACTATAAGGTCAAGGGTAATCATGCAGCCAATATGAATGTTAAATTATAGGAGGAAATAATTCTATATCTTGATATTTTAGTAGTTATTATCTTGAATCCTTATTATTAAAATAATAATTTAAAAAAATTCTCATGTGCATTGTCTGTTCAAATTAAATTATGTGACAATTATCCTTTATCGAAAGAACAAACTATATTACGGTTATCATATATATATATATATATATATATATATATATATATATATATATATATTACGGTTATCATATATAGTACAAACATATGCACATATATATATAAATTTGAAAAAGTCATATGTTTAGCTTAGATTAGATGATTGAATTTTAAAGTGTCCATTTATAAATATCTATTAATTTATTTGTAACAAAAAAAATTATTGATTTATTTATTTTCTTGAATATTATTAGAAATATATTATATATAATAATCTCAAATCCAACAATTATTATACGGTTTACCAGTTAAGATCCACAACTTCTGTCGCAAAATTTATAATATAAAATTAAACCAAAGATTAATAAATTTAAACATTAATTTTAGTTACTAGACTAAGACCCGTGAGCACTCTTGATTTATTATTATTATTATTATTATGTTCTTTTCTCTTTTTCTTTTTAGTTACATGAGCTCTCTTGATTTATTCTCTGTTAAATGTCAACTTCATTACCCCTCGGCAACCTCTACAAACATTACATTTTTATTACTTTTCATTTAATAACTAAATAGTGGATTTGGTAAACCCACAAAAAAATAAAAAATAAAAAATCTAAATAGTGGATTTGTTACCATGCCACCACAAATGACATGCAAATAACATGTTTTATCATAAGACGCACAGTTAAACCTATATGAAAAAGAATTATGTCTTAGATGTGCAGCACTCCAGTAAAAGTTAATTATAAAGATTCGACGATTGTAAAATTTTAAAATTATACGATGTGGAATAAGAATTAGATTGAGCATTTGGTATTTTTGATTTGTTATGGGCACGAGTGATATTTTTTTAGATAGTATTATTGGTAGATTTTATAATTTTATTTGTGATGTAAATTTATAAGATTATAAAATATTAAAATGTAAAAAATTATATTTAAAAATATTTTTCATTATAATATGTGCAACACAAAATGGTATCAAATTACTCTCTATCTCAATTTGCAAGTGATAATATACATTTTATTTGTTTTTTACTTTTCTTTTTTTCTCAATAAAAAGGGAGAGAAAGAGGAGTACTCCTTATAATTTACCAAATTTATGCAACATTAGCACGCCTTCCCGTTTAAAGCTGCCATGGCCCTTTATCACTGAAAGACAACTTTAATCTCTCCCTATCATCTCTCCACCTAAAAATGAAAATAGTTGTTTATATTCCATGAGCTTCATGTGGGGGGTGGGGGGTGGGGGGGGGGGGTTGATTAAAATAATAAAGTTTTTATTTTGTTGAAAACTTAAAATAACAAAAATGTTACTTTGTTGATTTTTTTTGGTATTTTATTATATAAAATTATAAGATTTTACATAATAATGCAAAATAGAAGTCCTTTTGTTGAATGAAGTACTATTATTCTATGGAGCATTTATTCTTTTAATTTCTGCAGAAAAACAACTACTATCATTCCCCCACTTATTGATCTTTTTAATTCTGCAGAAAAGCAAGCAACTTCATGTCCTACAAGTTCACATTTTTTTGGGTGGTACTTCTGTTAGTGTCAGATGTCACACTAACAAACAAGAGACAGTAAAGATAATCATAAATGTACATGGCCTATTTACGACACTTTTTTTTTTTGTAAATATGTGTCGGTGAATTTAATTTTGGACTTGACTAACTTAAATTTAAGTTAAGAATTTTTTTTTTGTTAATTTTTTTTTCACAAAGTTCGGATTCAAGATTCTTTTTAAAAGAAACAAACTCGTTATTACTTGAACAAATGAATATCCAAAACTACTTCAATATGCTCACATGACATGTGATAGAGAAATTGAGCACCAAACTGAGGGGTCAACTTTTGGTTACAAATATATCCAATAAAAACGAAAATTGCAACAATCTTTTGCACTAAATGGGGAATCCTCATCTCACACAATTATTTCTCTATATGATTCATTATTTTCAGCATTTCTGTAGCACACAAATATTTATCCTTTATTTGATGATGATATCTTGTTCTGCTGCTGCATGAAAAAAATTATTTCTGTGATCATAACTATCCTGTACTCATTGATCTATCATTATATGATATTTGTGCATCATTATTCTAAACTGAAATCGCTAATGGTTCTGTCCATTATCAAACCTAAAACATAGATCAGAAGACTTAACAAATTCTTGGTTATGGCAAAGCTTTCTTTCAAGGAATTGAATGAAACACAATCACAGTCAGTTAACCAAGCTTTACTAAATTAAGTCTGATCAAGCTTCAGCAATACCAAGTTTGATCCGGAATTTGACGAACTTTTGGTGATATTCAGTCAGTAAAATCTGATGATCTCGTGTATTTTACTTCATGTTAGTCGTGGAGATTTAAAATGTAGATGTGTTTAGTTGTTTGATCTATCATATCAATTGTTCGCTTGGAGCACTTGATAATATGCAAATGATAAATAGTCCTTGTATTTAAACTCATACGCAGATGGTTTAAGATGTCGAATTCTGAGAGAAGTCAACAACTAAAACAAGGGACTAATATTTCAGAAATGAGAATTGTGTATATACTTGTCTAAGCAATGCCAATTCAAACTATCTTTCACATCAATCAGTAGTGTTTAACAACAATAACTTTCTTCTTCTTTTTAACTTTACACAAATTAAAACATGCCCACTTCAAACAGTTGCTGTTCTGTCATTCTAAATCAGTCTTCATATATTACTCTTACAATTGGGTCAAAACAATGTCCACAAAAATTGCAAAATTTTCAATGTAAGTAACAAGCATAAATCAAAAACTACATCGAATTATCAAAACCATGAACAAGAACCCAACATTAGAATCTGAAAAATGACAGAGGCAAGCCAACAAAAACTTCAAATGCAAACTTTTTTTGCTAGATGCAGCAATTGAATGAAATAACAACCACCCACATACAAAATTGTCATCATAATCAGATGTAAGCATGTCATAGAGGGAAAGATTACCCTTGAAAGCACGGTAAAGTTGGATGGCATCATCTCTTGGGGAAGGAAGAACTGGAGAAATAGAAAGAGTTGACATCTCTATATTAGAGTGATCTTCTTCTTTTTTTTTCTAGTTGTAGTAGTAAGTAAATGGTTGACAAAACCCCAAATTTATACAGATATATGTATACAAGATGGCAAATAATCTAATAAATTAAATAATGTAGTAGTTAGGACATTTGAATTTCAAAAATAAATAAAACTTGCAGAAGTTGGTGATGTGGATTTTTTCAACAAGATAGACATGTTATTCCATTTTTCCATGGTTCCTCATTTTCATTTGCTTTTGAGTCAATATTCTACGCCAAACAAAACGTACTCGTCAACGCAACATCTTTTTTGTAAGGAGGAGAACTTTCAAGTGGAGCAAGCCATTAATGAGTTTTTCTTTTTTAATAAATAAATATATTGTGTAATACTCCTTAGAATATTAATCATTATATTAAAATGAACAAACTTTCAGACCAAAAGGGATGTCTACAATTTAGGGAGATAAAGCCACTCGAGTAAGAGAAATAAAAACTCAATCCATCCTCAGTGAAATTTTTCTGGACAAGAAAAAGAAATCTAGTTATAAGAATATTATGCAAGTGAGTTTTCAATCAATACAAATGAAGAATAACATAGAAAGCATGAGATGATTTTTTCTGATGTTATTGTTATTATTAATATTTTTCGATCCAACTAGTAAGTAGTGTGATTCCTGCTAAATAAATTCTCAAATTTAAGTATTGTGAACAATGGAAAAACATGTATAGGAACAGTTTTTTTTTTTTTTTTTTTGTACATAATAGACCACTACCATGTAGAGTTTTTATTGATTCGAAACTCTAATTTCTTTATTTTTTAGGAGAGATAGTCGAACACTAAAGAAGCCAATTGCGACCAAGAAAAATTAATAATACCCTTAAATTATAAAATCAATAAAATTGTCTAAAGCACAAAATACACAGTATTCAGATTCTGTTTTACACTTCAATATTTAAAGTGTGTTATCATAATCACTAAAAGTTGAGTGCCCCTCAAAAGATTTAAGAATGCATACCAAAAAAAAATTATACTTGAAAAATACACCATAAATTAACAACAAATTCATTTTCATATGTAATATTCATATAAAATAGTTTAATCTGAATTGATTCAATTATAAATCTGTAAAGATATTTTTAAAACAAGAATATACCAACCGAAAAACCAGCCGATTCTGGAATCTGGGGTGGAGTACAATTCAAATCATAAAAGCACCTTCTCCTTCCTGTAAATATTATATTTTTTCTTTTTAAAAATTGTTGTTACAATTTCTATTTTGTTTTCTTATTTGTTCTTTCTTCTTCAATTCAATTTTACGTCGTAAATATATGAACTGCTTAACTTCATCGCCGCAAGTTCCAATTCTCGTCAGCAATCGGTTGCAATCGCGCCTAATCACTACAAAATCACTTGCTTTCTCTACCAAAAGGAGACGACCTCCTTCATCTTCTCTTCGATTAAGTACACTAAGCTTCAATTTCAGTTCAACCATGGCGGTGGGGTCCACTCGCTGCGGTCCCGCGACGGCGATGATGCTCACTTCCGGCGCTAGCGGGCGCGTCAACGCCCTCGCCCTCTTGTCCTTGAGGAGTTTGCTTCTTCTAATCAACACCTTTTTCCTCGTTTTGCTCTACCCGTTTCGCGGGAGAAGAAGGCGCCGCAGTATCTCTGCCGCGGTGGGTCCCACGGGTTCGTCTTCTCCGGAGAAAGGTGGTAAGGAGAAGAAAGGGGAGGGGCTCCGGCCGCCGACAATTTTCCCGTGGAAGAGCTCGTCCTCCGCGGATGTCGTCGCCCGGAGATCGCTTGCTATTCGGAGAGTGATGCAAGATGCCGCCGTCGACGGCGATTCTCGGAGAGAGTTTCATCTTTTTACGACATTGAGAGGGGATACCTTATTTACTCAATCATGGACCCCCGTTTCAATCAAAGTCAGGTAAATTTTTTTTAAGTATCAGTGTTTTTGATGTGGTATTTTCATTTATTGGTTCGTGTGACTTACAATTTTACATGTATTATTCTTTAACCGTAAGGGTCTGTTTGAGAACTGCCTATGAAGTTTTTGACTTACATTAAAAGTTTAAGTTGAAATGCAGCAAATTCTTGCTTCTGAAAAATGGCTTTAACTCGGGTTTAAAGTTGTAAAAGAAGTAAGAAATTGATGCATGAATAGTAATTTTAATTTAAAGTTGAAAGTTAAGGGGAAACAGAAATACCACCGTAAGTCCTTCGCATGCGCCGTCCAGAGTCTACTCTCAACCTAAAGTTTTTGTAGCCGTAGAAAAAGAAAATTTGGATTTAGAAACTAGTTTACCTTCTGTTAAAGAAGCTTTACATTGTCAGCAAATCATTTTGGACATTGGGTTGTTCTCTTTGACCATTTTTTACTATTATTTTCTGGTATATTTAATTGTATAAAACACCTATTTTCAATTTTGTCAATCTTTATAATTGTTAACAATAATATATTTATCGTTATTCAACTATTATACAATTTATGTTCTTGTATTAGTTTGAAAGCAACTTTGCCTGCATTTGTTTTGTTTTTGTATCTGTACCCTGAGCCACATTGTTTGACTTTGTCTCTACGTTTCACTTATGTTGAAGATGCTACAGGAATCCATAGACAATTTTTTTGTATATTTTTCTTGAAACTATCAGCTCTTTAAGATTGTATATTAGCATCCAAAGAAGCAGATTATTCTACATTGGAACTTTTTTCTTCAATTGACAAGTTTAATGGTACTGAGAGTACTTGCCTGCATTCCGTATACGGTACGGTTCATTATTAAGAGAATACTAACCACATGAATAATCACACACATAATTTAGGAACACGTGAACAACACCCAAAAACACATCTTAAAATCTATGGTAATTATTTAATATTCGATGCCCCCGCACTGTGATTGCATCAACCTGTGAGTTAATTCAGATCACTTGCAGCTACGTTCTCTTGGGAAAACTTCAACAGAATATGTTGACCTTAACCTCTAAGTTTGGAACTGTTGCTTGTTCAAATTTGAAAACTAAATTACAAACTGGAGTCCATTTTATAGTTCGATTCCTCTCCATTGACTTACATAGGCTGGGGATTTTTCATTTTTCTTGTGCAGGGGATTGGTAGTTCTTTTACATGGTCTTAACGAGCACAGGTTTGTGATGCATTCCTTCTATCAAATGTAGCATCACGTTTAGATGTTTCTTTTAACTCATTACTTTCTGTATGAATTCCTTCCATAGTGGGAGATACAACGATTTTGCGAAGCAGCTAAATGCAAATGGATACAAGGTCTATGGAATGGATTGGATTGGTAAGTTGAAGCATCTCTTCATTATGCTCGATAAAACAAATAGGGAAGAGTAAGTAGGGATTCAGGGAGATATTTGTGTTCCAAAGTTTCTCCTTCTGTTCTCATGTTCAGATTTTTTAAATGTGGTCACACACATAATTCGACTAGCTGAACTACATTTAACTATAATTTATAATTCTGCCACAATAGAACAGTATACAGCTTGCGGATGACTATGACCTAGGATCTAATTGATACTGGAGGAGTGGAGCGGAAATTAACTGCAATGAAACAAGAGTGAATTTAAAAGCAGACAGCAGGTTTTGAGTAAAGATTGATTGATGTGTATAATTTCTGCAAGTGCACATATCCTTGTAGTATCAATGCTCGTACAGATCGATCCACAGAGATTAAAAAATTCTAATATTCTTGATATTTAACTCAGGTGAAATAGAGACGTAATGATTGAGAAGATTATATAATTAATCCTAATATAAATAAAACAATAAATATGATATGAATATTTTAAATGGAATAATTTAAACTAACTTAAACATAAAAATATTATAATTAGGAGAGACAATAATAACAAAGTAAAAAATCATTGTGACGTATATTAAAATATAAAGTTGTAATGAAAGATGTAATCACGAAAAATAAAATATTATTGTCTTCGTAATCAAGTGTTTACAAAGATGAAATAATTGGTAATTGAATAGAAGCAATAAGAAAAATAATATATAGACGACTGAAGGAAGAAAGTAGAAAAACGAATGAAAAAGTGTAAACTTGAACAAGAAAACTTAAAACTAAAAAAAACTCTCCTTAGCCTTTAATTGTATAAGTATTTATAGGCCTAACTAGATACATTCCTATAATATGAAAACTCTAAATTTTATCACTTGGAATGTATTTAGTTTCTTCAAACTTTATCTCTTGAATTCTTTTGATATCATCCAATCTCTATCACTTTATCACTTCAAGTAGTGGAGATTTCTTCAACTTGCTGGGTTCATTCTTGAAAGAGTCTTAAATTCTTCAAATTGTATATTGACAAGTCCTATTTTCACATAACTCTTTTGTTTATTTATTTTCCTGCAAAATAAAATAAAATCAATAAATAATCTAATAATATTAATAAATTGAGCATAATTAAGGTGGTAAAAATATATAAATTATGGACTTATCATTGATCCTGGAAATGTCTTGTTATTGTATCAAGCAAAAGCTGATTTGAATGAAATAAATGCTCTTCAAGTTCCCCAAAAAAACTTCTTAAACACTCTGGAAATACTGGTAGACTTAATAGATATGTCCATTTCATTTCATTTTTTGTTATACTTAACAAGACGGGAAACTAACAAGACGGGAAACCTGGTCCTTTGTCTTAGATGTATTTGTGAATAGTTTGACCGACTTAGAAGTTCTGCTGCTGGACTCACTTGTATGAACTTTTCAGCCGATCCCTTATGTTATAGAAACTGGTTGTCTCAAGTATTCTTTTCTTGCCTTGTTATGCACTAGATGGTTGCTGAATTAGAACTCTTACCTATGTGTCTTGGTGTTCTTATGTTGTATCTTGGCGGGGTCACAATAAGAGCAAATAACGTATGATGTACCTGATGCTTACCATGTTCTTCTATAGGTCCCTTGGCAGTATTGTCTCATTAGTGCACATGGACAGGTCACTCATGCATGTGCATTGACATATAAAGAAAATTGGTACCCGATTTTGTGTAAAGGAGGGAGACGAAAGGCACACATCTTTATACAATAGAGAAAGTAAAATGTGTTAAACTTGCAAGACATTGTGAAATGCATGTAAAAAAACTGTATCATAGTTAATTGTGTATCTCCTTTCAGATATAAGGTGGTTTACTGGTTTAAAATCGGTAAATAGAAGATGTTTTTAACTGTCAATGTTGCGGTTCTAATATAGGGCAATCTGCCAGAAAAAAAAATGTATATCACATTAACAAAGTGCATAACAGAACTATTAAAATTCTGGGAATGAATAATTAAATTACTAAAACGAATAGGTATAATGTTGCATGAAATAGAAGTCATGGGATAGTTGTTGTACTTGATCCCTGACACAACTTTAAATACTTTTTACGCATTGCATGTACTGATACTTTATGTTTATACTCATCATCACTTGAATTATCGACATTTAATAGTTCATATAAATGTTAGCAAGTACCTGATATTCTGTCAATATTGGTTTAGTCACCGATTCCTTCCTGATGTAGCCAATATGGAGATATTGGGTCACAAGCTTCCGCGTTTGGTTGTTCACCTCACATTAATTTCATTCGCTACAGATATTGTTACATACTCTCGCCATAATTTATACCTTGTATTTTCCTAGTCTTGAAAGTATTTAATCATCAAAATGTTTCTTGCAAGTTTCCCTTTACCAGCGGCTTTTTCTTGTTGACATGCATCTGATAATCTTCCAAAGGAAGTAATTTTGCTACCTTAATTACAATTGCTAGTCTAGAGATCACAAATGTTCAACTATGCATATATATATCTGGATGTTGCAGGGGTCAACTATTTTTCATTCAGGGGGGCCCATTGGTGCAATAACATGTGAAGCTTCTCCTAATAAGTAAGCTTATCATTTGAGAATTTTCATCTGGCTTCTAAACAAACGGAGGAAATGAATTGCTAATTGTTTCATCTTCGAATCACGTGTTGTTTTTTTCTTCTGAATAGAGTCTCTCGGTCCCTTTCTTGGTGGGTTTTCCAGTTGTGACACAGGTGGGAGACTAGGACTTCAAAACATAAAGAACTAAACTAGGCCTTGTGTTGAGCAAAATTGTTAATCTAGTGATGTTATTAATAAAATCAGGACCCATACCAAATAAAAAGCCAAATGCTGACCATTCACTTTTTTTTTTTTTTTTTTTTTTTGCTTTTTACGTTTTACCAACTCTTTTGCGAACTTGGGATTTTTCCTCATAGCCCCTGTAGTTTGTCTCACCTGTTAACAATTTCACTACTTTTGAGGATTGAATATAGGTTGTGTCTTAAAGTTCAGTCATTAAATTCAGGTGATCTTTTTTTTGTTTATTTGTTTATTTCTGTTTCCTCTTCTTTTTCTTTCCTCTCTTTTTTGTTTGGTACCTATAAGGTATTTGTTATACCCCCATTCCAAGAAATAAATTCCAATTTGACTTGTGAAAGTTAATTTGACTCACTTTCAGACTCAAACCTTCCGACTTGAAATTTCAAGATAGCAACAGTACAAGTAGTACTAAATCATGCATTTCCTCTTCTTTTTCTTTCCTCTCTTTTTTGTTTGGTACCTATAAG
>CM025784.1:39514196-39662365 GCA_014636745.2 Centella asiatica | reverse complement strand
TTTCCTCTCTTTTTTGTTTGGTACCTATAAGGTATTTGTTATACCCCTATTCCAAGAAATAAATGCCAATTTGACTTGTGGAAGTTAATTTGACTCACTTTCGGACTCAAACCTTCTGACTTGAAATTTCAAGATAGTAACAGTATAAGTAGTACTAAATCACGCATACCTTGAAAATTTATGATTTCTTATCAAAATTACTTTGTCTATATAGATTTAGCATCTGAATATGAGTTTGACTTTCAAAAGTCAAAATTGATATTATAAATCTAAGAGAAGGGGGTATTTATCATGAACTTTTGTAGTTTGACATGTATAACTGATTTGAAATGTTTGACTTATGTTTTCACCTTTTCAATTGATCCAGGACATGGTGGAAGCGATGGACTGCATGCGTATGTGCACTCTCTTGATGATGCTGTTCAGGATGTGGTATGCTGTAGGTTCATTTTGAAGATGCAGATTGATTACTACAATGAAATACTCCATATTCTAAGTGTATTACATTTACTTTTCTGTGAATTTTTTTGTAGAAATCATTCATTGGGAAGGTCTTAGCTGAGAATCCAGGGTTTCCATGTTTTTGCTTTGGACACTCAACAGGTGCAGCTATAATTCTGAAGGTAAGATTGAGAAAATATTTTGTAATTCAGACACTGATTTACTTCATCTAAATCTTGAAATTGTTTTTCATCAATGTAGGCGGTGCTTGACCCAAATATCGAGAGCTGTTTAAGAGGTGTTGTAGTTACATCACCTGCAGTAGGAGTTCAGCCGTCACATCCAATATTTACGGTGAGAATTCTTCCCTGTTCTTATTTGGAGGAGGAATTTCAAAAGGCTACAATGATATATCCTAGTTGATCATCAAAATTATCGAGGATTATGTACTGCAGAATTGCGAACTTTGAATGAGCAAATTTCACAAGGTTGAACCTAATTGGAATGTGAAGGATAAATGTGTATATGTCAAATGTCACTCATTCAGTTCCATGCTGGAACACCATTCTTATCATATCTTGGTTATAACCTTAACCATCAGCCCAAAACAAGCTATGCTTGCTTTCCCTTATCATCAACAGGGAGATAGTACTCTCAAGAGTGAGAATAATTGGCCAACAAAACCTCTTCTTCTCTAATTCAATGAATTTCAAGTCTCCTATTATTCGATGCCTGACTCACGCATGTGTGTGGAAGGTCCCTTGAAATCCTTTTCGAAAGTAAGGTGAATTTTTTTATGATGCCAGGTACTTGCCCCAGTTCTCTCATCATTGTTGCCAAAATACCAATTCAGTGCTGCAAATAAGAAGGGCATTGCAGTTTCTCGGGATCCAGATGCGCTAGTGGCCAAGTACACTGATCCACTAGTCTATACCGGATCGATCAGAATAAGAACTGGTTATGAGATCCTTCGAATTGCATCCTACTTGCAACAGAATTTTACCAGATTAAAAGTTCCATTTCTAGTTCTCCATGGCTCTGCAGATACTGTAACGGACCCTGAAGGTTCTCGGAAACTATACAAAGAGGCTTCCTCAACTGACAAAAGCATCCAGATATTACCAGGGCTCCTACATGATCTACTCTTTGAACCGGAACGTGAAGAAATCGTCGAAGCCATCATCAAATGGTTGAACTGTAGGATACAAGGTTAGATGCTGTACAAAGTTTTATGCTCTTTGACCAGAGAAAGTGCATGGTTTAGTCGGCGGCATTTTCCGCATAACCGGTTGAGCGGCCATCAATGAAGATCGCCATCGATCGGTAGGAGAATGTCGTCGTGTTAACAAATGGTTTTTTGGCATATTTATGTTACTATATTCGTGTCTTGGGTTTTATTGAGTTTAACCCTCTTGGACTTTATTGTAGAGATTTAAAACTTCACTACATAGTATAGTACTTTGAGGCCTCTATGTTCTCATTACAACTCGACCCTATATTCTTTCGATTCTTGTGACAGAACCATAGCTTAGATAACAATTTCATATAGCAATTATCATCTACTTCCTGTAGATGGGAACTAATTAATTTTGATTTTTTCGATATTCCCATTGTTGTGTTTACAAATTCAGCACAAGTGCTGGAGTTTCTGTCAACCATTTGTAGTTTCTAATTGGCGTTTTAATTATTTTTTATACTTATTGAGTACTCTCATTATTGACGACGATAGTAAAATTATTTAAATTCCCCTAGATTGAAAATTATTTAAGAAGTACTAGAGTTAATATAAAATTTTAAATATTGGAGTAACTTAAGAAAATATATGTTGAATTTTTTCGAACATTATGTAGCAAAAAGTCGATTTAAAACAGGAGTATAAATTGGAAAATGAGCTTTGGTAAAGATATTGGAAGCACGAAAAATTTGAAAACCCACCTCACGGAAAACTAGTTTCACATCCCCTTGAAATGAGAATCTGCACTATTGTCAAATTTAAATATTTCGATTAAATTTTTTTTATTGAGTTCTTCTGTTAGCAATTTATCTTGATCAATATATATATGTGTCTTATCATTAAATCATCAAAATGGTACTAATGAAATAATCAAAAGGAGAACAAGACGGGACAAGTAAAAAGATTTTATATTTTATATAATGTTTCTATATATGTGGAGTGTCTTAGATCAAATTAAAATCTACATCAACATCACCCTTGCTATTCTTTCCTTATATCTTTGCTCGGGATGTTTGATAAAACTGAAAATTATAGTAGTTGAAAATTTAAAATTGTAGAAATTTAAATATATGTTATTTGTTAAAAAGTTCAAAAATTAAGAGTTAAAATTATTAAGATTATTCGATAATTATATTATATAATATATATTTATAAAAAACAAATTTAATATTTCCTTTTGAGAAAATTTTATATTTTCTTCTAACTCGTTGCGTATGATTTGTAATTGTATTACTTGTATTTGAGCGTATCATTTCCTTAGAAAAATGCATCATGACAATCAATATTTCATAAATGTAGTTACGTAATGTTTGTGTTGAAGTGGCTTACTGCTTTAAGACTTAAATCAATTTATTGGGCTGAAAATTTTTAATTGTATTAAGCTTAAACTTAAAATTTTAAATTACATACCTTTTTACTTATCAAACAAATTTATTAAAAAAAGTACCGAATACATTAAGTTTTTAAGACTCAAGTTTGTTATTAAAAAAGCCCTAAATATAATGTACCTATATCAGGTCCACTAGTAAACTTTGTCATTGTAACTTTTTTTATTTCATCTTCCTTTTTATATTAATAACAAAATTTTTAAAAATTTATTATTTTTATATATAAATTTTAATGAAACATGCATTCTCAATGGAGAGGGAATCTCTCTTATTTGGTCAATTGCCGGCACCAAAAGCATAACATTATTCCTCATTTTATAATCAACTCTTGGCAAAACAACATACATAACTACCTCTACACAAAAACGGCTGCCCCTCATCCGCCCGATCAATGTCCCCAAATCAAATTCTAACCGTTGGATCAACTGCAGGCCCTTTATTTATCTACTTAACTGTATAAATAACTGTCACACTCCTCTTCACTAGCTCATCTCAAAGTTAGTTACCAAAACTATTTTTTTTTCCATTTTTACCCCTGACCGCTCCCCCTCATCCGAACCCCAACATGCGCGAAATTCTCCACATCCAAGGAGGGCAATGTGGGAACCAAATCGGATCAAAGTTCTGGGAAGTTGTTTGTGATGAACATGGCATCGATCCGACCGGCCGATACGTCGGAACTTCCGATCATCTCCAGCTGGATAGAGTAAATGTGTACTATAATGAAGCTAGTGGTGGGAGGTACGTGCCACGGGCAGTGCTCATGGACTTGGAGCCGGGTACCATGGACAGCATAAGGACTGGGCCTTATGGGCAGATTTTCAGACCCGATAACTTCGTTTTCGGGCAGTCGGGTGCTGGAAATAATTGGGCCAAGGGGCATTACACTGAAGGTGCTGAACTCGTTGACTCTGTCCTTGATATTGTTAGGAAGGAAGCTGAGAATTGTGACTGCTTGCAAGGTTAGTTGGTTTCATGATGATGTATATATGTAGCTAAAATTACTAGATGTTCATGTGAGATTAGTAATATGTACATATAATTAATAGCTCATAAATTATTATACATCTGGTTCCAAATAATAGTCATTTTAATTCAAGATACACGCAATAAATAACCTAATGAATTAACATACTTGACTGCATAACAATCACAAGGTTGATCCTAGAAATTTGAATGAATCTTGCATATTGTTGAGCCTTATTTAGTTCAATGTAAAATATTGTTGCAGGTTTCCAAGTCTGTCACTCTCTTGGAGGTGGAACAGGATCTGGGATGGGAACATTGCTGATTTCAAAAATAAGGGAAGAATACCCTGACAGGATGATGCTCACGTTCTCTGTCTTCCCATCTCCCAAAGTATCCGACACGGTTGTGGAGCCGTACAATGCCACCCTCTCAGTTCATCAGCTGGTTGAGAATGCTGATGAATGTATGGTCCTTGACAATGAAGCTCTTTATGATATCTGCTTCAGGACACTCAAGCTCACAACTCCCAGTTGTAAGTATTTACAAAATATATTCTATTTTCAAATCCTAAGGACTGATTATTAATTTTGCCGTTAGTAGTTTTTATAGATAATGGATAACAGTATTTTAAAAGATGCTAGGCAATAAAAGAATGCCAGTTTCTAGGCGGGGATAAATCAAAGTTAAGAACTAATTAACCACTAGGAAAAGGATCAACCGGATTAGGTGGGGATCTTTAGAATACCGATTAACAAGATTCCTAATTCTACGTGTAACGAGTAAAATTAAACGAACTTAACAGCTTTTGAGTTTGGAAAATGAATCAGATTTATTGATGTACTTGTGCTATTTTGGTACAGTTGGGGACTTAAATCATCTAATTTCTGGAACAATGAGTGGAGTTACCTGTTGTTTGCGTTTCCCTGGTCAGCTAAATTCAGACCTCAGGAAGTTAGCAGTGAACTTGATTCCATTCCCTAGGCTTCACTTTTTCATGGTGGGATTTGCGCCACTGACATCTAGGGGATCACAACAATATCGAAATCTGACAGTCCCGGAACTGACACAACAAATGTGGGATGCAAAGAACATGATGTGTGCAGCTGACCCTCGACATGGTCGTTATCTGACAGCCTCAGCCATGTACCGAGGCAAAATGAGCACGAAAGAAGTGGACGAACAAATCCTAAATGTACAGAACAAGAACTCTTCATATTTTGTTGAATGGATTCCGAATAATGTCAAGTCCAGTGTATGTGATATCCCACCAAGAGGGCTGTCCATGGCTTCGACTTTCATTGGTAATTCGACTTCTATTCAGGAAATGTTTAGGAGAGTGAGTGAACAGTTCACGGCTATGTTTAGGCGAAAGGCTTTCTTGCATTGGTACACTGGAGAAGGAATGGATGAGATGGAATTTACTGAAGCCGAGAGTAATATGAATGATCTTGTTGCGGAGTATCAGCAGTATCAGGATGCCACTGCTGATGAAGAAGATGATTATGAAGACGATGATGGAAGCGCCAGAGACTGAAGATGTTCAACCAAATTGCCAATGCTTATGTTAAACGCGGCAATGCAGTTGTAGTATAATATCTTCTAGTTGAATTTCTCCTATATGGATCCATTTGCTTTGCAGTGGATTTGTTTTTCTCCTATATGCCATTGTTGTTATTCAAGGAAATCCTCTTTATGGAAGTGAACTGTACTTTTGTGTTTTGTATATCAGAACCTCAATACAAATTATACAAATAGAATTTGTAGACAGAATCCTTGTAAGAGCAAGGTGCAATGTAAACAAAACAGAAATTAGACAACACATATTTAACCAACATTTGCCAGTGATCTTTCATAAACAAAATAGACAACACATATTTTAATCTACATTTGCCAGTTATCTTTTATAGGCATTTGCCAGTGATTGTTAAGAAGCAGTAGTGCCCTTGAAATAAACAAAACTCTAAAGGCATATGAGTATACACAGAGCTTGTGTAACAGCTAAAATAAAAGTAGTTTCCTTGTGATAGGGCATATTCAGAAGCAGAGAACATAAGTGACAAGATCTAACGCACTTAGTTGCGTGTCCGGTTTTACTGTACCAAATAGTGTTTCTTTTGTAGATGGTTGCCGAGTAGAATTTTAATTACCAGACCGATACATGATGGGGTAAAAATCAAAGAGGTGATGTGGCAAAAATTTTAATCTTTATAGTAAGGGATATAAATCTCATCTCTTTAGTTGCTGCCTCGGTGAGCAAATTCTAACAAAATACTATTACCAATCAAATTATTTAGCGTGTTTGAATAATGTGCACAGTTTCAGACTCTTATAAGAAACACGTTCACGGTTAAAACTCATAATTTTCCCCTTAAAACAAGCAGCCGAGTTTGATGGTTCATTATGTAAATATAAAGTACAACAAAAGACAGAAATATATGGTGGAAACTTTTCAATATGAAAATCTAACGATAAAGGACAAAATAAAAGAGGAACTACCATTAGAAAATTTTCATTATGAAGACACAAGCACAACCACAATATCATTCATCATTAAACATTCCACGACTACCAAGCTTATTTCCAGAGCCCCCAGAGAGAGCTTGGTTTTATTCTTCAAACAGAAAAGGCTTCATCGCACTAAAAGCACAAATAATCTACTCCACATACATAATGAAATTGTAGAGCCTTCTTATACATCACTTCTTGTGGGCGATAAACAAGCCCCACCTCTGCTCACCAGATGAACTCCTGACCAGCTTTGCCTTCCAACCACCAACTATATCATTATAGTCTTCCTGATATTATTAACAAGCAACAAAAAGCGTGATGATTTAGACAGTTCCAAACATATGTAAAAGAATACCCAAGTTCACAGAAACGATGTACACTCACTTCAGAGAAGTCCTGGATAAATTCTTCCTTCTCCTTCTCAACAGTATCTAGTTCTTTCTGTAAAACTCTTAGGAACTGGAACAAAAGAAAACTACTTTTTAGATACCGAAATTACAATATGTATAGTACTGTTTTAGTGTAGCAAAATAAACAAGAACTTGTGGGCACCTGTTCAGTTCTATCTTCCGCAGTAACATTGTCAAAACCAGCGGCTCTCAGCATCTGTAAGTTGTCCAAAAACATCACTATTATTTCACAATCCACATATTTAACAGAGACAGACAAACCCAGACAAAAGAAGTCCTACAATTTCAACAAAGTGAGTATACCTGGCCATATGATTCTACATCGTGGAGATCATATCCTCTTTGTGCAATATATTCTGCAAATTTCAGCAACGGAGTTCCAGGGGCCTTACAGTAATCACTTATCAGGACTTTGCCTCCAGGTTTCAACCACTTGTAGAAGGATTTAAATAATGCAGGTTTGTCCTAAAAACCATGAGAATTCAAAAGGAATGAGATAAGGATAAATAATCACTTGAAGACAAGATAAAGAGTAATACTTTGACAAATAATAGAATGTATCAACAATTCTTTTAACTAACGAGAAACACGTAACACTCCCCTCGTCTTTATAAGGATGGCAAAGTTTTAGCAGAACTTGGTATTAAAAGGATGACCAAAGTAAGTCGATCAAATGACAGTATTAGTAGAAGACATGTTTACCCAAAATAGTGTCAAATCAATACCAAAAGTAAGGGTTCTTCATTAAATGAGATCTGATCAATAAGGATATAAGTTGTGACACAAAAAGTGCATTCTCCTAACTTTGATTTTCCCCTACAAGTGTGCAAAGCTGTACAAATCATTAAAAACAAAATTTGAAGATCATGAAATAATTTCTTAGGAGTGAGAGATGCAATTATTTTATTTTCCAATTCAGACAGTGGCAGTTAATATTTTCCCTTATAACACGATAATAAGTAGAAAGTAAATCAAATAAATGAGAAAGAGAATTTGAAGATTATGAAATAATTACTTGGATGTGGAGAATGGTGTCACGACTATAGATCACATCAAATGTGTTTTCAGGATAGATTTTCTTAGTGCAATCAGCGACCTCAAATTCAACTGAACATTTAAGTCCAATTGCTCGCTCAAGGGCAAAAGAGATCATATTAATGGAAAGATCAATGCCAATAACATCAACTTCAAACTTCTCAGCCATGTAGAAGTCTCCTCCACCAATGCCACAACCAACATCTAGGACTTTCTGTCCAGGCTTAAGATCCAGTTTTGAAACAAATTCTTTTGTAGTATCTGCTCAAATAAGAAAGAAGGGATTGTTAGGAAAAGAAGGGTTCTTAGGATTTGCACAGAAAAATACATTACATAATTTATTTAAAAAGCCTTAGAAAAATAAATAAGAAGGTATGTATTTATTTGAAGTTAAAGTGACAAGAAATAAACATGATTGTTAGTTCAAAGAATAATGGGGAAAGGCACATAATAAATAAAGAAATTAATTAAAGAACCAGGATATTAACAATGGATCCATTATGCTAAAGAGATTCACAAGCTACAAAAAGCTATGTAACAAGTCACGAGACATGGAAAATTCTGCAATTTGAAATTGTTTGGTGGGTTAGAACATGCTATAACTTTCTATTACATCAACAAAAATCAAACTATCGTTTCTTTTCGATATAATCTCAGTATTGACCTGGGAGAAAAACATCATAAAAAGAAACCCAAAAAGAAACAAACATAAAACGTAAAACAACATAGCACATGCAGAGAGTTAGTGATCACCGATTATCACTAGGATGCAAACAATATGTATTTGTGTGTTCTGTTACACCTATGCACCACAGAATATCAAGTAGGACAAACTAAACCAAGCCAATAAGATTTACCAAGTCCTCCTGTGCTCACAAAGCCAGGCCCAAATATTCGCTCGTAGCGCAATATGCCACTGCACTTGTACTGAACATTATCCAAGAAACGCTGGAAACCCTTGTCATCTTCTGAACTCACTTTTTGCCACAACCAGCAGATCTGAATCATGGAATAAAATATTCAAATTTAATTTGATAGTTAAAGAGGACACACTGAGTAAAAATAAGATTATGAGCAACAGAACTTAATACCTGGTTTTGATTTTTCTTGCTCCTCACATAAGCTCCAATACATTTGCAGCCAACCAAAGAAAGTTCAAATAACTTTCCAGAAACATCACGAACTTGACATTCTTTAAAGATCTGCAGTATTATTATAAAAAGAGACTCAACTGAAACTGTTGATTGAAATGAACGTTTAGCTACACAGGTATCAGTTTTCAGAACAGTTGACATGATCGTGGTCCTAAATTCATTATTTAGAGATCAAGCAAAAGTGTTCAGGCATGGAGCTTGTAGAGTCCGAAGAAGAAATAACAAATCAAAATTTAGCTTCTTTGTTGAAATCATATCCCAAAAGGCCTAAAATTAAATAAATAAGCGAAGACACTATTATTTTTCACTGAATATGAAAGATAACTGAATCTCATGGGAAGAATACATGCTTTTCAGTTAACTACAAAGTCATGAAACGGAAGAAGTACTCAAAAAAACTTAAGCCATAAACTGATAGTGTCAAGCATCAAGCATTTCAAGAAAGCAAGAGATGTCAATATGAATTCACACCTTTGTATAAAATCTTGGCTCCCTGTAGTGGGTTGGGTTGTTCTTTCGCTTATGGTCACCAGATTGATGGAAACATGACTCTCTGAAGAAAATGTACCCCCCAACCTTCAGCCATTTGATCAATCTTTCAGCTAAATGTTCCACCTGCCAAGAAAATAGAAAGGGCAAAAGAAAATGAAACTACCGATAAAGGGGTAAAAAGTACAAATAAAGAATGAAATATAAATTTTAAAAGATTCTATTATAAAGAAATATATACAGAAAATAAAATGCATCAGGTGACATACCCAACTGGTCAACTTAGGTCCCCAACCCCCAGCAACCCCCCCACCCCTCCAATAATCTATATATTTTAAGAAAATCTCACAGTACTGATGTAGCAAAAATCGATATGCATGAAAAATAATTATCTGATTTAATATAACAGTGTAAAAATAAATATTTCTCAAAGGCTCATTAATATTATTTAATTATTTATTTCTATCTTTTGATGACTATAAGGTTGTTGCAATACATCTTCTATAAATAGGGAAAACCATATCCCCTGGGTTTTTTTTCTCTAAATCATCTCCTTTGGTGTAGTTATATCCCTTTCCACAAATTATAACGGAAAAATTTACAATTTTAAAATATTCCACTGACAAACTAAAAAAATTAAAAAGCTGAACCATTAACTTATAACTTCATTAAAACTGGGAAATAGGAGTGACATAATAAAATTTCTAAAATTGGTTAAAACTGATTCTAGCCATGACCAGAAATAAGGACACCAGCTACAGGTGAAGGAAAAAGAATCCAAGTATTTTACCTATTTCCAAATTAATAAATAAATTCAATGTTAAATGTGTTGTTAACCATTCGAAGCATGAAGGGATGGATGGGACTAATATTTATAAGTGAAATAACACAGCATAAATGAGTAATGCCATCCCTTAAGGAGCCAAATCAAATTATGTGATAGAAGTTCTATAACTGCTGGAGATATATCTGCATGTGCAGCTTTAAGCTATTAGCGAGATGATCCATGCAAATCAATATTGGAGATTCGGAGTATAGTCTGTACAAGTTTCTTATTTCTATCTTGCTATCTCGTTTTTTAATTGCCAGAAAACCTACTACATTAGCCAGAGCAATAAATATTCTCAAAAATATCTTTGAAAATCTATTATTCGTCCTACTTCTGCTATTTTAAATTGGTATAAGGAGAGGCAAAACAAAACACACCTCTTTATCAGAAAGATACATCAGTAGCCAGTTTGAGAAAATCAAGTCCATTGACTCATCAGCAATCTTCAGGTCTGGAGACGTGACATCAGCACACATAAACTTGGCATGTTTGTGATGCCCGTTCACACTTTCATTCTGCATTGCAGAATGAAATACACATAAATTAGACATGAAAGTTTCAATTATGCAAACTAGCAGGAGTGGTTAAATTCTTTCACCAAAGAATAAAATGAAGACCTTCTTAATCACACTTTCAATGAAGTCCAAAGCTAGAAGTTGACCAGCTTTTTCGGCCAAATGACCAGTGAAACGGCCAATGCCAGCTCCAAGTTCTAGAATGGATTTCCCTTCATAAGGTGGAAGCAAAGAAAGAACCTGTCCATATGACACAAGAGTCGGTCAATGCTGACCCGAAAGCACAACACGAAAAACATGACTTGAGTGCTCATGTGCTCAGACTTCAGAGAGGAACAGCTATTTAATTTGCAACAGAGACTGATACCAGTGAAGTACTTAAACTTTGATACCGGTTGACCAGTTTCATTTCAATGAAAGGGTAAATCAACATAGAGTTGTTGATCATGGAAAACTAAAACCAGTATCATTTCAAGAAAGTTTACAAGTATATGGCGGTTTAAGTAGAAGATCAACTAGCTGCTGAGGACATAAATCAATGTAAATGAGACCCACATATCATATATTGTAAAAGGGTAAATGAAGATGTGGATAAGTACTAAAATGCTTTGTGTTTCAAAAGCTTTTATGAGGTTTAGTTACAGAAAGGGAAACACCAGGGCAAATCAACATTTAAGATAACTGATAACTAAGAAGCATTTTCAATTTAGTCATGAGAAGTGCAGTCACGTAACTGATCAAATAAAAACGATAATTAAAATAAAGGCCACACTATTAGAATAGCATTGGAACTTCAGGACAAAGATTTCAGAAGTATGAGTTGTACAGTTATATTGATCAACATGCAAGGGAGTGGATGTCATTTTTATTTTTATTTTGGTTACAGGAGTGGATGTTATTTTAATGAAATAGATCTTGGCTGAAGATTGAGTTACTAATCAAGCACATTGGCTTGTTAGAATCCAAAGATGATCGACGAATCTAAGATGCGCATT
This sequence comes from Centella asiatica, assembly GCA_014636745.2. Lineage (NCBI taxonomy): Eukaryota > Viridiplantae > Streptophyta > Magnoliopsida > Apiales > Apiaceae > Centella > Centella asiatica. Next base: position 39,650,398 of record CM025784.1, on the reverse strand, counting down.
AGGTCACCCTAACTGGGGCGTAAATATATTAAAGTAATAAAGCGAGCCCAAGCTCAACACAAATAAAGCAGCTAAGTTAAGCTCAAAAGTTGGGGATCTTAATAATGTTCTTACAATTCTTTACATGTTAATTAGCTCTCTTTTTACTTCTTGAAGATGGAGATTCCACTAATGAAGGTAATTTAGAAAACTCACATCAAAGTCTGAAGATTAGTATAAATAAAGAAAAATATACTTGAATAGATATATACACAATTACCACAAAACATAAAAACCTTAAATATACACAAATGGTCCGACAAAGATCTCCACATCATGGAATAGTCTACTGGTGATTTTTATGCAACCCTTCTTTTCCCAAAAAATTTGTCCTCATATCATATCTACAAAATTTTAACTTTTTTTAATAATTAGGCAGAGTCCTTGACAAAGGGTAAGGTTCGGAATCAATTTAAAGTCCTTGTCAGTGATTTATTCCAGTATCTTAGGAGTCCAATAGCAAAGCATCAAATGAAAATCAAAGGGAAGATATTCGGAATATATGTTAGAGAGAGAGAGAGGTGTTGTATACTTCAGGTCTCTCTTCTTTATCAAGATCGGAGGCTTTGGAATCGAGCATCATGGCCTCAACAGTGAGATCCACAGAATGCTCGACCCAGTATTTCTTCTGGATCTCACGCTCTTGTCCTGCAGCATTACCAACAATCAGTCAAATCAATTCAAAAAACTCAAATCCGTACGAATTCCATAACAAAAATGGCGATTGAGAGAAACAGATCTGTGAATTATCTATTACCTTCAACAGTCTCCATTGTTGAAAGCTTGAAAAAACTGACGAAATAAATTTGAAGAAAATTGAAGAAAATCGCAAAAGAAAAAGTACAATTGAAAAATTAAGAACCCTCAATAGCAATGCGGGATCTAGAGAACGATCTTGATCTACGGTTATGGGCTCTACCCTTCTGCCGCATCGACCGTCTATAAATCTAACACAACTATTACTATTTATATATCTCTCTATGAAGCAGATGCAATTGATGGCTCTGAAGTTTCAGATGCTATTTATAGAAGAAAATTGAATTGCTCGAAGAAAGAGAGAGATACAGCGTGTGTGTGAGAGAGAGAGTGAGTGTGGAGAGAGGGGGGGGGGGGGGGGGGCACAGTTTCCAATGCGATGTGCCAAATGGATGGCAGGCGGCCCGTGAGTTTGCCTGTGCAATTTGGTAATATATCGCCCGAAACAACGGACACGTAAACCTATTTTTTCCTTTTAGTCCCTAACTAAATAATACAATTTCTCACTTATCAATTTTTCAGAATTTATTAAAGGGACAATTTGGACCAATCAACTCTTGTGTATTGTTCTTTTACACCCCAATTTGTTGGAGTAGTTTGCTAATATGGACACTAAAATTGTCTACATTTTTCTTTTCCTTTGACTTTAATAGATTTTTTTCTCCTTTGGCTTTAATAGATTTTTGGAATTTGAAAAAATAAAGTTAAAGTTTGGCGTAAGGACAAAATCTTATAAATGTGACCAAAATATTATGGGCTATATAACTTTTTTTTCTTTTTTAGAAGATTTAAAAGAATTAATTTGGACTCAATTTTACATTAACAAATTTATTGATTCACCTTTATGTAAATGTCTCATTATAACTGATCGTCTAAAAGTTCGAATATGTGAACGACTAAAATCAATGTACTAATAAGAAACACACTCCAAAAGATTATGAATAACTTTGTAAATTTTTTTTTTTTTTTTTTTTGCAAACTGAAAATGACAAATCATATGAAGGAAAGATCATTCTCTGAAAATGAAAATGAATATTATGTTGAACTAGACCATAAGAATTATATAATAAAAAATTTATCTTCATTTTACTCATTACTGTTTACGGCGTAAATAACCGTAAGTAAACAACAATTGTCTTTCTATTAACCAAAATGTTAATATTCTTGTTTCTTATTATCAACTTAAAAACAAGTTTTGTTGAAAAATATATGTAGTTTTTTTTTTTCATTTATTAAGAAGTAATATTTGATTTGTCAAATGACTATTAAAAATTAACAAAATGCACCTACAATAAGAAAATGAGGGAGTTGTCATGACACGTTAACAATTATTATCAACTCAAAAAAAAATTAATTTATCTTTGATTGGGTGGGTAGTTAAATTTTCGATTCACATACTAGTTTTAGACTATATTAAATGATCAAAAAAAATAAAGAATTTTGAGAAAAAGAAAGAGGGTAGATTGAGGGATCAAATTTGAAAATTTTAATATTTCAAAATAACTAACAATTTTTTTGTTAAGTTTTGAAGAATAATTTTCAAATCATAGGAATATTCTCAAACAATGCACACAATTTGTCTTTATAATTCATACTCGAGGTCTAATCCACACAAATACTCATTATTAATTGTTAGTTATTGCACTGTCAGTTAATTTATTCATATATTATATTTAAAAATCAGTTAAATTGACATTGACAAGAGGAATTTAATTTGACATTGAAATACATGGAATTTGTTTTTCAGACTTTATATGGTAAGATTCATTAAATTATACAAATACAGGGCAAAAATTGTGAATAAAATACAAGATGTGAGGAACAAATTGAGTTTATTAGTAAAATGATTGAATTGGTGGGAATCAGCGATCGGAGCGTGGGGCGTTTGGGGTGCGTGGGGTGGGGTGGAGACTATTACGGTATAAGTTATTTTAGGTGGTGTTGAATCAAATCTGATAGGATTCTACAACCCCACTTGGCAAATGATTTCATGCCACGTTAATTGCGGAGATTACTTCATTATACTGGGGCCCACATTTGTCCAAGAAAACATTATTATACTCAATTTAAGAAATGATATTAATATTATTTTATCCAATTTACCATAATAGACACTTTATGAGATATTAAAATTTTTATATTATTAGTCATTTCCAATTTCAAGATTAGTGAAATTAATTTTTTTTCAAACTTGTCATAAATTTATCTCATATTTTCAATGAATTTAATCTTTCAAATTCACTTTTTTCTATTTATATTTCCTATGAGGGTAAAATAAATTATTAGTTTAATTTTTTTTATTTAAATAAAATAGTTATTGAGTTTCTTAATATGTGTAATTTGAGATAAAAACTATTACTTTGAATCAGATAGGAGTATCATTTTGTATTTAATATTGATAAAAATTACTTGTTTATCCTTAATTATAACGAATGCTATAGAGATTGTAAATTAAATTAGTGCATTAAATGTGAGGGTAATTTAATATCGTGTCCGACAAATATTTTTAAACAAATAAAAAAGTCAAATATGACAAAAGTTTTTGGACGAAAGGTGTAATAATTCTTCCATCCAAATTTATATCTTCATAGGAATTTACAGACTTATTAAAAAATTATATTAATATAATATCACTATCTTGCAACTAATGTTGATGTAAAACTACATATTTACCATTTCCTATAATAAATGCTACAAAAATTACAAACTAAGATTGTGCATTAAATGTGATGGTAATATAAAAAAATTACACTTCAAAATTATTTTTGAACTATGTGCACGACAGTTATTTTTGGACAAATAAAATACCAAAAATAACATAAAACTGGACTAATGGAGTGCATTTTCTTCTTTGAAATTCAACTTCTTATTTTTAGAGGTAAAGCCTTTATTGTAATTATCATGTATAGCGGTTAGAGCTTTTAACTTGTAATTTAAAATAATATTTTTATATGTTAAAAAAATTTAATTAATTTTTTTGTTCATATTTATCCTCATTAAAAAAATTAATTAACTTGATATGTATACAAATTGACCATATAATCACCTTTTATGAAAAGTGAAAAGCATTATGATTCAAATCTTGCTAACTACTATTGAAGTTGAAGTTGATGTTAAAACTAATGGAAGTGGATAATTTGGAACCCGCTAAATAATGATATTTTTTTTAAGAAAACATATTTCTTTTGATCTTGTATGCAACAATGAATGTTAATGAATAAATAAAATAAAAGTACAATAAAAAATGGATAGATAGACCAATTCTATATATATTATATTCAATCTTTTTCTCCAATAAGAAAATAGACCAATTTTTTCGATAAATTACTTTCGATGATCGTTTTTTGGTAAATTTTTTTTTCTACTTAGATAGGGTTTTCTCTCTCTCAAATTAATGAGTATATAATAGTTAAAATAAAACAACTATAGGAGTACCGATGTATAATGATAGTTAGAATAAAATAACCATACGATCATATTTTGATATACAAATCTTTCTATTTGGTTTCAAGCAAATATATTAATAAACAAATACTAGTTTAATTGGGCACACACGTTTATATATGTATTTATATTTTAATTATAAATTATATTAAATGAAACAAAAGTTGAACATCATTTTAGTTAATAGATCAAAAAAGAAACATGTATTACATGAAAGTAAAAGATGAGTTACGATTCAAATTAGATAAGAGATGTAGAGAAATGTGGAAGTAATTCGAAAAGAAAAGTAAGTGATTTACACTATCTTAATGGTCGATAGTTTATCACTATTTATCTCTCATGCGATTAACACCACCGCTATTCATGTGATTTGTCTTTTTTTTCTTTGCTGATCCAAAAACAACAAAAGTTGTTAGTAAGAGGCTCAATCTTTTACTCCTAGTATAATACAAGTATTTCGAGTACATGCAACGCATGTGCAGAATTTATTTTTTATTTTTTTATAAATTAAATTTAAATTTTATTAAATAATACTATCTCAATAAATAGATAAATTAATTTTTTTTTAATTCAACTTTAAAATGATAGAAAAAATAGTGATTAAGAAATAAAATAGTTAAAGGCAGAAAAATTAAATTGAAAACAATTAAAAGAGAGTAATTGTAGGAGAAAAAAGAGGGTGAACATGTGGGTAATTTTTTTAATTAAAAAATTATAAATAATGACACAAAAAAACAAAGTAGTTATTCTAAACCTCAAATATCAGAACATTATCAGTAAATTTTAAAAGAAATTATTTCTAATAATAATAGTTTATAGGGTAAAGAGCCATAGAATTGGTTCTTTTTCATATAGGGATGCGGTATGAGAAAAGTGGGAACGGATCCAGTGATTAATACTCCCAATGAAATACAGTACAAACAATATTAAAAGAATGTAGTACCTAAAAAAAGAAAAAAAAGAAGTTAATTAATTAAAAGAATGTTTGCGTTTTGCGTAAAAAGTCAGAAGAATTAGTTGAATATATTTTGGATAATTTAATGGAGAATCATGAATAAACACTATTTTCACGTGATACCTATCTCCCTAAATTTAATACAAAATACTCTCTGTGCATTAAAATTAGAGATACATTTTTCTTTTAACGTAATATCATTTATAAATGTTAATATTTCATCTGTTATATAAAATTATAAAAATATCAAAATATAAAATTTTGTATTTAAGAGTATTTTTTGTATACTTTATGATATTTCACTTTAAAATTTCTAAAAATAAAAAATTCACACCAATTTTGAATTAGAAGATTTCGCAAACATGTTTTGTGTGAATTGTAATATACCTCAAATTTTGAAATGAATAAAGAATTAAAGATAAATATACCTACTTTATAAAAACAGAAAATTAGTACTAAAAATGATGGTATTTAATTAATTTTTTTGTGTGTGTTACAAATGGGGTTTTGCCCAAACAAAACAAACTAAATGAAGATATTTAATCTTTTTAAGGGTCAACTTCTGAAACTCAAACAAACACAAGTTTATTTGACGAGAATTCAATATAACACGATCAACAAATTCGTTTTAGAAGAAAAAAATGATTCCCAAGAAAAATATATCAGATAATTAAGGATGAAGCTCCTGAGGTCCTTTCATTCATAAATATGCAAACGCCTCATGCAAAAAAAAAAAAAAAGGGAAGAAAAGAAAAGAAAAAATCAAAACGAGTAGTACACTTTGTAACCGTAATACAAAACGACAGGAAGCTCGTATATTTGTGGTACAATTATTTACAAAATAGTATTGTTCGTATGGCCAGTGGTCGGCCAACAAATATTGAATGACAACGTGGGTGGGGACTTTTTGTAATACAAATAATCTCCGATATTTTTTTAGTGTTTTATATCTCTTTATTTATGTATTTTTTTGTCATTAGAAAAGAGGCAACTCTATATAATTAGGCACTTATGTACACATCTATAATAATTGTAACAACAAAAATCTAAAAATTTAAAGTGAAGAGGTAGCTATATAAACATTTTTGACACATGCTAAAGATATATAAATTAAAAATATACTTTTGATGTTAGACGATTATGTCATGAGAGAATTAAGAGTATAAATTATTCGGTTTTTAACATTTTAATCTCATAATTGTTATGTAATATATATATAGACATTTTACATTATCTACTACTCCACCTCTCTACTACTTCACTTCCCCACCTCTCCACTACTCCACTTCCCACCTCTCCACTTCTCCATCCTTTCCTTCATCTTTTTTGCCTATAAATAGAGGTATTGTAGAATGTAAATGACACACATTTTCAAGTAGAAATAATATTATTCTCTTTCTCTTTACTTCTGCTTTATATTATATCATCTCTCTTTTACTTTTGCTATATATTATAACACGTTATCAGCACGAGTTTACTCTAGTCAAATTGCGATTGGATTTTATTCGAGTAGAAGTATAAGGTTTCTACAATCAGATTTTGTTTCGAGAAGAAGGTACTTTTTAGATTGTATCTTATTAATCTTTACTTTTATTTTATACCTTATTTTATTTAACATTGTATGAAAGTAATACTTTCATTCCCAGAAGAGAATGATAAATTAAGTACTTTCATTCCCAGAAGAGAATGATAAATTAAGTACATGATAAAAGCAGAAATTTTTATTATAGTTTAGATTTTTTTTAAAAGAAAGAACTTGAAGTTCTTAACAATAAACAACAAGAACCTGAAGTTCTTATTTATAATTTTTTTTTATATACAAAAGAACTTGAAGTTCTTAACAATAAACAAAAAGAACCTGAAGTTCTTATTTGTAATTTTTATACAAAAGAACTTGAAGTTCTTAACGTACAATAAACAAAAAGAACCTGAAATTCTTATTTGTAATTTTTTATAAAAGAGAACCTGAAGTTCTTTGCCTAGCATTATATATATTTATCTCCAATACTTAATTCTCTTAATAACCAGAAGTTATTAAGATTCTTTCTTTAGTCATTTTTTATTTATGTTTATTGAATATAAATACATATTTTAAATTCGTAGCATTTTTTTTTTGTAGTTCTTATGGCCAACATTTCTAAACTTGAGTTCAATGCTCTTGATATATCGGGCAAGAATTATCTCCCATGGACTTTTGATGCCGAGATCCACCTTACAGCAAATAATCTTGGAGAAACAATAAAAGATGGAAATAAGGCCTCCCTGCAGGAGAAAGCCAAAGCAATGATATTTCTCCGTCATCATCTCCACGAGGATTTAAAAACTGAATATTTAACGGTGAAAGACCCGTTAGAATTGTGGAAAAATTTAAAAGAAAGGTATGACCATCAAAAACAAGTACTCCTCCCAAAATCTCGTTATGAATGGCTTAATTTAAGGTTGCAATACTTTAAATCTATAAGTGAATATAATTCTGCAATGTTTCGTATAACTTCTGAATTAAAATTATGTGGAGAAAAGATTACTGATGAAGTCATGTTAGAGAAAACATTCTTTATATTTCATGCCACGAATTTGCTCCTGTAGCAGCAATATCGAGAGTGTGGTTTTAAAAAAATATTCAGAATTGATATCATGTCTTCTTGTTGCGGAACAAAATAATGAGCTTTTGATGAAAAATCATCAATCACGACCCATTGGTTCTAGTCCATTCCCTGAAGTGAATGCGACATCATTTAAAGGAGGTCAAGGACGAGGACGTGGTCGCAACCCCGGAAGAGGCCGTGGACGAGGTCGCACTAATGTTTGGCGACGTGATGGTCATAATCCTAAATCAAATGAAAACAATGCTGGGAGATATGAAAAGGGAAATAATTCTTCATCTTATAAGAAACATGAAAATGTTTGCTTTAGATGTGGTATGGAAAATCATTGGTCACGCACATGTCGTACTCCAAAACACTTGGTTGAACTCTACCAAGCTTCCATCAAGAAAAAAGGAAAAGAAGTAGAAACAAATCTAGTTGAAGATGATTCAAATGATATGCTTATAGATACACACCTAGATGTTTCTGATTTCTTCGAAAATGTTGATGAAGAGATTAATGTCATGAAGTAGTTTTTGTTATTTTTGTTTTAATAATAAGTTTAGTTTAATTTTCTTTTTCTCTTTACATATGTTGTAAGTTAGTTTTCATGAAATAAAATTAGTTTTCCTTTTATTTGATCTTATATATATTTTTCTTGTTCCAAGGAAATAGAATATGATTGGAGACTCAAGAAAAGCTATGGCAAATAGTAAAGATGAATGTTTAGTAGACAGTGGAACAACAAACTCTATACTAAAAAGTAAGAGATATTGTTCTCAATTGTCTCCTGCAGAGACACATGTGAATACAATATCTGGCATTAGTAATTTAATTGAAGGCTCTGGAAGAGCTTGTATTTTGTTACCTGAAGGAACAAAATTATTTATAAACGATGCATTATACTCAAGTAAATCCAGAAGAAATTTACTAAGCTTTAAGGATATTAGAAGGAATGGTTATCATCTTGAAACCATGACTGAAAATCATATTGAGTATCTTCACATAACATCTATTGAATATGGCCAGAAGATCATATTGGAAAAGTTGAAAGCTTTATCCTCTGGATTATATTGCACGAACATAAGTCCAATAGAATCAAATATGGTCAGTAACCAGAAGTTACTTGACACAAAGACATTTATTCTGTGGCATGACAGGTTAGGTCATCCAGGTAGCACTATGATGAGAAAAATAATTGAAAGTGCAAATGGGCATCCCCTAAAGGACCTGAAGATCCTATTATCAAAAGATTTATCATGTGCAGCATGCTCTCTTGGAAAATTAATAATTAGGCCATCTTCAAATAAAATTGAAAATGAATCTCCTTCATTTTTAGAAAGAATTCAAGGAGATATTTGTGGGCCTATTGTTCCTCCGTGTGGACCATTTAGATATTTTATGGTTTTAATTAATGCATCAACTCGATGGTCACATGTTTGTCTATTGGCAACAAGAAATGTTGCATTTGCTAGGCTATTAGCACAAATTATCCAACTGAGAGCAAATTTTCCAGATTATCAAATTAAAAGCATTAGACTTGATAATGCAGGAGAGTTTACATCCCAATCTTTTAATGATTATTGTATGTCGATTGGGATTATGGTAGAACATCCGGTGCCTCATGTACATACACAAAATGGTTTAGCAGAATCATTAATTAAGAGATTACAACTGATTGCTAGACCATTACTTATGAAAAGTAATCTACCATCTTCTGCATGGGGACATGCCATTTTACATGCTGCTGCACTTATTAGATTAAGACCAACTTCATATCATAAATTTTCTCCATTACAATTGGTCTCCGGAAGAGAACCAAACTTGTCTCATCTTAAAATTTTTGGTTGTGTTGTGTATGTTCCAATTTCTCCACCACAACGTACAAAAATGGGACCACAAAGAAGATTGGGAATTTATATTGGTTTTAACTCTCTATCAATTATTAAATATTTAGAACCAAAAACTAGAGATGTTTTTACAACACGTTTTGCTGACTGTCAATTTAATGAGACAATATTCCCAATCTTAGGGGGAGAAAAAGAAAAGCTAGAACAAGAAGTAAATTGGAATGCATCATCATTATCTTATCTTAATCCCCGAAGTGGTCAATGTGAACTAGAAGTTCAAAAGATTATACATTTGCAAAGAATAGCAAATGAATTACCAGATGCATTTGTGGATACAAAAAGGGTTACTAAATCACATGTACCAGCTTTAAATGCACCTGCTCGAATTGATGTAATCCCAGCAGAGGTTTCTATACAAAGAAAACGTGGAAGACCAATTGGTTCCAAAGATCGAAATCCACGAAAAAGGAAAGAGCAGAATAGAGCAGTTGGTGTAACCTCAGAAGAGGTTATCGATAAAACCCCAGAAGAGGTCGATGAAACCCCAGAAGAGGTTGATGAAGTTCCAGAAGAAACTCAGATACCTAATGATTATGAGATCTCAATAAATTATGTACAAAATAGTACAATATGGAACCACAATGAAACAAGTGTTGATCAAATTTTTGCATATGCTATAGCAACTGATATGCTAAATGAGAATGATTATGTGCCAAAAACTCTTGAAGAGTGTAGGCATAGAAATGATTGGCCAAAATGGAAAGATGCCCTGAAGTCTGAATTAGATTCACTTGAAAAGCGCAATGTTTTTGGACCTGTAGTCCTTACTCCCAAAGATGTTAACCCTGTAGGTTACAAGTGGGTATTTGCAATAAAAAGGAATGAGAAAAATGAGATTGTGAGATATAAAGTAAGGCTTGTAGCACAAGGTTTTACACAAATACCAGGAGTTGATTATGAAGGAACGTATTCACCTGTAGTGGATGCAATAACTCTCAGATTCCTAATTAGTCTCACAATCACTGAAAAACTTCAAATGCGTCTCATGGATGTAGTCACAGCCTATTTATATGGATCACTTGATAATGATATCTATATGAAAATCCCTGAAGGACTAAAAATGCCTGAAGCATTTAAATCAAAACCTCGAGAAATGTTTTCTATAAAGTTACGGAGATCTTTATATGAACTAAAACAGTCGGGTCGAATGTGGTACAATCGACTAAGTGAATATCTCATAAAAGTGGGATATAAATCAAATGAAATTAGTCCATGTGTTTTTATTAAAAGAACAATCTCGGCTTTTACAATTATTGCAGTATATGTTGATGATTTGAATATCATTGGGTCTCCTGAAGAGATCAAAAAGACTGCAAATTTATTAAAGGAAGAATTTGAAATGAAAGATCTTGGTGTAACAAAATTATGTCTTGGCCTGCAGATCGAACATTTGAATAATGGTATTTTTGTCCATTAATCAAATTACATCCAGAAGATGTTAAAACGTTTTAATATGGACAAAGTTCATCCTCTAAGTACACCAATGGTTGTTCGATCACTTTACATAGAAAAGGATCCTTATCGTTCCCAAGAAAAGAATGAAGAAGGTCTTGGTCTAGAAATACCATACTTAAGTGCAATTGGGGCTTTGATGTATCTTGCTAATAATACAAGACCTGATATTGCATTTTCTGTCAATGTATTGGCAAGATATAGCTCTGATCCAACACGTCGACATTGGAACGGAATTAAACATGTGTTTCGTTACCTTTGTGGGACAAGTGATATGGGACTATTTTACCAAAAGAATAAGGAATCCAAATTAGTTGGGTATGCAGATGCAAGGTATTTATCAGATCCACATAAAGCTCGGTCACAATCTGGATATGTATTTACATATGGAGATATTGCAATTTCATGGCGATCAACAAAACAGACACTGACAGCAATATCATCAAATCATACCAAATTAATTGCTTTATATGATGCTGGACGAGAATGTGTATGGTTGAAATCAGTGATTCAACACATCCAGGAGGAATGTGGACTCGAGTCAATCAAAGGAAGCCCAACTGTGATATATGAAAACAATGCAACATGTATTGCTCAATCAAAGAAGGATATATTAAATGTGATAGAACCAAACACATCTCACCAAAATTTTTCTCAACACATGATCTACAGAAGGATTGTTTGATAAATGTTTGTCAAATTAAGTCAAGTGATAATTTGGCAGATCTATTTACAAAATCATTGTTGAGAAAAGTTTTTGAACAATTTATACAGAAGATTGGTATCCGTCGTTTCAGAGATATACATTAAAATGAGGGGGAGTATTATACACGTTGTACTCTTTTTCCTTCACCAAGTTTTGTCCCACTAGGTTTTCTTAGTAAGGTTTTAATGAGGCAACATAACTGATCCAGAAGTATCAATTAATTTGGTCCTGACGTACCTAATTTATAATTTGTCCAGCAGAACATATTAATTGTGTATAATACAAGGTAAAATGTCTAAGGGGGAGTGTTATGTAATATATATATATATAGACATTTTACATTATCTACTACCCCACCTCTCCACTACTCCACTTCCCCACCTCTCCACTACTCCACTTCCCCACCTCTCCACTTCTCCATCATTTCCTTCATCTTTTTTGCCTATAAATAAAGGCATTGTAGAATGTAAATGACACACATTTTCAAGTAGAAATAATATTATTCTCTTTCTCTTTACTTCTGCTTTATATTATATCATCTCTCTTTTACTTTTGCTATATATTATAACAATAATTAATATTTTAACAATTAAATTTGTAAACAAGTAAAAAAATGTATAGTAATATTTTAAATTTAACTCAAAACTCAACTCTAATTGGTTAAAGTATAATGTCTTATTTAATAATTTTTTTATTTTTGTTTGTATTGAAATTACCTAAATTTAACCTGACATCAACTTTTAGTTAGTTAAAATCTGACATTGGATAATTGTTAAATAAAATATTATATTATATTTTAATTAACTAGAGTTGGACCACACCTAGCTATTTTAAATTTTTGGTTGATAACGGAAGAGATTGGGTCGATTTATGCATTATTGTGTGTGCCAAATTCAGATGTGATGATTGTTTATTTTGGTCGGTTAATGACATATAAAACAGGGAGAAGATAAATAGTTGAAGTTTACATTTTTTTTTTAATATTATAATTGCTCGTACTTTGAAAAAGAATTTAAATTTTCTTTGAATGAGTTAAAAGTGTATGTAAAAGTAAAATAGTGTACCGAATATGTATTTGATGGATTTCTTTAGGTTACAAAGTTTTTATAATTATTTAAAATATGTTTTAACCCTTCAAAAGACTAAGAATATATATATTTATTTGTGCATTTATTAATACTCCTTAAATCTGTGCGAATATAATTTTCAAAAAGATCGTGAATTCATATGTACCGCACGTAATGACTAGAATTAAAAAATTAGTCATACCCATTTTCCACGTAACCACAAAAAAAAAAAAAAAAAGGAAAAAGTATAATGATCATATTTTTGAAATTATTAAATTTTAACATTCAAAAACTTATAATTAGCACTTCAGGCTATAGGCCTCTTTTAGCTTGTTACTGGACAGTTTCTAGAAAAGTTGTATCCTGCAAATCGGCCCATCTTGCTGCAAGTATTGTTTTGCTAAGGCCTGCAAAAGTGGTATGCCATTCGATTTGAGGCCGAATTTGATATTGATTGGGCTAATTATGTAGACTGCCTTGTGCTGAGAATTTAATGGGTTGTTTAGCCAGCTCAAGATCATTGTTATATATCATATACTCCAATTACATTCGATCAACTTCCAGACCGATCCATGTGTAAGTACTAAACTCTTAAACAGTGTATGTGTTTTCTAATGTAAAAAAGACGTGCATTTTGAGAGAAAAAATTCTGGTTTAATCAAATAAATATTTTACGTTTTACCTCCGTACTTTTGATAGTAAGTTTATCACTTCAGATAGTAATTTTAATAATTTTAGCACTAAAGTAGAATCAATGAAAATTTAGCACTAAAGTAGAATCAATGAAAATTTCGTTTATCAAAAACGTATTTTATATGTCAACACATACTACTAGAGTGTCATTGTCTTTTTTTAAATTTTTTTGTGCAAGTGTATTTTACTTTCAATAAATTACTATTTATAAGTTATCATTTTATAATATTTTCGCAATTACTATTTATAATTTTTTTTCCTAGTACATAAATTCCTGTGAACATATAATTGTGATGAGGTAATAAAGGAATAAACATTCAAAAGTATTCTAATTAATGTTTTCCTTGGTATGTGAAAAAAACTTCTAAAAAGTTTACCATTAATGAACAGAGTGAGTATATTTTTGAATACTGAATTTTATTATCAGTAAGTTTAATTGTATGTATCGGTATATAATTTCATTATCACCATTTTCCTTTTAAGTGTCCATGTATAAGTATCATTGTAAATTAGAACTTCCTCCTCAACTTAATTTTTTTTTTAAACAAAAAAATAAAAGCAAAGTTTAAAAATTCTAAACATTCTAATAACATCTTATTCATAAATTATAGGGTATCGAGAGTTTTACTTACAAGAGGGAACTTATGTATGGTCATATGTGTTTGTATGTGTGTGTGTGTTTTTATATATATAAATATCTTTGTATATTCACACACACAAGTTTTATCAAAAAAAGAATGCAGAGAACTTTGATAATGCAAACATGCGAAGGCAGATTCCTTTCTAATATCTTGAAAACGTTAGGGAAGATAAGTCCAATCTAGGAATAAAACAAACACACATGCACAATAAATATATACGTACATATACAGTGAGAAGAGGTGATAATAATTAACAAATCAAAATCTATACTGCTTGAACGATAAGCTTGTTTTTCCAATAGAATTATTTTGTAAATTATAATATGAATTATATTAAAGTATAATTATTTGGATTTTTGACTCTGATAATATCATTTGTCTATATATATATGTATATAATTTTGTGTGTTGATATATAAATATATTTATGTATATAAATTGTCAATTTTATTTTTCTGACAAAAAAGAATATTAATTTAATATTCATCTATTCTATAAAAAGAGTTACATCTTTCATTTATTTGTGTATCAAGTTGGAAAATCTTAGAATATGACTATATGAGCGATTTCAACAAAAAAGTTTATAACAAAGCTTATTCTTGTTGAAAAAATTATATAATTTTTAGTATTAATAAATTTACAATCAAATTTCAATAATAAAATTTCGCAAATCGCAAAATACTAAACAATTATTTGAAACGTAACTTGTCGTAATTTCTGTACTGAAGAGGTTGGAAGTTATGGTATGTATATAGCAAGCTCCTGATAGTCAAAGAATTTATGTTCTTAAAATAGAATTAAAACTTGAATTTCTTTGTTGTATACTTAAATTTTTAGTTTACTTGTCCTATCTATTAAATTTTTTTACTTTCTAATTCCAGTGAAAAAATAATTGAGTCCTCCTAGCTAATTAGACGCACGTCTCTCCTCGAATGGATTTCTCCTTTCACTCCTCAATCTCATTCACCACTTGTTTTATTATTTTTGAGATGAAATTTTTACTGCATTGACTCAATTCATATATTTCAAAGGATATATTATTCATTCAATGAAAATTCTCGTTAAATTTCTCCAAATAAAAGTCAAAACATGTTAATTTTTTTTTTTGTGAAAACTATTAATATCTCTTATCTATTAAAAGAAGAGGAGAGGGGGAGTTTAAACTCATTGTTGGGTGGTCTTAGCTTAGAAAGTGAGACATTTTTTCACACTTATAATATGATCACTAACCCTTCCACAATTAACGTCGAAAAAACTCCAATAATCTCTCCATCATAAATCGGCCACTTGGGTAGACACAATCAGACACTTGGGCAGATAAAAAATATTCTCTGTGTCAATTTTGGGTTCAAACTTTAAAAATACTGTTAGATGATCTTAAGTCTCTCTTACCGCAAAAACTAACTTAATGCCTGAAAAAGTTCCTACCCCAACATCCGCATCTAATAAAAGGAGAATGATAAATTTTTATCTAAAATTAATACTTAAACTGTGACCATTTCTCTGGAAAAAATTATTGTAAACTTTCATTCTGAAACTACTATAACTTTTGTTTTGAGTTCATTAGCACTTTAATTAGGCATTGAAATAATAATCCTACCATAAAAGTATATATACACTTTATGTGTAAGAAAGGAGAGATGAGCCAACATGGGATATTAGGACAAAGCCCACAAAGTATTGTCTAGTGAATGGCCGACCATCAGAAATTAGTGGGAGACACACCGATAAAACGTTAGCCGCAGCGAAAATCTCATCTTTGCGTGCGCGCATACACGTACACATCGAATAGAGATAAAAATAAATGTAATATAGTCTAATTTTCAAATTTCTCCTCTTAATATTTATAAACTCAAATTTTATTTGAAAATTTTAATTGTACATATTAAAAGACTACAATAAAATATAACCCTATATAATGTTATATTTTGTGGTGTATAAAATGAATTTATAATCATATAAAATTTGTATATTTTCTAATACTAAGATATATTATTAATCCGTTCTAAAATTAAATATATATTTTATTTTTTTAAGTCAAACAAAGATATGCAAAATTTTAGTTTAATGTTAACTTAGTTAATTTTAGTTGATACAATTATTATAATTATAATTAATATTGTATTATCTATGTATGTTCCTTCAATTGGTCAACTAAAATTTTCTGATATAACAACCAAAATATCTTACAAGTAAATAAGATTAGTTTACGTATACTATTTTTTCTATATTCGTTAAATTATTAATCTTACTTTTAGTCAATATGACTAGACAAATAAGAGTAGATGGAATACCAACGATATATTTCATCTACACAAGGACATGCAGAATTCACTGCAAACTATTCTTTTAGCTCAAAAATAAATATAGTAATGATAACCACCATCGATTCAGTAAGTAAAATTCAGTAAAAGGTAATTTAAATTTTGTTAATCTTATTTTTTCTATGATAATAATTTGTAAGTACTAAATTTTATGTAACAAAAGAATATATAGACACGCAAAAAAGGTACAATTTGATATTTCATGTCAAAAGACAGTGTATTGCATTTTAGTTGGTCTAGAACTCTTTCTAACAGTTACTTTAATACTTGTTCATGAATTTTTGCATGAGTTTAAAATTTTAATTTTATGCAAATAATGTTGAATGAAAGCTAATATTAAGAAACAATTAAAATTGAATATAAATATAAATATTACGAAGACGAATACACTTATTTAAATTTATATTTAATCTTTTGTATATTAACATCATCTAATTGCAAGTATGGTGCATGAAATTAGGACAAACCCAAATTACAAGACACTCCTATCTACATGATCTCATTGTATTCTTTCGTTCAACTTACAACCTACAAGAAACAAAGTACTTAGATACTAGGCCCACTAGAAAGGGATAATTGTAATAGATTAGGAACATAAAAACAAAATAAAAAAAACATATAAGCTAGAAAAATTAGAAGGATGAGATCAATGAGGGAAAAATCTAAAAGAAAATGAAACAATCAGGTTCAAGGCTTTGATATAACAAAGAAACAACCTAATCTATTACAGATTCTAGAATCTTTTTTTTTTTTTTTTATTAGAATCGTATAAAACAAGTATTTTAGAAAGTCTTGATTTCTCTAAATTTTCATTCCTATAAATTCATGAGGTACATTATTTTCAATCCAAAAAGTACTATCCCCCGTCCTAACCCCCCCACCCCCAACAGACGCACCAAAAAAGAAAAAAGAAAGATACCACCCAAAAATGAGATTTGGACATACTAGTTTATTTGTTCACAAATTAAACTATATTCTCGGTTGGGTTGCTCAATTTTCCACAAAAAGTGTCAAATATTAAAATCTTATTTAGTAGTAGTTAAAAACCATAAGAAACCCACATCGAATGTAGATCGAAAAACCTACTAGGTGCACCTTGTAATTGGAGAGAATTCATTCGTTAGCAAAGGATAAAATGTGTGTAAATGCAAAAAGCTATTTCTAAAAAGGGTTAGCTTTTACATTAAAATTAAAATATCCTATAGTCAAAGGAATATTTGAGGGTACAATATGAAGGCATCATTACATAAACCACATTTTTTCTTCTTTTTTTTTTCATCATTTTTTGTTGCTTCTTCTATAAGCACAAGTTCTTAGATTTGAAAAATTATGGAAAATATCATTTAATTAGGGCCAACTATTTTTTTCCCCTAACAAATTGACTACAAACATGATTTTACAATTTTACTAGATAAACACAACTAGAGTAATGCTGCTTTAGTCCATTCCATAGTTTACCCCCTTTGCTCTTCTGATCTACACTTTCAATAATTTGCTGATAAAGGTCAAGCTCCTTTTGGATTCCGGCAATCCAATTCCATGATCTCGACTTCATAATCCCAACAAAATGTAGTAAACGAGAGTGATTGGCAAAGCAATCAACATGCCAAATATAACTCTATCACATGACAAAAGAGACAACTAAGTTGGTACTGAAATATAAAGCATTTTTCATAAACACAACATTTTTTTAGTTTTAGTGATTACAGCACATATCGAATACTCTGTAGTTAGGTAATATTTTTAATAAGAGATTATGTTATTTTAAAATTAAAAAAAAACACACATTAGTTTCGTCTCAAAACTTCGTCCAAGAATAAATGCGACACCTTTTCGATTTATAAAAGCAAAACAGAAAAAGGATCCAAGGATGTGATGTTTGGGGGAAAATGGACTCACCCTGTGCTAAGAATATCTGGATGTACGTTGTATTCCTTGGCAAAGACAAAGGGGACAATTCCCTGTGGTAGTGCTGCCTGTTTGTTTGTTTGGCATTCCAAACACATTACAAAGTGAAAAAGATAGATTGTTAATACTTGTCCATATGTCTATTCCTCGTCATTAATTAAAAAAAACGCAGATAAATTTGTTTTCTAATTTTGTAACAAAAAAAAAATATATTTCTAATTTGTAAAGAAACTTTTATATTAATTACAAAATATCTTACAAACTATGCATAATGAAAAAATTTATTAAGAAATACAATTTATTTGACTTAGGAAAATTGTTTGTCATGCTATTGCAAATCTATCTGGAGAACTCTCTTTTTATTTTTATTTTTAAATTAGTAGGATATTTCTTTCATTAAGTTAAGTATTGCTTCAAAAAGAAAAAGTACTCCTTTACATGAGTGGTATTTGGAAAATTAAGAAATAAATTATTACTGTCAGAGGGAAGACTAAGCTTTTGTATTTTGTAATCATGTAATATTCTGACCAGTAGAGTACTATATACTACATGCTGAAAAAGCAAAAATACTAAGAAAAATACTACCGAGTAATTAAAAAAAAGGGGGCTACTTTCCAAAAAGGGTCGTCCATGTAATTATAGCAATATATACCCACTACGAGTTGTCCTAATGGACATAGCTTACAATAGATTAATTATGTACCTTAAATTTAAAAAGCTTACAGAGGGACTAGTACCAAAAACAGATATATAATCATTTCATAAAATGAAAAACTAAAGCGTTCTATATAAAAAAAAAACCTAAATGGCTATATACATAACATAAAGAAAAATATTTCAACAAGAAAATATTAACTTTTTTCTTAGTAATCATTGACAAACATAACACGCTTGTGTTACGTGAAATGAAATCAATTAGATACATGTAGAGGTCCATTTATGAAATTTGTAGAAATAGTAAACCATGCACTGTCCGTCTTAAAACCAATTTCTTTTTAAAAAACAAGTTTTAAGTAAAAAGAGATCATTTGTGTAAAGAAAATGAAGTACATCTAATAAATAATTTTACTTTAACCTTGAAAAATTGCTTAAAGGATGTCATTTTTGTTAAATAATTTTCTTAAACAACCGAGTGAATCGAACTTTAATTATCCTCTTGGGAAAGAAAATGTTCATTGTGGGAGTTACTAACTATTGTGTTGGAGTCTTGCATTTAAATTTAGTTAGTAACTTGGTTATTATGATTGTGTGTGTGTGTGGGTGTGTGACTTCTAAACTATCTTTTTCCTTATAACAAAAAAATTACATTTCAAAACAAAATTTTAATGTTACATATAATGAAAATAAATTGATGTATTAACGTGTTCATTGACGAAATTAAATATCAACAATCTCCTGAAAACAAATAAACTTCATGTGTGAGTGCCGTTAGATACGTGCATGAGTGCATTAGTCCTAAAATAAATATTTTAAATAATAACAATAATAAATAAATAAATAAGTAAATAAATAAATTTAAAAAATAAAAGGAGAAAAGAATGACCTGGACAATGGCAACGTGTAAGAGGACACCGCGAAGTCCAACAGCGATGGAAGCAGCAGCCATGACAGCTGGGCCTGTAAGGAATCTGACGGCCATGGCAAAAGCTGCTATTGAATTCCCACATGCTATGATCCTCGGTTGCAATGCCATGAAC
The DNA here is from genome assembly GCA_014636745.2 of Centella asiatica. Taxonomy (NCBI): domain Eukaryota; kingdom Viridiplantae; phylum Streptophyta; class Magnoliopsida; order Apiales; family Apiaceae; genus Centella; species Centella asiatica. The sequence goes on along the minus strand of CM025784.1, from coordinate 39,630,221 downwards.
AGACCTGCATACATACATATACATATACATATATATATATATAATTATAATCACACAGTATTCACACAACTAACATACACATATATCAATGTCACACCTCCAATCCCATCCCATCCCATCAAATACATTATACCCACCACTACCCACTATCTTCTGTCTGTCCCCCTAAACACAATTTTCTTCTCATACTCCTACACAATCTTTCTTTTCATCATCACTACCATCTATCACTTTTTTTTTCTTTTTTCAATTAATTGTCAAAATTTATTGTGTTAACTTTTATCCTATGATGATAAACTCTTCTTCTAAACCATATTAAGACTAGTGGTATCTAGGCTTGCTTTTACGTTATATATAAAAAGTATTTAAAAACATATATATTTAAAAAGTATTTTCTTGATCAAAGTAAAAATGGTAGTATTTTTTGTTATAAAAAATACTATCGTTTAGGTGAGGAAAATCTCGTATGATTTAAGTTCAAACTTAAAATGGTAAAATTATCACCATAATGAAAATGCTTATTAAGTCTTGTGGGTTGAAGTTGAATCACCTTGGCATAAATTTCATTTGTGGTAACGTATGTTTTCTTTATATACATTAAAGAAATCATTCAGCACGGTGTCATTAAATGTTGGGATTATGCGAGACTTGGCTCTAGGGGGTGGTGCAGGGTCATATCTTTCAAGTCAGGTGAAGGAGCTTAAGAGGCCTGGCCATCCAAATATGTTTGGAGGGGTTCAAAAACAACCATGAAGCCAAGAAAATAAACCAAATCTACTCTCTAAGAGAGAGAGAAAAGAAAGGAACTAAAGATAATTAAAGCAGCAGACATATTATCATGATTCATGAGCATGACCACACTGTTATCTTACTTTCCTTTTAATTAACTTCTTTAATTAATCAAATCCAAATACATTTAATATTGTAAAGTTATATGCACGTTCTAACACTAATATGTTTATCATAAAAACAGTAGTACGTGAAATCAGAAGCTTGAGGTAAGTAGTGTGTACTGACCCAGACTGAACATAGCCATGCCAAGACCAGCATCAGACAGTATGGATATGGACTTTGCAATTATGGCAGGCATTTCTACATGCCACCTACAACATACCCAACAGCAGCAACAGTAAATTAGAAATATTTACGGTACAACTCAAGAACCCAGAATCCAAAATAGAGTAAACATCAACTTCAAGATATTATTTTCTGAAAACTTTTATTAAAAAAAAGATCACCCAAAGATTTAATGAATAATATTGCTAGTGTAGTATTGACCTGAATGAAACTAGTGACCATATGAGGCCAATCAAGCTGGAGTAAGTGTTGGGGTTTCTGATGAGTTTTCTCCAAACCATGATCAGTATGAGCCTTGTCATTACACTTGTTGGGGGCATAACTTTTGTTGATGCTTTGCCATCTCCACCTTTTTCACCACAGTCATGCTTGTTATCCCCAAAACTGAACTCATCTCTCTCCACCATGTACTCTTGATGATTATCACCACCTCTATGACCCTCCACTGCAAAATATCAAACAAAATAAATCAAATTAACTACATATATGCATACATATATTATTGTATATTGATGGATGTAGTCGTGGAAGTACCTTTTGCTGGAGAAACAGCTACCCTTACATCTTTAGTGGGCTGATCTAAAGCTCCATAGTCATGCCCTCCAAATACATCTGACACTGGAGAAGCACTAGAGCTCCATACAAACATGTGAAGATCTTTACTACCTTCTTCTCCCTTGTTCTGAGGACCTACCTGTCCATTAGCCTTCCTGGCAGCTGCATTACTTCCGAGTGTTTTCGGCGAAAACATTCCCGGATTGGGAGCCGGGTAATGTTGCCCAACATTACCCGGCTGCCCATGGTGGTGGAACCGTGGTTTGTTCACATTTCCACCACCATCTTCTTCAAAATTAGAAGGCCGTGGTGTCGGCCCTCTAGACGCCGTGAGCCCATAAACATCAGAAGCACCAAAGTTGGAATTCCGACCACCACCAGCAACCATTGAGTAAAAATCAGTGTGATTGAAACTTGACCCTCTCGGTGTCGGGTTTCTGGAAGACTGCAGAGAATAAATCTCTGCATTGGTTAGATTAGAAGGTCTCGGGGTTGTAGAAGACAACCCCTGAGACCTTCTGGAATAGATATCAGACCTTGAAGCATTAGATTTCCTGACAGTAACATGAAGTTTACCATCTTCTTTAATCTCAGCCTCAGTCTCCAAAACATGCCTACCATCCAATGACATAACATCAGAATCAACATGGATAGAAACAATTGAACCAGCAGTATCAGGAAACTGTTCAGAAATCAACATCTTGGCACCTCTGTATTCAAACAGAAACAACATCAAAGTGTACCAAATAATGCACTGAAGAACAACAATTTGAACCATTAAACTCCCAGAAAAATCCCCATACATTCCTTTGAGTAAAGGGATGCCCATGACGAGAGTATTTGGGAGGGTGGACAGTGAGAAAAGGGTAATAGTCCATTCCAAACAACCCCTTTTGCTCACTTTGCACCAAATCCCGAGAACAACAAGCATGATCAGTTTCTGAAGGGTGTCGGCGGCGATGAAGCGGAAGTTCATGGTGTATGGATTGTTGGTGGAGATGAAGTGAAAGGAAAGGAGGGGGACGGCGAAGAGAGCGACGAAGCGGTTGATGCCGGAGCATTGGTCAGGGGAGAAGATTTTCCACCATTTGACAGAGCCATAAGCTAAGATCATGGCCACATAAAGTGGGACAACTGCAGTCATCACATGGTAGAAGTCTGATAGTGTGATCATATTTGCTTGTTTTTTTGGCAAGGCTTGTTAAGCTGATGACTATCAATATTAGAGGGAGGAGATTATATGTTTGAAGATGAATGTAGAGAGAGAGAAATTGAAGGGAATGGAAGAGCATGTGTTTGTGGGTAAATATGCAGAGAATGGTGCTTTGAAAGTTGGGAAGGAACTAAGCTTTGCACTTGCAATGCAGTCTCCAAAGCACAAAAGGGTGGAGAGTGGGGTGGGGTGCATTTGTTTCCTAATTATTTTATGTTTACAAGTAAGTTTGATTTTTACCTATTTGTTTTGAGCTATGTTTGGATTTGAATGAGAGAGATGGGTGTGATTGATAGATATAAATTGGGGAAGCCTATGGATTCATGGGCTTGCAGCAAAAAGTTTAGAGAAAGCATTTTGGTTGACAGTAGTGTGTCTCTAACAACTTGTTTTGGGGAAGTGCACTTTTTTCCTTTTCCTTTTTTTATTTTCTTTTCTTATCCCTCCATGTTCCTCCTAAGTCCTAACACTTTAATTAACATTCCGCTTGTGAGTTTTCAAATAAAAATGTTATGACTTTCAAATTTAGTATTTTAAATTTGTGTGGAATATGTTTATAATCAATATTCGCTTACTACTATTGGTAATCACTAATAGTTATTTCCACAGACATATGTGTGTATTGGTATCATGTGAAAAAGATAATATTCCTTACCGTTAATAAGACCAACACTTTCATTAAAGTATTTGTGTTTGAAATTGTAAGGTTTTAAATTAAAGTAAGATATACCTCTCTTATCTCCGAAGATCGGAAAATAAATGGACATTATTTTTTTTCTTTTTTCCCTTTTCCCCCCTCTCTTTTATTTATTCTCAAATTCACAAGATCGCAATAAAAAAAATTAAAAGAAAAAGCTCACAAGATCAATATTAAGAAAAATGGAAGGAAAGTATTGCCACCTTGCACGACAAAAAGTCTTGGAAATTTACTGAAAGAGCATAGCATGAATTTTGCGGAGTAGAAATATTTAAACCAAACAATCCGACTAAATATTACTCTTTTTGTTTTAAAATTTGAGGAAAAAAAAATCAGCAGAACAAAAGTATACATTTTCAAACATATTACTCTGTAAAATTCTTAATATGACAAATTAATTAATCTAAAGTCAGCATTATCATTAACAATTCAACTCAATTACCTAATCAAGTATAGAGTTTATTCTCGTATAACAAAAATTTTAATTTTTCTACTCCTTTATCTGTTGATTTTACAGATATCTAAACATATTTCACATGAATCTATTTCTAAGGACCCATTAAAAAAAATAATATATATATATATATATAATTGTTATCTCAAAATTATATTTGTAACACAACGTTAGCCCCACTAAACAGTAAACACTCCAGAAAAATTAGCCCTAGATTATATATATCAAGAAAGTAAACCTCTTTTAAAGAGCATGTTCTCTTTTTCTTTCCTTTTTTTCCTTCTTTTTCCCCCCTCTTGGATTCGCCTTTTAGCTCGTGGGCTATTGAAGGGCTATGATTGTACTTATATGGTAATCAATTCCATTTCAGAAAATCCCGGCCGGTGTAATGTTTTATAAATAATTTCCGTTTAGTTTTAGATAATTTTAACTCTTTTTATATAATTTATGTTATCATACAATTATTTGATATTTTTATGTTACTATCCATATTTTAATTTTATTAAATAGATAAAAACATTATACTTAATAATGTGATAACAAAATTTTAATGAAAATTGTTGGAAAATAATTGTGTTTTCTCCAATTTTGGTTTCTCATTTTATAGTTTATAAAAAAAAAAAAAAAGGTACTTAGTGACTTTTTTTGTATCAAATTCTCATATTTATTCTACGATAAAGTTAAATTACATTTAACCTTACGTCAAGACAGTTTAAAAAATTTATACATACAAAAAAAATATTCGTGGCTTTAAATTCTTTGTCAATTTGATTTAGGAATGGTTCCGTAATCTCTCAAATGGTGGCTAAAATGGGATGGGGAACAATTCAAGAACAAGAAGATGAAAGGAAATTTGATTTTGTTAAGTAGGCCATTGCACCTTGTCCATATCTTGCCATAATGTTATGATATTTTGATGTAAAATAGATGGGTCTGGTGTGGGTTAGGTTGCCAGGTTGATCCGATCTCGACTCGAGACTTAGGCGAAAACAGTCATTATTCTAAAAATTATCGTCTAATTCAATTAATTTTATCTATAAACTTAGCACTCTACTCTCCAACATGGTCGTCTAAACGTAAATCCGACTAATTTTCTACTAAATTTTACTTGAAACTAATTAATATAAAATACACTTTTATTCAGACGTCTAAATATATCTCACGTCTTCGACAATATTAATACAAACAATGGCTTAACAAAGATTTATACCTTTTCTCTTTTCGTTGTATATCCAATACTCCAATTCATGCATAATCTTTTGGATTGTGCTTTTTAGGTTTTTAAAAAATATAATATATTTCTTCCTCTAAAAAGTTAAAAATATTTTTGAGGTCTTAAAAGCTCATTACAAGAACAATTTTTTTTTTCTCGTTGAACTTTTCGTTTGCCTATTAAGCGGACAAAGTTTGATCTCTTTACTGTTCCATCGGTAATGCTAAGATTTGATTGGTTACGGTGCAGATATTTTAGCAGGGCTCGTGAGTTTCTCATGTCTCGAGTTTATATCGGTTTATAAATGTAAGAAATAAAACACTATTATTAACGTAAGTACTCCCTTTGTTTTATATAAAAAATATATATACTCCCTCCGTTAATATGTATATATATATATATATATATATATATATAAATAAATTTTGTTAAAAGAAAAATTACATTTGCATAAACTCTCTCTTACGATGTTATAGTTTTTAATAATTTCTCATATAAGTTTGTTGTGCACCAAGATTTATTCATAAATGTATTTATATATCCCATAATCTCAACTTCACTTAATTTAAATTAAGCATACTTACTAACATACGTTAGTTTAACTAAAAAAAAAAATGAGTCCACTTAATTAGTAACCTCACTTTCGAGTTATAGGTAAAAAGTATTGTACTGTCGGGAGTGCTCTACTGCGATGGTCTGACCTGTTAGAATTATTCAAAATAGAAGAGATAATTCGGAATTGAAGAGATAATTCGGATATCAAAGACAAAAACAAAAATTAAACATATTTAACTAGAGATCAAATAAATTCGACTCAACTCATTTCAAGAATGACTCGTCTTGTTATAAATAATGCGTTGTCTATCTCTGATTGGTGGCCATAATTTTTTTATAAAAAAGAGTAGAAGTAGGAGAGTTGGTTCATTGGAGTAATGAGAAATAAAGAAGGGAAGGATATGGTAAAGTAGTAGTAGTAGTAGTACGTGTCATGGGAGTGCTGAAAATTACATAGAGAAGACAGCATGCATTGAAAAGAATGATTAAAAGCATATGGGGAGGCAAAGATTGGCGTGTCAGTCAGTCTCCTCCTCCTAAATAAACTCTCTTGAAATTCCAATATTCCCAAACACTATGTCTAATTTGCACGCATTGCTATTTATTTCATGTCTATTTTACTACTTATTTTTGTGAATGTCATTTGTTTTACTCATATTTCTAGCTCGTTTTGTTTTGTGTCTTATCCTTTAGCCTACTCTTCTTTTTGTAGTATTAATTGTTAGTACGTGCATAAGTTATATTTATTAAAATTATAAATTTACACATGACATGTATTTTAGATGATTGTATAACTATTTTTTTTAAAAAATTAATAATTTAAGTGTTTTTTTTTACTACGATTGTTATGAGCATGTGTTTGAGTGTAGAAATTGAATTTTAGACGGTGACATCAAGAAATCATTAACTTATAAAATTGCCAATAAAATCATTAATGAACTAGTCTCTCCAATTAGTAAATGCACTTGTTATGTCATGCAATTGAATGGTATTCTAGTAACCTGTCTTATATTTGTAAATATAGTTGTTATTTCAAAATTAGATATACATTTTAGTTCACATTAAATAAATTTATAAAAAATTTCATTAAATATTTACGTGATTTTTTTTAATTTTGAAATGAAATATCATGGAGAATAGAAAGATTACATTAATTAAAAATTTTATAATTTAACAAATTTATATCACCAATAAAATTATAAGATTTATAAACAGGACTACATTAAAACAGAATTATGTCTCTAATTTATGAAACGGAATAGGTAATTAGTTTATGTACCGGTTCCGATTCTAAAAGATCAGTAAAATCTTAAGATTAGAGGCACCCTATTGAAGAAATAACTAATAGTTATTGAAGAAATTGCTATATCACCCTATTTTGGAATGTGTAGATTATATTAAAGGTGGTTGGATTAGAATATTGATTTTCAAGAATTTGCGTGCAAATAATTTATTTATTTATTTATAAAGAAGAGTGTGGGCACAAAGACCACCATTTGTGGAATGAGATCTTTTATGAACCACACGGGATGTTAAGGCATCGAAGAGCCCAAAATTTTGTCTCGCTTTGACCCAAAACATGTTGGAGTTACTTTTGTAGGGAAAATGCACTTCCCTTCCCAAAGAATTAACATAAAATTATGCAACTCTGTGTTTGTTGAAAACATATTATTATACCGTTTGAGTATATTTAAACTTTTTTATATAGTTTATATTATCATGTTATTATGTTAGTATTATGATATCTTATGTTATCGTGTTATTATATTAATATACTGTATGAGAATATTTTTGACAATACAATACCAATCGAAAAGAAACCCGAGAATTAAATAATAAAAGTATACGTAACCTAATTTATGAATAAGTTTATGCATATAAATTAACTCATAAGTCAATTAAAATTAAATACATGAACATCTTTATTATTCATAATGTTAGTCATTTTAGAAAAAATTATAGATATTAAGAAGTATATCAATAAACTATGATCATTAAATCTACATTTGCAATGATTAATTAGGTTGGAAGAAATTAAATTAGTTAGTACTTTCTCCGTTTTCAAATAAGTGTTGTTTGATTTATTGCATGTAGGTATAGGTGATTTTTTTATATGTTAATTATTTTATTTTAGTTAAAAAACTTTATTAATATTAATTCTTATTTAAAATATTTATTATTATTAATTTTTTGAAATAAAATGCAATATTTAACGTATAAAAAAATTTACTTGAACTTATGTACAAAAAAGTCAAACGACACTTATTTGAAAACGGAGGGAATAATAAATAAGTATAATATGGTAAACTTTTTTATTCATTTGTTTAGTTTTTAAAAATGTGTGAATTAAAATAAAATTTTAACTAATTTCTAAAGCGACTAATATTATAAATCACAAAGAGTAATTTCTTTCCCTCTGCTCTTTCCTTATTGGGTACAACGGTTTCCTTTGTGTATATTGAGTTTTTCTTGTAAATTAATTTTGTGGCACATAAATTATTGATAATTTATTTATGTGAAAAATACTATATAGTAATGAGTTTCACAATTACTAATATTAGTATTTTCAGTTCAACCGTTTATATCATTTTATCGTTATTGAACCGAATGCAATTAATTCTTGACATGTAATAGGATGCCTACTGCACAGTGTATTCTACAAATTTTAAGTTATTTTGATCCTCATTTTATTCGGGTTAAATAAAATAATAATCAATCTGTAAACTATAACCCACGAAAGCAACGACCAAACGAGGAGTTGGCAGGGCTAGATATGAGCTTTTGCTTTAAAGTTGAACGACTTTGAACAAGTAGTTCTGATAATTTATAGAAAACTTTTAAGGAAAAACAGCTATGACAGTTATAAACACATGAAAACCTAGTTGTGATAAATGGTTGAACTAGCAACTCAATTTTGTAAATAGTGGTGTTTAGGACATTTTACTTGTTTCAGTTTGAAAATATTTAGTCGTGATATACACGAAACGGTCCCTGTTTTAACACTATTATTCGCATGTGGTTTTTCTTGACACATATCTATGGGGTATTTTCCTTGCTGAAAGAAGAATTCAGAACTCAAAAGCATGAATAGAACAACAACATAATTGATGCAACCTCAATGAAGAAAGGTTGAACCCCCTGAATGAAAATCAGACCATGGCTTTCCGGTGTTGACAGTGGCTTTTCCGGTGGTTTCCATCAGTAGCCCAACTCGACATATTGACCGACTCTCTTTGTCTCGGCTTTAATTTTAAAGATTCTAAATTTTAATAGCGTAATTTACACTACAAATATCTAAAATTTAAGCAAAACAATCGGGACCATTTTTAGCAAATTTAATGAGGGAACAAGTCTATCATCGTAACACCACTACTTAGTCTTTCAAGGTTTAACAACTTTCTTGTCAAAATACAAAGGTCGGAACTATGATCATACGCTGAAACTATGTTCGCAAATATAGACAGATATAAAACCTGCCTTGATCTGGCTTAAGTTCCGTTATGTACCTAAAACAAAACCCTATTGCATCCAGAAAAAAAATCTACTTAAGTTGTCTGGATTCCATAAGATACATGTCACTATTGAGTTCCCACTTCCTAGTTTATGAATTCCAAAGCCGAGAGAAAAAAATGTTCCATGTCTATGGTAAACTAAGAACCTTGTATAAGCACGTGAATATTGGTATAAGGTCAATGATATGGTATAAACTCCAAAAAAGAACTGACTCGTGTGAGTCAAGACCGGCCAACAGCCTACAGATTATATCAAGCACACAAAAACACAGACACACACAAACAGAGCACTTGTGCGCAAATACACACACAAGATGAATGATTGATACAACCTATAAGCCTTTGCATCCAGGAAGGTCAATCCAATGCAGCTCAAGTTCGACTTCACCACATTCAACATTTTTCAGTCGAAGGCATATTTCTTGAACAATTCGGCCATCCTTCCAGATGACCCGGCTCTCCTCAGCTAGGCAGTTTGACCTGCACGGTGACACTCTTTTTATTACAGTACCGCTGGGAACGGTTCCAAGATTCATCTTTAGTGCCTCCAGAAATTCCTTTATGCTGAATTCTGCTTCTCCCATTTTGTCATCCATGCTAAACGTGTCATGATCATAGACCGTCTATATTCACAACATAAACATTATCATGAGTCCATGAAACAGAGGATGATATGATTGTCATGGAACAGAAACGAATATTCTCATAATTTTAGGAAAATTGAAATATGCTTGTAAAAAAATCCATTACTAAGAAATCATGCAGAAGTAATGCATTACTATCTAAAAAGAACTCAGATTCACCTGATACATTCCTACTTCCAGAAAACCACCATCATCTTTGAAACTTTCACCAAAAAGTCAATTCGGTATATTTAAGAGTATACAGGGGATTCTCATAGGAATGTAGCCAATCTCAAGTAATCGAGGGGTTTCCATATTTCCCTTGAATATCAGTCAAGAATGAGTTGGTTTTTGATTTGTTGCGGCCATTTTAAATAAAATTTCTTTATGCATAAATTCAAAGATCTGCATAGTCGAGCAACAGTGGTATGCAAAAGAATAAAACTCTCTCAGTTTTTTTTCCCTTTCTCATTCTATTCTGCTTCAGTTTATACGGAATTGTAGCTAGAGCTATCGTTCTATAGCTAGCGCTCGTCAAAACCAGAATTTCCACTTTCCTCCATTTTTTATTTCTGATCTTCAATTCTCCATTAAAATTGTTTAATCCATATTTTGGGCATATTATCACCACTAGTTCAATTGGATTTCTTCATCCATACACTCTTCAATCCTCTAATCATCATGGCTTGTTAAAAAATCAAGTACAGACTGAAACCAAACACAATCGCTGGCAAAGATCCATGATAATTGCACTCTTCAACATCCAAGCCAGAAATGAGCCAATGACCGACAGATCCTGCCCTAAACCTGTCACAAACTGTTATTCGCTTCAGTACAGGATTCAATGCAATGATGTGGTGATATCATGCACAGTTCTGTCACCACAGTGATTCAGAGCGATATCATGGACCACCCCACTGTGAAGATACCATGGGATGATCTACAGTTAACAATCCTCAGCCCAGGTAATCTCAAAGCAATATCTGTATTTGTTCTTAAGATTATGAGACAGGACACTTTGTGGGAGAAGTGTTTGCACTTAATGAGTTCCTCCCCGTCATAGGTTGTATGGGACTAATCTGCAATTCAATGAGAGCTACGAATCTGAGTCAAAAACAAGAAGTGCAACTTAAGACACCTTCCAAGAGAAGGTCAACCAACGTCATGACAAAAAGACTTCAACTTCTTCCAGAGTAATCTATCATTTATGTTTTCTCGAGCCCAGTACCAAAAGGTTCTAGAAAATTACTTACACTTCCTCCTTACAGACAAAATCTGGTCATATCAAGTTCTAAATCTCACCTTGCAGGTACAATTTTACTTGAGCCTTATTGCCAATACAAAATATTTCAATGTTTTAACTTGTAGTCTTGTAGTCCCCAATGGATCTTTGACATGGGCTACTGATCATAGAAGTCCTTTCTTAGATGTGTCTACAAATCCTACTTCATTTTTAAGCAGCTTTAATTAGTCATATGCGTACCGTCATACTCCCAAATGATTGGACTCTTTTCAATGATCTATATGAACCGATATTATAGTTCCAACTGCTATTATTAGTCAGCAAATCAAGGCCCTAAATTCTATCTTCTCCATTAATTTTGTAGATATATCCGTACCTACTTATAAGCAACTACTTTCCATTACTAAATCTATTCTGATACTGATGCTCCATTGACATTCACATTTGTTCCATCTGTAACCTCCAGACCAGACAGACGAGCCAGAAGTTGAAAGGATACACAGACCAGCAGTTTCCACTCTCATTGTCTCGCTCGTATACTTAAAGTCTCTTAGTCTTCCTCCAACTCTCAAAGACTCAACATTAGGTGATGTCACTTCAATTTCTACTTCTGTTCCATATCCATTACTTTATTATAACTTACCAAGCTAGGTCACAAGTACAAATCTTCCTACTGCACCTTCATGTTGATATTTCACTTTCTTCCTCATCGAGGCAATTAAGCAAATAGATAATTAGGTTTCAAGGTGAATTTGACAAGAAGTCAACTACCACGAGAAAAATAATAATAAGAGAATCAACAAGAATAATCAGCAAAACATACACCTAAAAGTTATATTCTGACGTTGCTTTACATGAAATTACATGGTGGCTTGTAATATTTTCTGCTTTGATCAATTTTAACTTGCATTTTAAGAAAACAAATCTTATATCTTATATTGTCCTAATAATATACAGCACAATAAATTTTTCATTGCCTACAGACACTAATCCAAATTTACAATTTTAAACATACATTGAAGTCCAAGCAGTAACTAAATTAAAAGAATATCACAGAAATTGGTTGTCAAAATAGGTTGTGCAATATCATTAAGAAATGGCAAAAGCAAAACCATCATATTAATCGAATTGAATCTAATCCAAACTCCTAGATTTTCTCCTAAATGTTGATTTCTCAGACTGCTATATTAGTTAATGTGTAACTAGTTGTTTCAGGGTTAAATGAGCTTTAAGGTTACTGTATTTAGGTCTCACTCAATCTTGGTTACTGAAACTTAAATTTCAAACAAGTTACTAAACCCAGAAAATAAATAAAGAAAGAAAAACACAATTAAGTGATTCCACTAGTATCATCCAGATAATTAATGCAACGGAACTTTGACGTGGTTTCGATTCAGCAACATAGGTGGTGGTATAGACACGTGGTCCACTTCGTAGTTAGAAAATGAATATCTTTGCTTGTGTGGTTAAGCGGAAAAATAAAATAAGGGATGGGGAAAAGAAAAGAATCGGAAAAAGAAACAAAACACAAAAAGGAAGAAAACATCAGACCACATATCTTCTTCAATCATAGTGCACTAATCATGGATTCAAACACTGGCCACCACCAGGTCAAATTCAATCGTTAAAAGTACCCAGCACAAGAATGGAACAAGTCAAAGGACAAATCTCAAATTTGGAAAGGGAACTTGTAATGTGACCAATGAAATACCATATTATTTCCAACTTCAATTCAATCCTTTGTTGAATTATCTTATATACCATCAGACATCAGTTCTTATCTTTTAAGCTGAATCAACTAATAAAAAGCAGAGGACCAACCAAGATAACAACAATGGAGTTTGAAAATTGTAAAAATATAGATGATGATTGTGGAGAGAATTCATTGATGGATATTCTCTGCTACTGCATATATCCAAACTCAGTTGAAGGGAAGAGAAGGGAGAGAAATAACAGCATTTGGGTGAATCAACAAAAATGGAACAACCCATATCATCCATCACCTACCAGATCTTCAAAATTTCACAAATATAATGAAGATAAGTGCATCTATGTCTAAATCATTAGCGAGATAGCACCCAGGACTTAGTCTTGTAGTGCTAGATGTTATTCTGTAAAGTACTTGAAAACAATCGTACCAGCTTGATGGGAAGATTACCATCCTGAACGGAAAGGGTTAAATCTTCATTCCACATGGGATTGCAGTCCTTCCTAATAACACGAGTCTTCAGTTTCTGCATCAAAAGTTGCAATCCAAAAATTTTATTAGAGGGAGTAAAACAAGCCATAGATGTAATAGATTGCAAAAGACATTTAAAATTCATGTTGGACCACTCTATCGCTCAATAATCAATGACGGAAGTTAAATATACATTATTAATAGTTCAAAAAGAGAGATTCCTCGAAATGCTTTGACATTTGAGAAAGAGATTTATGGTGCAGTTGGTTACTTGTTGGAATGGAAATGGAATGAATTTAAAAAAGAAAAAGTGGTGGTAGAAGAGAATGATCACAAAAAAAATTGAGGGAGCTTGGAATGAAAATTTTGACAAGTGTTGGAATGTCCATTTTTCTCCTTCTAGGTGGTGTTGCCCATTCCAACACTCCACCATGATTTTCATTCCAACCTCCCTCCATTATTTTTTATCCTTCTCTGTCACCATGACTTTTCTTCTTTAATTTCATTCCATTCACATTTCAATGAGTAACCAAATAGAATATTAGGGTATTCAAGACGCCGATTAATTCAAGTCCTATATAAGCCTAATAACTTGGGCTGAACGTAAGTTGTGATTGATATGCCATACATGGGTCAGGTAGGACTTAAAGAGGGCCCCACCAACTTCCAAATTTATTGAAAAAGAAAGTAACCATATCAGAACAAATCAGTTGCAATTTTCTTCTGTTCTCTTCCATTGTTTCTATTGATACATGCCTGTGACAAAACTAACTCAGAGTTCTCTGCTTTGAGGGTTTCAATTGGCAGCAAATAATATGATATTTTCACTTAGAACTAAAAAGTGTAATTGGATAAGAAACTTCCAATATTGATTTCCAAAATAATACTAATTAAGAAGCAATGTAATAGTGATTCATAAGCACAAATTGTATGTATTATAGAGATTTTAGACAGAAGTATGGCGTGCAAAATGTACTTAACACAGTTTGCTTGGACCTTTAGAAAAGAATCTTCACTTATGTGATATGAGTCAAACAATATCCGAACAATTCTAGACCGGAATATAATCAATCCAAAAGCTCTCTTTCAAATTCCCACTACCTAATTTATAACAAAGATGTTCTTCATTTCCATCTCATAGCAGCAGAGGAAATTGTCTATCGCATCTCACTTAATGAAATACTGAATCTTGAATGTAAGGTTGCATTTGTTTGGACGGAATGGAATGGCATGGGAATGGAATCGGTAGATAAAGAAGAAAAATAGAAGTGGAAGATAAGAATGACAAAATTACGAGGGGAGTATAAAAATGAAAAATGAAAAATGAAAAAATGGTAGATTGTGATAAAATGGACAAGCTCCATCTAAGAGGATGCGTTTAAAATTACACATAAATAGTTTAACAAATAATGTAAAATTCATTCCATGGCATCAAACCAAGCGCACCATAAGAGTTTAATTAGATCAGTTACTATATTAGTTTCTTAATCAAGCTTCCATAACAGAAAAAAAAAATGGGAAAAGAGTAATTCATTAACCTCCAGCCACAAATGGACATACCCAACCACAGAATCATGGACCCAAATAAAATTTATATACAAAGAACTAGCTTCAGAACACAAGATCATAAAAACCCAAGTACCCAACATAAAGGACCAAATTAAAAAACACAAACAGTGACGATTATTAAATGATAATCAAAAGCGGGAACAAATCCAATAAAGTACCTGTCTACCCATCTTGACGACAACGTAAGGGTCGCTGCTGTTGATATCACGAACAGCAAGGTTAACACCCCTCTTAACGCGAATTCTGAGAAGACCCAGAAGATTATCCATTAGAGAAGAACCATATTTCGCTTCTGTTGGAGATCCCATTTTTTCTCTCTCTTTCTCTCGCTCTCTATCTCCCCCTCCAAATTTTACCCTGTAAATGAAATGCCCACCAATCAAAATCAAAACAAACAATGTTAATGAATGAAAACATGGAAGTTACATAAATATGTGGGAAATTACGCAATAAATTAGCAGATTGGGAGGGAAGAGAGGCGGAAATGAGCGAGAGATGACGAAAATTGAAATATTTGCGGAATAGTAGTAGTAATAGTAGTGGAGAAACGAATGAATGAATGAATGGAGAATGGAATTATGGTGATGGGGGTGGGCGTAGTTGTTAATGGTGGATGTTTGTGTGTTTTGGGAAAGAGAAATGTTTGGCATCGAGTGATTACCGCCCTGCCCTGTTCCACTAAGCATATGCTATATATTTTCAACGTGTAGGCTTGTTTGGCCAAGAAATGGCTAGCGTTTCTTTCTCTTTTTATTTCTTTCTTCTTCATTTTTTTCACTTGTTTGTTTTATTTATTTAAGTGGCAAAAATTTAAGAAGAATATCATACTTACTTGTTACAATTAGGACCTTAAATGAACTAAACGGTTTGCCAACAAGTTTCGTGTTCTACTTGCTTTGTAAAAATAAATGATTTCATAACACGATTTTTTATTTATTAAAAATTTCAAGTTTGATTCATATTAAATTTAAAAAATCTTGAGTAAACCCGACTAATTTATATAGTTTGGCTTGTATTCGGTTCAAATCAACGTATTCAAATGATTACATGAGCCGATTTTGAACACAATTTTTCGTTTATCGAAAATTTTATATTCACCTTAACTCAGTTCGATTATAAACATGTTTAATTAAACTCGACTCAACTCGTTTACGACACTTATTACAATTATTACTTATATTTACAATATTACTTATATTTACAATATTACTTATAGATTAATCATCTCAACCTAGTTAAAGTATTTGTAAGTTCAAAAAAGTCAATGCCAAATAATCCTAATACCAAAAAAAAAAAAAACCTATATTGAATGTACAGATATTGATCGATCCGATTTTTTTTTTTTAATAAAAATTGAAGCCGATGATCACCTCTAGACTCCGTATTCAACATAACTTTTATAACCTTCATACAAAGACATGGCTAAAGATCAAAGCATTAAATGTGCAAGTCTCATTTTTTATAAGGAGAAGGGGAAGTTACCAAAAAAAAGGTAAAGATAACGAGAGGATAAGAGATTCGTATACCCTTTTTACGGCAGTTTTTCAAGGAAAAAATATGAGCTAAAACTTATTTTTATAATGATACTTATTCGTATTATGTTTTAATTTAATATTCGAAAAAAATTTAATCACGAGCAGAACATTTCAAAACAATACAATATATGAGTTTTTTCTTAAACTTTTTCAAATTTGTAGTACCAAAAAAAATATTCAATTTCATTTACATAATTTTATTATCATTTTAAAGTCAATATAAAAATCATGTTATATGGATATAAAAATTATATTACGCATCACAAAAAATATATATATATATATTTGTGTATTCTTTTTTTCTTTTTTATGTTCTTCAAATTTATATGGTTAAAATTTCTAAGTAAATTGTGAATTAATAGATATAGAATTAATGAATATGATATGAAAAGTACCTTTCTATCCAAATATATACTAGGTAACAATTATATTAAGGAATAAGATAATTGAATTATAACTCGTGATTATTTGTGAGTTAGACTAACCAAATCGACGTCGTTTTAACTATTTTTAATTTATTTTTTAAAAAAATTAATCAAAACGACTACATTTTAATTAGTATAACTCACAAATCTCTATACATATATATAAAGGGCCTGTGACGGCCCCAAAAATACCATACTGGACTTCGGGTACAGTCAAAAATTGACAAAAGAAAAGTATTAACATCCAAGCATGCATAACATTGAATTAGAGAAATAATTAGTATTCTCTATTATAATAACCCAAAATAATTGTCTAACAGCGGAAGTCTATGTGGGGCCCACACAGGCCTTACAATCTAAACATTTCTATAACATCCTCACGCTTCTCCCTTCCCTGGAAACCGTCCGCAAGAGGACGATCGGAAGCATTCGTCAAGCCATTCTTTCCTTGCCTTTAGAAGACGACTCGGTCTTCTCGCCAAAACCTGTAAATTATTTGGTAATAACAATATGAGCGATTTACGCTCACAAGTATATATAATCAAGAATTTGGTAAGTTCTGAAAGATGGATAATTGATTTAGGTTTAAGTGTTTATGAGGTTTGACTGAAACAATGTCGACACCTCTTAATATCTTGAAAGAAAACGGATTTTAGGGTCCCCGAGTGATAACGAGGGATCTGACCATTTACTTAAAAGAATAAAAAATAATTTCACATGCGCCTTATAACCATGTTCGTTTGGCGCACATGCCCTTAGTAATGTTCATATCAAACAGTATATCAGCTGACCACCGTCTGACTTCATCATAATGACATACGTAGTCGATGCAGAAACCTTTTGTCTGCGAGGATTCGGTTACCAATGCCTCGGTTCCCGTTCCATATAAATCTTAGGCCCGGGGTGCCAGGCAGATGCATCCCACTAGCCTTTAATTACCCATACGGATATACTTTACAAGTATGGGGTGAAGAAATAAGCTTTCTACATCCGTATAGGATTTTCTTTGGTGTGTTAGCGGAATTTAAATAGCTAACAACCGCCCAAAGAGCATTTTATTCAAATACAACATTTTTCACGTACATCGGATCAAGTGATCATACGTTACTTAACTTTGAAAAATCATGAATATTGACATAATAATATTTTGAATGCATTACGTATATCGAAAGAATGATCATACGTATTAATTGAAAGAAAGTAGAGTGAGTATATACTTGTCTCAAGTCCTTAGTGAAATTTAACACTCGCGTAGAAATAATTCTGTAAAACATGCACATACAATAACATGAGATATCTCAACTTAATTACGTATGAGAATGCACGTGCGGAGTGTTCGTAAAATTCTCAAATCTTGTGATCGGCTGATCGAGTCGTCAAACGTTGAATTGGGATTCGGTTGGAACCGAATCGGAGTCCGAGAGATTGGTGGACTTGATAAAATGTCGTTCGTAGGCTCCCGATAATTTAAATTTGATTATTAGAGGCCTTAGATTAATTAGTAAATATTAATTAATCAACGTTAGCTTAAAATACTTAATTAATTCATTTAACATTTATTAAGAAAATTGTTCCTTAAATTATTATTTAATTGTTTTAATTAAATAATAATCATTTCATAATCGCAAAAGGTTTATGGACGTTTTATCAATTATTGAACATTTATTCTTAAATTATTATTTAATTGCTTTAATTAAATAATAATTATCGACCATTAAAATAATTTATTTCTTAATTACTTTTAAATCAAATAATTTATTGATCATTTAATAATCATGTAAAATTTATTTGTTAATTATTATTTAATTATTTTAATTAAATAATAATTGGTCTTAATTCTTCAATTTAATTAATCAAAGATTATTCCTCAATTAATCTTAGCTTAAATGATTTATTTAATCACTTAAATAAATTTTAAAGTTTATTCTTTAATTATTTTAATTAAATAATAATTATTTATGGATTAATGACTCATCACTTAATTGTGGTAATTAAGAGACTCTAACATCATAAATAAATTCTAAATTTTAAAACATAAAATTTTAATCATGTAAAAGATTTATTTACATGTCAAAATAATTATTCAAAAGTCATTTATTGAATAATTAAAATATAAAAGTATTTTATTATTATTATTTTTATTTATTTATTATTTTTATTTTTATTTTTATTTTTTTTAATTTTTTTTTTGGGCTGGATCCGGGTCAACAGTGGGTCAAACCGGGTCGGACGGGTCAGGGTCACGGGGGCGGGTCAGAACCGGGTCGGTCCAACCAGATCCGTCATCTTCCTCGGCAGCAATTAGGGTTTTGCCAAGGGACGCCGCTATCGCCGGAGTCGCGGCTGTCAACCCTAAAATCCTCGCGAACAGTTAGAAATCGGCGGTGGGGGCACTGCCATGGCTTTTGCCATAGGCGAATGCACCCCTACGCTTCACAGCGCGACCTGAAATTGGCCGGAACGTGATTTTTGCAATCCACCGCCGGCGAGCCCGCCATTAACGGCGGCGAGCTCGCGGCCGAGCTCCCTTTTACCATTCCTCAACCATTTTTGTCGATTCAAGAATGGATTCGAAAGATTAAGCAACCAGAAACTCATACAAACAATCTATTTCAAGTTTCAACAACTCAAACGCAAGAAAAAATCAAGAAAATATTTCGGGTATTTCAAAACTCTCGGCCGAGCTTCGAAATACGAAAAACTTGGCCATTTCTCAAATTGTTTGAGGCAAAATGATCCTTACAAATGCATAAACAAGCTCATAAAATCAATTTGAACAAGTGGTAATGCATCAAGCCGGAATTTCGATCGGATGAAAAATAGGGTTCTACGGTTTTTTGAATTGTTCTTGAATTTTTCTTTTTCTTTTTAATAAACTTTAAAAATTAATAACTCTCAAACCATAAATGCTATAAACATGTGCCATATATGAAAATGATACTGAAAAAAATAATCTACACAATGGTAAAATCAGAAATGACAATAAATACAAAAATAAGAGAGCAGTGGGGTACCTCTTTAAAATTTTAATGGACTAAAATTCAAAAGTTCAATGATTTTTTTTAAATGAAAAATCCGAAATTTGAGAAGTATTTGTTGGAGAGAAAATCAGAAGTGGAGGCTAGGGTTTCTATAATGGTATATTTATATAACCCTTAATTTAATTTTGACCATTGGATGAATTTTTAAGAAAATTTACTTGGATAGGTAAAAAAAATTTCCTTGTTTTTGCCATTTAGGGACAAGCTGAAAATTTGAATTTAATTAGTGTTAAATTTGATTTGTTTAGGCACTAATTAAATTTAATGGTTATGCATTGGTTTCACACATAAGCCGAAAAGTTTTCCCGCACCGGTAAGGCGAAAAAAATGCACGCATACGATTATTATAACGATTAACGCTTTAAAATTTTAAAAAGTCGTGCTCGTTATAATTTTCGTTAGTAAATGTGCGTATGTCGATTTGCGTGAAATGCACGTAAACTTAAACATAAAATTTATCGATCGTTGAACGCAACAAGAATTTCATTATAAAACGAATTTAGTAGAATTATATTTTAATGAATTTCCGGTTTCTCACAGGGCCAACCTACAAAAAAATTAAGAGTCAATTCAATTGATTGCAAATACATTTATTATATGATAAATTATAATTTGCATCCCAAAATTTATTTTGTTATTTTAATTTTAATTTTTATCCTACATTTAACACTCCATATTTTTTATTTTTTTTTTCAAATATTCAATCTAAAAACATTCGGTTGGTCAATCTTAGTTAACTTCATCAATTATGAACTATGTTAAAAAAAATTATAGTACCTACAAATTAAGCTCGATGATTTTATATATTACTCACCCATTACGGAAAAAAAAAATATTTGATAATAAAATTTATTTTTAAAAAAAAATTTATAAAAAAAATATATTATAATGTTATATTTTTTAAAATTTGTCACTACAATCTTTTATTATTTTTAATTGAATATTAATCTCAAATTTAATGGAAAAAAAAACATATTATTAATGCATGTACTTCTGAATCAAACATTAAAAAAATAATAATAAAACATATCGGTTAATTCTTTTTATTAGTATAGATTATGGTGTGTTTGTGTTGTTACTATTATGAATTTAACAAAATGATGATCATATAAATCATAGTTAGTATTTATTAGCAATATTTTTCAAATTTTTAACGAACACCATGCAAAAAAAAAGAGCATTTTTAGGTTATAACCACAAAATTTTAATTAAGTTGGTGTAAGATATATTTTATCATTTCTCATTAATATAAATTATTTGATAGATGTTATATCTAACAATAATTTAGAGAATATAAATTTAGTATTACTCTGTTTTTTTAATCCAATACTAGATTCAACTTGCAATATTGTTTTACAAAAGTTTAATGTATATAAGTTTTTTGAACGCTTTAATATATTAATGAATATTAAATCTTAATAAATAACAAGATAAACTAATTATAAATATTATAGCTCATTTGATTAAAAAATATTTAAATTAATATGCGATCGTCAAATGTTTTATATTGATTAACTATTACAATTAAAAAAATATAAGGAAAATTTGGACAAGCATTTTCTTAAATTTTTGAAACAAACCCGTGCTTTTAATGGCTAGTAGTCGCATAAAGAAGAAGAAGAAGAAGTTGGAAATGGAGGAGACATGGGAAGGACTCGACGTAGACGATTCTGACCTCCCTTCTCTTCTTCTTCTTCGTCCTTGCATTCGCAACGACAAGCGTCATCGTTCTCAAACCCTAATTCCCGCTCCTCTTCCTCCTCCGCTTCCCACCACCAACCCTGCACCGCCGCCGCGGCGATTCATTCCTGGACCCGTCGGTCAACTTCAAGCCGCCATGCTTCGTAAGAGAACCCTTCAATGTTCCGAAACCGAAGAACCCCCAATTCCTACTCAGGAGTATATCACCAGGGCTGTCCAAAACCCTCAGGAATTTTATCAGGACGACGATGATTTCAAGAGCAATCCCTGGATTCGCGCCATTCAATTTCTCAACACCAGTCAAAGTATTAATACTTCTAATAATTGAATCTCGTTTTTTTCCCCTTTAATTTTAATTTTCTTTGGTATTGGTTGATGATGAACTGTAGCTGATTTTGTTGTCCTTTTGGTGGTTTTCACTTCTCAGGTGCGGAGGAGTTTGTTCTTTACAGTACGCCTTTGAGC
Source organism: Centella asiatica (assembly GCA_014636745.2). Classification (NCBI taxonomy): domain Eukaryota; kingdom Viridiplantae; phylum Streptophyta; class Magnoliopsida; order Apiales; family Apiaceae; genus Centella; species Centella asiatica. Next base: position 39,608,164 of record CM025784.1, on the reverse strand, counting down.
TCTGTAGATAAGATCCCAAACGCTGACAAGATCAATCAGGTATATCGAAAATATCATGAAACTTTGTTTTATTTTGCAGGTCTTGGAGAATTTTGTTTTACCTAAAAATGAAGTGATTCTGTGATTGTTTGTATATCTTTGGGGTTGGGGGGATTGGGAGAATGTGTAGGGATGTTTAAGAAGCATTGGTCCTTTTTTCATGTTTGGCGCTTGTTATCTGCACAATTTTGTCGTGAAAAATTAGAAATCAGTTATGGGTGGAATAGTTACAACCCACACGCTAATTGTTGTTGTGTTCAAGTCAAAGGCGGGTGTAAGGTAAAGGGCTACCGTGGTTGGTTAGTCTGGTCATATTGACTAATCCTATCAGCAATATAACAGAAAAATTATATTTATGAACAAAGGAAAGAATTACAAGCTACTGTCAGTCTGTAGCATATACTCCAACTGTATATAATTCTTAGGGACAATCAAATTTTATCATATACAGATGTTTCTATTTTGTATTGCAGAACTTGGAGTATAATCATTCTATGTATTAAACATGCAAACTGTCCACAACGAGCCACATACCTCATACGAAATCACAAAAGAAGCCACTAGATTGGTAGGACAGCCAAATCATATATAGATCTGAATTTAAGATTATATGTGCCTGCATAGCATGCTATATTATGTAATCACAGTGTTTTACTTGTTTGAAAGTAATCATGGTAGCTATGGTTTCTACTCGAACCAAGTTAGGAAGACATGATTGCATTTCTAGGGACAGCCAAATGTTTGTTTGTGCAGACATATAAGCACATAGCCATATGAGTAGTATCCTATGTTGTGTCAATGTACTCTTTTAAGTTTCCGGTTTTAGTGACGTGCTTCTTTCTGAATAAATTTTTATTACTGCATTTAATATAAAATTTTGTGTTATTTTGTGGATGATTAGGTTGTTGCAGTTATCAGTTCTTGCACACCAAATGGTCTTGGTGATATGATAGTGACACTGAAGGTATTGAATTAGAACGACTCACACACACAAACAAACAAAAAAAAGAGATATGAACACTGTGGATGAGGTATAATTGTTATATTTGCATGTTATACGTTTGTTTAGGATCCTACAGGTAAAATTGATGGTACCATCCATAGGAAAGTTCTTAATGAGAGTGAATTTGCAAAAGACATATCTATCAGTTCAGTGTTGATACTCGACAAGGTAATCTTTTTTCTTATAAAAATTACTATTGTGGAACTCCTGGCCAGTTTTCAATTTGTTCGCAATCATTTTGATTCCAGTTTCAGTTAAAGGATGCATTTGGTGATCCATGAAAGTGGTAGTTTCAGGTTTCTATGTTCCAACCTTCTCGGACAACTCATTATCTCAACATAACATGTAAAAATGTGGTGAAGGTACTCAACGTGTTCACTTTTCAGCGGTTATTTAACTGATAACTCAGTAATTAGAATGCGATGTATATAGTATAAAGGTTCCTTCTCATGCATATAAGTGTACACTTCTTTTGATGATTTACTTATATTGGTCTATAGCAAAGTTAGGATATGCCTTTCTTTCACCGAAGCAGAATTTCTTGTTCATACAAGAAATTGTGTATTTTCAATATGTTTGGATTGGCAAGCCCTTTGATGTGAATTAAGTTTCAGACGCGGTCACTACTCTCCCAGTACCTGAAATTTCTTTATTCCTTTCCTTGTGCTTTTTCTCTACCTGGGATAACTACACAAACAAAAGTTTCTAGTATAAGTTATCCATAACAGCGTAATTAATACTAGAATTTCTAGATTTGTAAGGTCTTAGAATTTAATCAGAGCTTTAATTTGTCACACATTGAAAAGATTTTTCACCTGTTACAAGAATCCATGTATCATATAAATCACTTCTTTGGTGATTATAATTAGGGGTGTCAATTTTTGACACGACAAAATAATTCGAATACGACACGACTTAGGAGGGTTTGAGCTGACTTATAAGAGTTTGGGTCATAAACAGGTCAATCTGTTTAATACATGACTAAAATAACCAGTTGGCGGGTTAACTTGTCAAAACTCATTTATGATACATTGAACTCATTTAAAAAAACGACGTCGTTTTAGTAATCGGATCAAAGGTCCAAATTGGTTTTGACCCATTTATCCCCCATTTAACCCAATTATCAAAACTAAACATGTTATTCGTGTAATGTGTAAACAGGTTATTCGGTTTACTTAGAGTTATTCGGGTTATTCGGGTTATCAGGTTGTGTTTGTAAAATTAAATTTGAATTAACTATGTTATTTGTGTCATGTCGTGTTACCCGTTTAAAAGTTGCGTCATGTTCGTGTTTCAAATTTTGACCCACTTATTAAGCGTGCCATGTTCGTGTGATACTTAATCATGTTTGTATTAGATGATTTGTCTGCATATGAAGGGTAGCATTTAATTGCATGTCAGTCTTACCGATGTGACTTCATCCCTGAATCTTGCTTTTGTACTAAATATGCAGTAAACAATTGAACCTTGACTTAAGTTTACACTTCAGATATATGTTCTCATAATTGACAAATAGGAATTTATGTCTAATACGTGAATCACGATACAAGGTTCTTGTTGAAAGAGATGATAGAGTTGTTCGCATGTTGTTGAGAACAAATACAGTTTTACTAAAAATATTAGAATCTTGTGTAGAATGTCAATTTTTTTGGTCTAGTTAGATAAATCAATTAGCATGATTTGGCTTTATTCACAAATATGTGCAGAGCCTGTAAGTGTTCACTGAGATCAGCATCCGTTATTTTTTTTTTCTTTTTCTTGTTTTTTTGATGAAACTGCTGTAATATCCAGTTGTGGTCTGCATGAAACAACAAATTTGTTATTTTCAGGTATTCAGCAAAGATATAGATTGCGCATTAAGACAGACTCATCAGGCACCTAAAGTAATATATGCTCTTCCTACTGGTGGGTATTGAGTTTCATTTCAACAAATACTTTCGCACATTAGAAACGCTAACTTCTTACTCCGTAGATAGCAATATAGCATTACTTACGACATTAATGATCAACTATCATCATTTGTAGTGTGTGATTGCATTTCATAGACTTTTATCACTGAATGAATTTTTGGTGTCTAATTATTGACATGCATTTTATACAATCAGACTGCAGTGAGAAAATGAGGATGTTGCATAAAACATCCACACAGGAGTTTAGAAGCACCGATGGAATTGTGAATGAAATTGGTCAAGTTGCTAACGCTAAAAAGGTTTGGCAAGTCAACAACAATCAGAAGGATAATGGAAATCCATTCACAGGAGGTGACAACTGTGACAGTGGAATTGCCAGAAACATAAGTGCTAGTATAGGCAAAGAAACCATATGGGCTAAACAGAGCACTGTTGTGGACGAACTGTTTGCTGAAGCAGTCTGTATGGAAATCGCTCAAGATATCCAAGAGACTCTGGATAACAATAAAAAGTGGTCAAGTGATGAATCATCAGAAACAGTCCAACACCAAAGTACTGCTGCAGCAAACTTCGATGGATGTAATAGTGATGAAATTCTGAAGGTAGACAAACTTCAGAATACAAAACCCACACTTATATCAAAGACTTCTCTCCCACGGTGGACAGATGAACAGTTAAATGAATTGTTTGCTGATGATTTTGATGATGACGGCTCTCTGTTATAATCTTCAGCACTTCCGTTTTCACTTTTTACTGTATAGCTTAAACGAAGGATGAGACTTTTAGATAATCCTGTGATTGATTTTGCAAGATTCACACAGCTTAAAGATTTTAGAAGCGAGTAGATTTTGTACAGTTCACTATTTTTTTGTACCCTGTTGTGACCTGTTTAAACTAAGCAAAACATATGGTCGCTAGATTGTCATCCATCTCAAGTAGTATTAGACTATTGATCATTTTGAAGCTTCAAATATTATTTATCTTATAGCGATGAATCAATTTGGCACAAATCAACTGAAATTGGAGTTTTAGCTTTAAAATTTTGACTATATGGACGTAAAATTAAGCTTACAGGCAGCTAAAGGAGATTCAATTACAAGCATATATTACACTCCATGGGAACCAGAACGTGTTTACTGGGGCAATGTTCACTTCCTGCCCATCGATTAGTCCGTCTTGCATCATACGTACTTTCTGCAATGAATTTCAGTTTTAGTTTAAAAAGGTTTAAATCTTGTTGTTTTATTTTCATGTTTCGCTACGTTTAGAAATATACCATTACACAAAAATTAATTATTTAGTCTTTAAATTAATTTTTAATTTACTATTTAATCCTTTAACTAATTTTTGTTAATATTTAATCCTTAAAAGTAATTTGCTTGATATTTTTAATATTATTTAACTATTTTCTGGCCTATAAATTTTGTTGAAAAATACTTATTTTGTGTCATAATTGTTCATCAAAATCTACCATATGAGTTACATATGACAATAACTTCAAATTAAAATATTTACACCGCTCACATGTGCGATTTCATGAGCAATCAAGGTACATAAATATATACATAATAAACACATTTAAACAAAATTACCAGATTAAAAAATAATTAACAATCAAGTAAGATATAATGGACCAAAATTCTTAAAGTCCAAAAAAATATTTTAAAAAATTAGTTTAAGGCCTAAAAATTAACAAAATATAATTTAAGAACTAAATAATAATTCAAAATTAATGTAAGGACTAAATAATTAATTTTCCCTTACAATATTACATGTTGTATTTTGCAACCAAAATGCCCAACGAAAATTACAATAAAAGATTCTGCAAGCACTTGGTATCTTATCAATAATAATTGAATGTATTATCTGGTTCTCTTTCTTCAGATTATATTTCTAGCAACCGGGCAAAGATTTCAATATCATATTTGTCTATGAGACTGACAAACATCAGTCACCACCTAACTACGCAAAATGTTGTTTAATTCCAAGCTAACTATAAATAGTTGATGGTCCTAAAATAGAAAACAAAAACTAAATGTAGCACGGAGCAGAGTTGTAACATATTGAGCAAAACAAAATCGGACCATCTTACAAAACTCAAGCAATAGTATAAAGCCGAGCTAAACTGTGATGAGGTTGCCCAATCGATCGCTAAGATGCCTCGAGTGTCCCAAGACGACTGAATTCTCTTCATTTTGACATGTTCAATCCCCGTCTTGTTCATGTATGACTCTCCAAAAATATATAGGAATCGCGACTGGCAATTGAAATGCCTCCGGGCCTTCAATTCTCCCTCAATTAAACTTTCAAGCATTTACTGAAACAATTTCCTTAGCCTCTCGGCAGAAAGAGATGCCCTTTTGTTTGTTGGCTCAAGGACAAGTGCATATTTGAAATCTGCGAGAAGAAAAATCAGTAAATTGTATCAGGGACCAACAAATCATAGGAACCGCTGCGCCTTACTAACCAACCTAGTATACATGCCAGTGGATGTGAAGAGTTAAGAAAATTAAGCTAATAAATGTAAACCAGGAATGACAAGGAAAAATGATACTCCCTCCGTTCTCCGTTCCACAAAAGAGTTACATTTGTGTTTTTTGTGAAGTTACATGTGGATTGAGATGTATATATGTAACTAAGTAGTTTCTTTTACGAAATTCCAAATTGATGATAAGATAAGAGCATTATAATAGACAAATTTCATAATAAGAGCATTATAATTAAAAAAAATTATGCAAATGTAAATGTAACTCTTTTTGTAGGCCAGAGGGAGTACATAACATAATAAACAATTGCATAAATGTCCATGTACCTTCAATTGCCTCTTTATAGTACCCAAGCATCTCTCTAGCTGTGCCCCTTCTTAAGTAGGCCTTCACATTCTGAATAAAATTATAAATTTTACAAATTAGGACATCCTTTAATAATTTTATGAGAATAAAGAAACAGTATAAAATAGGAAAAGAAAGAAAGAAAAGGAAAAGATGGACGGAAATTGAGAGAGAGAACATAGTCATTATTACAGAAATACTTATAGAAGCCAATTATTATTCCAAACTCCAAAGTAAAGATTTCACTAAAAAGAAAGCTTGGCAAAATAAAAATATATCTCGGACAAAACGCCTATATTCTTGCACCATGGCGCAACCTATTATGAACCCAACTTATAGAAGCTTGAACTCCCTTCCATATTTATGCTGGGATTGACATTATGTTGCAACCATATTATTTTGTGTTCCAAGAGAAGAGAAAAAGAAATTTTGAATTAAAAAGAAATGCCTACATTAACAGTAGATCAGATACCAACTATACCCCCCTAGCAATTATGAATTCCTTTACTACAAATGTTTCACCAAAGCTAGAAGATATTCGACAGTTATTTCACATTTAACAGATGATGTAGCACTTCTATTATAGTTCTCCACTAATTCTACTTCAACTGCATCTAAATCAAATAATGATGAAACCAAAATTTAGCCCATTGTCCAGGTTCCAGATAGATGAGTGTGATGCATACAAAGAGCTTTGCATGGGCGAGGTTTGTTAATCATATCAATATCAACTTAACTCTCGTTGAAGAGCACACTACCTTCTTGTCAAGATCAATTGTTTTGGTACAATCTGTTTCAGCTTGAAGATAACTGCACAAAAAAGTATAAAATTGACACAAGATTTAAAAAATAATGAAATGAATAGGAATTTCATGACAATACACATATAGATTGTAGCAATAAACAATAAGAAGGGGAAGATACCTTCCTAGTTCCAGATAAGCAGCGGCTCTGTTACTATAAAATGTTGCGTTACTACCATTAAGTTTGATAGCTTCTGTATAAAAACCAATAGCTTTCTGCCACTGCTTATCTTTGAATGCTTGATTACCCTAAGTCAAGAGACGATGAATTACAGATGAAAAAGGATGATATAATATAGAATTACTAACAGCATAAGAAGTAACTAGAAATTTAGGTGGACCTAAGCAACGGATAAAAGGCTGGCAATTAAGCATATGATGATGCACACCCAGCTGCGCAATTAGATGAAAATTTGAAAATTAATTCCCTAACTATAATGCGCCAGTATTTTACTAAAATCGCCCTAATGATCCTATATAATACAACAAATCCATGTCAAACTTTTTAAGAGCTTATAAAAGTTGTCTGAAAGCCCGTTTGGAAACTGTGGGCTGGGATATAATTTAAAATAATTTTAGATAGATTAAATTAAAAGAGTTTTTGGTTTGGCTACTCTGAGCACTACAATGAGCAAATTTTTATGTTCAAAAGGGCTCCAAGTGAAAAATAAAATTTGCAGCTTTTCTTGTGGGCCAAAAATTAAATAAATCAATAACAAATGCACAAAATATATCCTTAGTTACGAGGAAAATATTACAAACTAAACCACACATAAATATGTCAGAAGCATTTTTTGGGTCTAAGGTTCCATATCCGAAAGTGTTTCAACAGACCACCACATTTCTCCAGTAGACAACACTAAATTGATACTCTGCCATTGGGATGACAATTTCACTCGAACCATTAATACTCCACCTAACTCCGACTCTAATGAGACCCGATTATTTGAACTCTATAGGGTTAAAATAGGGTATGAGATTTACTATCTCACCCTATTTAACTCCGACTCTGACCTGTTTATATATAAAACATATTTTATAATGATTTTAGAAGATTTTGTAAGAGAATAATATAAAAAAAAATAAAGGAAAAAATAAATTAATTAAATTTAAAAAAATAATTTTGAGTAACGGGAAGGGGGGTTGGTAGAAGCGTTAACGAGACGGGTTTGGAGGACTATGTAATTTTAGCGGGTAGGGTTAGGGAACAGCTTCCCGCTTCATACTCGTCCCGTTGTCATGCCTACTCTGCCAGAAACACACGTGCTTAGATACCTGACCCAATTGGACAAGACCTTGGACCTAGGTAAAGCCTATGAGCATCCCAACATGTTTCAGATATCATGTATACATTGTGAATAAATTAACTTTACATCTAGGAAACTTTGGAATTAGCCGTCAAATTTTTATGTTCTCCAAAAGTCACCATGATACAATAACATAGATATTTGTTAAACAAGCATTCAAAACAAAGAGATAATGACCAAAAGAAATTGTTCTGACACGTACTCACATCCATTTACACCTTTATTTTCTCTTAGCGAGCAGAGCGGAGGCATTCCAAAACAATGTTTTATATTCTCCTCTAATTTGATTAGCTTAATTTGCAATTGTCATGCTTCTAGGGTTATAGATGATAGTAATACTACTCCCTTCAGGTTACAAGCACTATTTTTCTGGTGTATTGGCACAGATGTTTGGTTTGATAATTTTCTTTGAGGTTTTATATGATTTATGATGTCAGTATAACGTGTAAATGTTCTTTAAGGATGTCTTCTAATCCATGCCAAATACAACCCAACAAAAAAAAGAAAAGAAAGGGCAAGTAAAAACTTCTTCAGTTAGTAAAACTATTCTTGATTATTTTCACTTGTCAAAGTGTTAGTGATCTGGCAGAAGGTTTCTCTAGACACCATTATCTTCACTGAATATGAATAACAAATATATGATGAGCTTCCAATTGGGCCAACAACATGTAAAAGTTGTCCCAATTAGAAGAACAGGGGAAAATGTTTTTTTGAAAATGTGATATTAGATCCATAAAATTCGCCAAGTGATGTTAGACCTACTTTAATATAGGTTAGCGTGGAAAATGATTCAAGCCATTCTAGCACTTGGAGGTATAATTTTTGGAATGTTATTACTGTCAATTAAAATGGTTACGAGGTTGACTTTTGCTGATCCCTCCTGTGATCTTGTGTGGAGGGTTATATCTTCACTTATCACAATTATGTTCTGCTGAAGAATCAACGACTATCAAACAAAATGGGAAGGAAGAATTAATAAGAAGATAAATTGATTAGAATGAGGAAATCAAATAAACCCTACTACACACAAAATCAGAAAAATGTGCAAAGTAAAGAAAAATAAGAGGTGAAATTGTAGTGAAGTATTACACTCATGGGAAGAAATTGGGAATACGTGAAATCAATATCTAGTCATATATTTGCCATTAAAAAAAAGTAAATTATATCATTTGAATAATTAATAAGCATGTGTATGGAGCCCATATACAATCATTTTTTAAGCAAGCACAGGGAAAAGAAGTATCTTAATAAGATCAAACACAAGTTGATACCTTTTCTTTGGCGATCTCAGCTGATTCTTCCTTGCTGACAACATTACTAGTTAACTTTGATTTCCCAGCTACATCAGCCTGCTCCTGCAAAGATGAAAACAAGCTTTGTACGGTATCTAGTAAGAATCGATCACACCCATGCCTTGCCATGAAGGACACAGAAATAGGACACTTGTCATGGAATCCCATCGGTATTGTAACCTACAACCAAACAAGAAGAATATACAAGAGAGCATATGAGTATTAGGGTCAGCAGATCATTAACACCCAGCAGAATAAGCAAAGGAGATACATTTGTGTACACACCCACCCACCCACACACACACACATGAAGAGGTGAGCAACCTGACAGCAACCAGACAAGCTAGCTAAACTCATCAGGGTAAATGTACGGATGAGATAGTCGTCTGACGAAATCTCCTTTGCACCAAGTTTTGGAGGAGGATCCGAAACTGTAGGAATCACTAGAATTCCATCATCCTGTCCAAATCGCTAATTGAAATTAACAAGATGCACAAACTAAACAACCCCAAAAAAGGGAAAACATTAAATTGGTAACGTCAATCAGGTGAGCAACCACATGATTTCATTGACTGAGACAAAGATTTGTGTATCATATCCTGTATGTGCTGCATGACTATTTGATGCAAATTCTCAGATCTAAATCTGTTGGCAAATGGCTACACAGTTGTCTGCTGATGTATTTACATTAATGATTGGCACAGCTGAACAAACACTTGCAGGGAAGTATCTAGTAGTAAATAAATATGATATACAACAAATCCGGTGACAGATGACAAATTTAAGATAATTCAAACATACAAGTCATGAAACATATAACATCACTGACATGCATAAAATTTAAGCAACATGCATAAAGTGAAACAAATTAGTAAGATGCTGCAGGACTTTCTAAGATAAACATAATATTGGCACAGAGATCATAAATACGAAAAGAAAAGAACAGCTTGTTGTATTGTGTATTAGAGTAGTCTTTATGGACGTGCACAGTGCGGGATTTTATTTTTTTATCTTGGTACTATTAAAAAATTCATGTATTTGTATTTTTTTTATACAGTATATGTATTTTATATGTACAGATTATATATATATATTTAAATTTTATGTAAGATAAAGCATATTGTTTTAATACCTTTTTTAGTTGTAAATGGTTTAGTATATGTAAATATTTATCTATATGTTATACATATACAACTTCTTTTATTGTTTTAGTTGTATTTTTCCAAATATCTTTAAAATATATTTTAAAGCTTAACATGTTTTGGTTCTATTGCTCCTTTCTGTATTTCAATTTTAAGCCAAAGTAGGAACTGTTTAGAGTCAAAATCAAATAGTATTTAGATATAAACCAATCAACATTATTTTAGCAATGATAAAAAAATCAAGTTGATCGAGTCACTAAACTAACTCAACAGAGTTGACTCTGTCCTTGAAACAGCACTTTCCAATTAATATATACTGATAAATTAGATGTTCATTTGCCCCCTACCCCCCACCAACCCCACAGTGCAGCAAGTACTAAGGCCTCGCTCCAAGATCATAGACCCTTGGTAAATTACGCTAACAGTGTCCTTGGCTATTGATTTGAAGTACCTACTAAACTAAAGACCCATGACAACGGACTACGTTAATATATACTAACAGATACATGTCCTTGGCTACACATAAACGGGTACATGTACTGTTCATATATACTAACGGATCACTATAAGTTAATTCATTTGCAGCATTACTCCTGTCTAACATAACAAACCCATACCTTGAGAAGGGTGTTAATAGCTGATCGCATGTCATTCCTGACTGCTAGGAAATTTTCAATTTCTGGATCTGTTATATCCAGCCCTTCATATATCTGTGCTGATACAGCGGTATGCAGGGTAGGCTTCACAGACGTCAGCCACTCATCATGATTATGCTTGAATTCATGCCTGCAATATGGGAGCACAAATAACAAAATTTTAACAACTCATGCAGCTAGTTGATTATCTTGCCATAGTGCTTCAGTTCGATGCGATCACGACATTTGGAAGTTAATGTGCATTACAAACATGATTCATAAAACGCAGCTAATCTTGGCATTGTACATACCAAACTCAGGTTGCGTTTGAATCATTAAATGCAGCAGATTCACCACTCATTAAACTATTTAGCAAACAAACCCATAATGTGCAACATGTCATGTATTAAAAACATCACAATGACCAAAAGGATGCGTGTTATTTTTGAGCAATAGTATATAGACATGTTAAAAAATTGAAGAGAGAGATGGCTTGTGACTTCAGACAAACATGTCTCATCCATTAACAAAGCAAAGCAACATCATAGACACCAGACTAGCCAACTCAAAGTGAAAACATAATAGAAACCTATTGGATGTATATTGTATATGTAGACTCTTTCAATTGGTATATATATATATATATATGCATTCAATTCATATGTAGATACTTCCTGTGCCTTATATATTGCAGTAATAAAAGATTAGCATAACTGAAAAACAAAAATACTAGACAAGTCCAAAAGCTTTTACATGTAATTCTATGTAATGACTTCTTCTAGCATCAATATACTCACCTCCTAAGTAGCTGCATAACATATGCTAGTGATATTAGTGAAGAAGACTTGACTTCACCGTTTGCTTTCTTACTGTCAAATGTTTTTAGGCTTGAAACTTTAGAATCAATAAAATCTCCAAGATTCACATGCTTCAAAACTTGTCCTGCAAACAGTTTATTTTATCTTTCACGTTAGATGAGTAATATAATTAACAAAGTGGTATGCAGAAAATTCGACAATAGAAAACTAGAACACAGTAGAAAACATGCTATAAGCATCCGAAAAGGAAAAATAGAAAACATACTTCCAAATAGCTTCTCAGTGGATTTAATCACCACCTGTGTGATGCGGTCGGAAGGAATCTTTAATAGTTGAAAACAATCATCAGCAATAACAACACTTCTCGGATTTCGTTGAACTGCATATGGTAACTGCAGTAAGACATGTCCCACCCGTCTTAATATGTTTGGATCTTTTGCGAACCATCCTGAAAGATAAATAATATGGATGGAGACTTTAATGTAGAAGAGAGTAAAAAGTAAAAGAAGAAATCACATGAATATCTGGTTTAAGTGATGTCCATATATAATTTTCACCAACGTTATCACTTTGTCTGTGTATAGCTTATAGAAGGGATGGGTCTATGTTTACCAATCGATCGGTTCTATGTGATTCAGTTAGGTTAATCAAACAATCTACAGAATACATAAACTTCATCATACGGACTCCATTGTGTTCCTCGTCTATCCAAATGACTGCATATGTTGACCAGTCCCATGAAGGGAAAATCAAACATAGGTTTCTCTGAATTAATAAATTTGTCACAGTATTACATTTTGTATTTCCAACAGATAGTTTTTACTACCAACAATGACACCCATTAAGCAGCTTATTTATTTGAAGTGGTTTGTCCATATCTGTAATTTGAATGGAAATTATTGGAACTGATCAATTCATGGATGAACTGTTCAATGTCAAGGTATCAAAATACATATTAGTTAGTAAATTCTTGATGCAAAAAAAGGTAATGCATGATAAATGCTACATATAACTAAACAAAACTATAAATTTTTCAATATAAGAATATAATGCATTATTACATCAAGTCTGTCAAAGCGTGAGTCATTCGTACATGGCAATCGGGCTTTTCAACCTTCTCTTAAACCTTATTGAACATTACCGGTCAACACTTTGGACAAAGGATCAAACCTAACAGGTGTATGCTATAACAAGAGGAAGTGCATAGATCAAATTTCTACAGATCAAGACATTCATAGTGATTGCATCATCATCTAGGACTTTGTCTCATTAGAATAAAGGTTCCGAGGCGGGGTAACAATTCATGCTGACTGTGACTGTGAACTACGCCAATGGATTCGGGAAGCTAGTGGTTGCGTAGGTAAACCAATTCCCAGGCATATGTCTTGCTGTCTCGCGAAGAAATACAAAACGAACCATAAAAAGAATAACTGGAGAGCTAGGAAGCAGAATTTTTCTATGACCTGGCAAATCCCCAAAATATGAATCTCAGATTCTTGATTTCTTGTATGTTATGTAAGATTCTTTTAGGAGAATTTATTTTATGTTTTAAATAATAAAGTATGGAAAATAGTACTAATACTATATGCTATACCAATAAACGCAATGTCACAGGCAAAGACCTAGGAAACCGGTATAATACTGTTGCTGATTTTGTTTTTCTAGATTGTTCTACATTATCTGAATAATTGCACATATGTGTTGAATCTGCCAATCCCCATTTTGTAGAAATTAGTCAAACAGCCAAATCTCCATGTGGTGAACCTGAATACTTGCACATTAGATTGAGAGTACCCATTAGATTAACGGATCGAAAGAGACTCGACCTGTTGCTTTGATTCCTTTAGGCCTACATAGCAATTACTATGATTGTTCAAAACTATAATATCAATTTTCTTATCAAGGCATTAGCTAATAGTAGTATGCTTCAAATATTAGCAAACTAGATATATTAATTCTCTTTTCTGGATTGTAATTCTTTTCGGATGTATGGTAATAATAATATAATGAAATACAATTGTCATTTTATTTTTTTAACAATATGAATCATAAAAATAGCAATTAGTATTATTTTAATTTGTATATGGCGTATTTGTTTATAAATGAATAATTGTTTTAGTCTTTCTAATAAGTTGATATGGGTGTGGTTCCAATCATACTCCATAATATTGACTGCCTATTTTAGAATTTTATGGGTACAACATTTCATTATTTATTTTTCTCGTGCAAAATATATCTGTATGTTAGTTTGCAATATATACAATAACTGTTGTTATTGCACACAATCCTAGTTCGGGTCGTGGGCAGACATCTTTTTCACCTAGGCATCCATTTACTAAATGACATATTTTTTCTCGTAATGTGCACATAAGAAGTTTTGATTAGCTATAAAGATTAAAAAGAAGTTTTATAATCCATGTTTGCCCATGTTTTTGACTCTATTGATTGAAAGGTGACGAGGAATAAATTAAAATAAATATAATTTGGAAATGAGAGAGTATTTCTTAAGCATGTCCTAGCGAATTTTGATTCCTAGTTTCATCTAATTTGTTGATTCCTCAAAAGTTTTTATTTGTTTAATTTTTCATAATATTTCAAATCATATTTCGCAATAGCTCAAGACAAGCTTTTCAGAGATAATAAGTAATTAATTAACTATATTCACCTCAAACATTTCTAATTGAGGTTATCTCAGAAGTCGCTTTTCAATATTTTCCTTTCATACTTTTTCCCCCATAATAGTGAACATATTCTGTATTAGTTTTACATACCATAAGAGAAATGAAATTTTTATTACTATACTAGTATGTTATCATTAATTATTATACTCTTGACAGCTGGGATCGTTAATTCGTTACAATTTAAGGACTTCAAAAATTGATTAGTCACTGCAGTTCAAGGGTTCGGTATGTACTTACACATATCCCAAAATTAATATTGCACTCCTGCAGCTATTTTAAACATCACAGGGGCAATTTAATTCATTCAATTACGTTAAATTATATTAAGTTTCCAATAATCAGGTCTTCCACTTATATGACGATGGCTTCTGTTTAGTCCATTCTCAAACAACGCTTTTCAACCCAAATTAGTATTGAGCTCTGTTAAAAATTAAATCCATAACAACGCACAAAAACAGCCAAATACAGGGTTGAGAAGGAGGCAAAAGAAAATAAAATGGGAAAAAACTATAGTTTAGCCCATCATCTGTTCACATTTTATAATCTGAAACACCTACAATTTTCAAAGTACATACCAACAGTGTCTAGACTTGTTGAAATAGGAATAATCCCAGTGTTAGAAACAGTCCCATGCGAAGGTCGAAACCCAAGTATGCCACAACATGCAGCAGGTATTCTCACACCACCAACGGTATCAACACCTGCCAGAAATTATTATTATTGTTGTTGTTGTTGTTATAACTAAACCTTTAAAAGCAGAAGACTAAACAAAAACAGATCCAGATAAGAAACCAAAATAAGTCATTATACTAACGACACATTAACAGCAACACGTCACTCAAAATATGAAAAGTTACAATAACAGCTGGACTTATTAGTTAGCCAATCACTTGTTCAGGGAGACTATTTTAATAGTAGTTTCCTAGTTCAACTACTATCAATACAGTTCTGAAAATGGAATCAACCCAAAACATTGACAATGATACTTAACACTTAGTTAAAGAAGATAACAAACTGTAAGCTTTTCTAGAGCTTTAAACATTATAAAAGGGATATTACTGATATTGATGAAAGATTCATACAGAAAATCTACACAAGTAGTAGCTGTTCAAAATAAGTTATATACGAATTTACCCTTGCAGAGGAATGAAGAATATACATGAGGCAAGAGGGATAATAGAAGTGTGTATTAAAGAAATCAAGGACCTTACCCAAAGAGAAATCAACAAGATTAGCAGCCACAGCAACTGCAGCACCACTGGAGGATCCTCCAGGTACACGTGTAGGAGCAGCAGGATTGATGGGTGAATCATAGTGCTTATTTTCTCCACTGACACTGTAGATGGAGCAAATAAGGGATTCTAATTGTTGTCATTAACAAAGATGGATGAAAAGTATATCTCTAAAACTACTAGAGATATATATAATTTACAGTAAACAAGTCCCCTTTGAGCTTTCTACCACTAAACATTACTAAAAACCAAATCTAGAGTAAGTCATGTTATATCGTTATGTATGAACCTAATGCTTTAACTTGGAAAGAGCATGCTAAAGTTCAACCAACAAGAACAAACCTAAACGCCATTTCATCCAAAACAGTCTTCCCGATGCATGTGGAACCTCCTTCGACAAGGGTCAATACCACAGATGATGTTTGAGAAGCAGCTTCATGTGTCCTTGCCCAGTCAGGATGACCAAACCCAGTCACAAATCCTTCGACGTCAACTCTGAAGAGTCGAAACATAAAACTTTTACTTGCAACTATTTCTGAAGCTTCAGAGATTAGAAAGGCAGACTGATGGGGCATATTCAATTCTAGATATAGTAAACAAAAATTCTAAGAAACAAATACATAATTCCAAATCCCACCTAAGGAACCCAGGACAAACACAAAATAGTAAAACAAGTTGACAGCAGCGAAAGTTCAAGAACATACATTTTTCTTTAATGACAGAACTCTATTATTATGCTTTACTAGAACTAAGTTCATTCCATATTTTCGTGGCCAAGTAATATGTACTCAGACAGTGTAAAATATAGCAAAGCAAGAGTAAAGTCTACTCAAATTATTACAATGATATAAGTTCATGTAAACAATGTATGTGTTTCTTTGCGAGGAAGGGAATCAACCATTCAGCTAAATCGTATATCTGCCGGTACACCTAGTAGGGTCAATTGGTTAAATAATACATCTACTGCTACCATAGAAAAATCCATCTTCATAAATGCAAATGTGAAAATGTAACACAAATATTGGCATATATCTTTGCTACTACAGTAAGCAAATTAAAGCCATATTTAAAAATTATAACTTTATAGTTAAAGACGAGGAAATTACTGTTTTTCACATTTCTAAACTTTATATAGCAATTCTCTAACTTTAATCTAATGAAATTATGCTTAAAATTTGCACACTTGCATAGTTTAAGGCAGTCTTTTTTCCATCCATACGGCCGAATTTTCTTTAGCTTATGCATATGGTTATATTTAACGGGACACGACCGACTAAGCATAGAAAATATGGACAGAATTCAGGGGAAAACCCTAATCCCAAAACCCATTTCCTGCTAACAAACCTACGCATTTATCAAACAAAGAATTTAATAATAATTCACTCAATTCAACGCAACTGAACTCACTATCATAATTAGCCACACCAATATTAATTCCCAAATTTATAAACTAACATTATCAATCAAATAATGAGTAACTGAGACACTACTCGACTGCAACAAAATGTTTCAATAAGTTTACACTGCTTTGATTCCTCTGAAACTCCTAACATCATCCACCACCCTTAACACCTCAAAAGGTTGAAAGTTCGAAAGAAATTCAAAGACTGTCTGAGTTTACACAATCAGTACTAAGCAGAAACCCGATAGAGCAACCCAATAGATTATACGCAATTCAAAAATGGTCGGAGTTTACAAAAACAGAGTCCCCATAGCAACTCGGAAGACTGAAAGCAACTCAAAAAATGGTTAAAGTGTAAACAAACAGTACAAAAACAGAGGGAAATTAACAACTCAAAAGATTGAAATCAATTCGAAAATAGTTCAATTCTACACAATCAGTAGAAAAACAGATAGAAATTAAGCTTACACATCAGAAACGGCGAAAGTAAGACCGGTGAGAGGATGAGGAGCTTTGGGAGGAGCAGGCTGAGGTGGAGGAAGAAGCTGAAACCTCTCAACGAAAGCACCGAAGTCAGCTTTCACAGCTTTCTTCATTTTTTTGGTCATTATCAAGATTCCGGCTAAACCCAGACCCAGCAAAACCCATAAATTTGCGGCTGCCGATGAAGACCCCATCGACACCAATTTTTAGAGAGAGAAACTAAAATTTTAGAGTGAGAAAATAGGAGGAAGAGAAGAGAGGATAGCACACAGTGATGGGGTAGCAAGAAACCTAAACTTCCTGAAGCTTAAGAAGTTAAATGGAATAGTAGTTTGTATTGTATCTATAATCTAAATTGGAAATGGCACATAGATTAATATTTTCTCGTTTTACAGTTTACATCAAATAGATAAATAGATAATAAAGTATGAGTAAATTTGTAATTATTAGTTTAATTTAAATTATTTAAATTAATATAATTTTAATTTTAATTATTTAATTAGATTGGTTATTATCTTTTATATATAATTTAATTTATAATAAGTGGATAACTGTAATTATGTTATATATCGTTATTTTGATTGTAATTATTTTATTTAATATTTATTACTTAATTAAGTGCATAGAAATTTAATTTAAATGTAAACTTAATGTATTTTGCTAAGAGATAAGGTTATAGTATGAGTAGAAATATAATATCCAAATATTATTTGAATTAAAATTTCTTGCCAAAGATGATATCCTTCTGTCAATTTATTAAATTGTACTTTCTTTGGTTCAATTTTTGTGTCGCTTAAGTTTAATGCACGTGTATTAAAAAATCTATTGATAAAGAGGGTTTACTAGAGCTTGCCCCAGCTGAATGTTATGTTGTACTTGTGGATATTATATTTGTAATTGAATTGAATCTTAAAAACATAATCGTTGAGACATACTCTACTACTATCCATTTTTACACCTAATAGCGTCTATTTTAATCATGTCTCCTGCAAATCAAATATGTTATCTCATTATTTAATTAAGATGACTTTTAATTTTTTTTAATCCCATTTTTTTGTATAGAGGAAATTCAGCCTCAACTATGTTCCATATATAATTTGGATCATTTAAATTATTTGATTTCTACTTGATTCTGAGGTTTAACTTAGGAGAAAAAAATGATAAAGGGTAATATAGTAATCTTTTGATGTGTCAGTTAATTTAAATTTTAAAAACTAAATTTAAATGACTAGTATATTGAATCGAACGGAGTATTAAGTTAATTAAGTTATGATAAATTAGTCGAGTCAAATATCAAATTAATTATATATTAAAATATGTTGGACACATATTAATATTTATCTCCTTGCTTCGTTTGTATGCTTTTCTTTTTCACGTACGTGGCATAGATTATAAGATTTTATTCTTCTTTCTTATGATAATCTTAGTTTATTAAAAACATAATATTCATATATTAAGGGAGGAGAGTCCTAGTAATAATATCTTTCATCGATTCGATTAGCATATATCGTAGTTATAAATCGAATTCTTAATTTATGTGGTACGTACGTGAATTGATATAAAGTTGACCAAAGTATACTGTTTGACTATAAGATACAAGTTTTTAAATTTGTGTGAAACATGATAGTTTAATATAAGAAAATAATAATATTTTTTTAAAAAATACATTACATTATTGAATTATAATTTTTATGCGGCATTAAAATTAATAATACCTTTTATAATTTTACAATCAGTAATTAGCTAAATTAGACATTTAAGCGTAATTTAATATAATTATGTTTTAAGTATATTACATGAAAATTAGTTTAAAAAATTATTTCAATTAGAAAAAAGATCTATTTATTTAATTTATTATATCAAAATATTGAACCACGACTTTTCGTGTCATGAGAAATTAAAATGTATTCTTTTAATAAATGTATGGCCTATAATTATTTAAATTCAATCAAATAATTGCTATAATTATATTACGCGAGAATTGTAAATTTTATGATTTTTTAAAATAAATTTGTCTTTGTTTTTGTCAAATGATAATGCTTTGTTTTATTTTATTTTCTTATTTTTAAATATTTTATATTAAATATTAAATTATAACTTGTTGTGTTTGCGTAAGGATAATTTATATTAGTTTCAAAATAATTTTTTTTGTCGCATATAATATAATTTTTTATTTGAGAATTTTTAAAATATTTTAGTTACTAAAAATGACATAAACCAATACTCTAAATTAATTAATTTATTACGTAAGAATTATACTTGGTTGCAAATTAACTTCTAATATAATAGAAAATGTGATGTTCGGACAAGATAAATAAAATTAGAGAATTTATAGGAATACATTTTTTTGTTGAATTTTTTATTCATATAAAGATGGAAAGACTCGAGAGTTGTAACTCAAATACAAAACATTTTCCAATTTTCTAATGTATTTTTTAAAGCATATTAAATTTAAAAATTTAAATCTATACCTGTATATAAAACATCTAAGAATAATCTTATAGTGATTTTAGAGTTATATTTTTTAGTTATTTTCCTTATAGAGAATTGACAACAAACTTATTTTTTAGTGATAAAAAATAAAAGACATGCAATATTATATATAACTTAAATAAAAAATATGACTTATATATGTAAATCTCAATTAAATATACAACCTTGATATTCAAAGAGAATATATATATATATATATATATACATACATATATATATATATTTAAACAAAAACAATATTAATAATGGTATTTTAAAAATATATAATTTATAAATAAATTTAATTTTAAAAAAATTATACGTGTCCGTGCTGTGCACAAACTACTTGATCTAACGGAATACGATTAAATGAAAATGGAATCGGGACGAATGTTTTAATTGATAAATTTGGTATGGTATTAAAATATTACTTTGAAATGAAATTATATTGTGTAAATTTACTAAATTATTCTTGTTGAAATGATATGATAACAATAATAATAAATTATAATTTTTTGTAAACTTATTTTGTATGAACATGAACATATATCTAATTTTGAAATTGATAGCGTACAAAATATTATATTTAAGAACATTTTGTTCGTTTCCTATTATTTAAATTTAAATTCTAAAAAAGTTAAGTTAACTTTAAATTATAATATTTTATTTATGTGAACTAAAAAGTCAAAACTCTTGTCATAAAGTTTATATTCAGAGAAAAAAGAAAACGGAAAGAAAATCAATCACTAAGTTATCGTTGAGGTATTTTTAAATGAGATAAATGGAAAGAAACATAATTATTATGTTGTCTTTAAGCTATCGTCCTGTAGTTTGGATTTGGAAGGGAAAAAAAATAAAATGGATGAAAAACAAATCATTAGGCTAATTTTGAATTTTTATTATTGGGAAAATGGAAAGAAAATTACTATGTTATTTTTTAGTTTTGTTTCTTCTAAAAACAAAGCAGAGGATTTGAAAAAAATATAGAAGTATTTAGTTATGATATTTAGAAATCTTCTTCTCGCTTTTCAGAAGAAAACAAGAGATTTTTTTTTTCTCGTTTTTTTTTAGTCTAATCTTTTATCTTATCTTCATTTAAAACTCCAAGATAATACTTATGTTTTTTAGGAAATAAAGTAGATGGTTAGGAATACATATTTTAGTTATGTTATTTAAAAAATGTTATTCTCACTTTTTTGAAGAGAATAAGACAAAATATTTTCTTAAAATATTGTTCTTTATTAAAAACTATTAGAAATTAACATTAGAGAGTTTTTAATATTTATTCGTATAAAAAAGTCAAATAAATGTTTTATAAAAGTTTATAAGTAAGTATCTAAATTAACTCAATGACATCCCATATTAGTTCACTATTTAATATAACCAATCCCAAACAAGTTAGAAAAAAAAAAAAACACATATACAAAATGCTAAGTCAAGATTTTATCCTTAAGAATTCATAAATTTTATTTTAATTTGATTAAACATCACTTATCACTTTTTTAATTAAAAATTAATTTGTAACCAACTATAATTCTTACACAATAAAACCAATTAATTTGGAGTTTTATTTCTTAAAACTTTTTATTACAACATTTTATTAAAACGTGTAATGAAATATATAATTAAGACAAACGAACTAAAAGAACTCACTAAACATATATACAAATAATCTAAAAAATACTTACAAAAAATGAAAAAAAAAAGACTAATTAAATCAACATGTCAAATATTAATACTAGCTAGAAAAATAATTTGAATGTTACTATTGTAAAAGGAAGTATGGCGATATTAATCTTATGCAACAATTTATATTAATAATTAAACATATATAAAAAACAATTATTAATTGACAAACAGTGCTTCTAAATCAACATTCAAAATTATTAATAAATAATGATACTAAATACTTATATAAATTATAAACAATTATGAAAATAATTTACTTTTAAAATTGATTTATAAAAATAAATATTTATAACAATGAAGCACGGGTAGCAAAGCAAATAAAGATTAAAAAAGATGAAAAACATTAATAAATGAACGAATGAAACTTATTTCGTGCATCGGGAGAGAGAAATAAAAAAGTTTCTGGGGGTAAATAAACCCTATAACTTAAACCCCATCTCAGAAATGGCTTCTTAGCTCTTTTCTTCTTCCATTCGTATACAAAAATGTCAACTAGCACCACAAGGCTATTCTCTCTCCTCGGAAGCTCTCACTTTCCTCCATTTCGCTTCTCCCGGAAACTCCTCTTCCCTTCCTCAACCCTACGCTTCCATCGCTCCACTTCTTCTGCCGCCGTAATCGGTAGTGTTTCTGCCGAGAACCATGTATCTGCCACAACAATTGATGACTCAAACCATCATCTTCGTCATCCTTGGCCGGAGTGGGTGAATTTTGTCGACCGGTTGAATGCCAAAGGTTATCTTTCTCGGTCTCCGTCTCCGGTGAAAGATGAAGACGGTGGTGAGAGCAGTGAAGGTTATAGTGATGAAGTTGATGTTGATTATAAGGATATTAATCAGTTGAAGGACGCTTGTCTCAGCTTTGCTCGGGACCGCTTCGACATTCTCAAGTAAGAACAGATTTTAGATAGTTTCTGTTGCTGTGATGGTTGGATTTGTGTCTCTGTACGCTTAAGATTAAGATTGTTGAAATGGTTTAAGGATGAAATAATTCCACAGAGACAAAATTATAGGTAAGTTAATAGGAAAAATTATAAGCAAGAAATGGTTTAATGACGCAGTGATATTTATTTGGATTATGAATTAAAGTTAAAAATCAAAAGTAGAACGTAAGGGCCTATTCTGGATTGACTTTTAACTTTTAGATCATAGTCACATTTACGTAAAAAGTAGATTTTGGAAAAGCAAGTCTCACTTGCTTTTGTATTTTCAGATTATAAGTAACTTAAAAGATGTAAGTGTTTGGCAAAGAAAAGTAACTTTTGCCTTATAATTTGCTATTATGGAGGAGCCGAACAGGCCCTAAGTATTAATTGCTTCTTATATTTTGACTTTAAATAAGAAGTTACTGACATAAAAAGTAAAAGTAAGAAACGAACACTTGAATAGTAACTTTTAGTTAAAAAGTAACTTTTTTAAAGAAAAAAGTAGGAAAAGAACTGGCCCTGATATTTTTTTTTAGTCTAATTTGGAAAATTTCTGAGATAGCTAGACTCTTACGGTGGAGTGGATGAAGTATTACAAAGAATTACTTATTGGTAACACAAAATGGAATTAAATGGAATTAAGAGCTATGTGTTTGGATATTGACTTGGCACAATAAAATTCTTAGAGCCATTTAGTATGCTTCATCTGGCTTTTACTTTGAAGTGGAGACCAAGTTTTATAACACAATAGTAAATAAGGGAAGCCAGATCATGGCAATGATGTGGAACAGAGAAGGGTTTCACGTGGTGGCACAGCTTGTGGCAAGGTGAACAGTGTGGACAAGGTGAAGGACGAGAATAAAAAACGGAGAAATATCTGACTGTTAAAAGTGAAATTTGGAGCTTAGTTGGTTAGCTGCAGACACAACCTCCATAGACTACTTGGCGATCGTTACTCCTCTAATTGATTGATCAATCGACTTTTTTCTCTCCCGGTTGGCTACTATCCAAGCTGTTTTCCGCATACTGAGAATTGCAGATGTCGTTTTCTATACCTCTTCTATATGTTATCTTCCTATTTTTTTAATTTTCATTCCTTTCTGTTTGTGGGGCTACTTTTTTTGCACACCCCACCACACACACACAATTCCTCCTAAGAGCCTGGAACCCTCAACCTCTTGGAGTTCAAGATTCATGAGAGGAGAGGAATACCGTTGGGGCAATGCCCCATTGGTAATTTGATTCTTGTATAATTGTCTTCTTATCTGCTTTATTCTTGTATACTTTTATTTTGCTTTTTGTAATGGTTGATTTTGTTACGTTTTTAATTTTTTTGCATTCTTCAGTTTCTGCTTTTTTTGCACACAGTTGTCTTGTGTTACGGTTGTTGCTTTTTTAATCATTGATTTGCGTTTTATATCAACAAACAAATTGTGCACATATGTACGACTCTGTTGATGTCAGTGCCAAGGGTTATGTATTGAAGTAGCTGTGTATTTTTGTGCCAATTGTGAACCGCCACCGTATAAATTTTGTTAATTGATTTGAAAGCTTAATTTAAAAACTGTAATTTAATTTGATTCGTATACGGTGGCCGAATATATGAATTCCTGGTGTAGGTAGGATAGAGTTCCCTATCAATCCCAATCATCTTTTTTGTGAACTACAATTATGAAAAGCTGAGTATGCCAATCTGTTTTCATGGTAAAAGACAAGTTCAAAAAGATAAAACAACTTGAACTCTTTACAAAAATCTAATTATTTATTTAAGCATTGTTCTTTGCTTTGTTATACATATTTCTGAAACCGTCTAAGGCTGCTTGCTGAGACTCTTAGAAAAGAAGGATCTAACTTAGAATCAGATGGAAAGCAAGGAAATTAGTGTAAGATAGTTTATTGAGATCAGAAGAAGTTCGGTAAGTGTGGGTTCACTAACAAGAGCTTTCAGCAATTTGCAATGAGCAATATGTACATATAGAATAGATAGGAAGAGAGAGATAAGATATCATATTTCCCTGTTAAAGATTATTAGCCATGAATTCAGTATTTTGTTGTTAATTAGCTTTTAAATTGATGTCAAATCAGTTTCGTAGTTTGATTTTAGCTTACAAACTGATTATTTGAAGTTCGTAAATTTGATGGTAATTCAATTTTATAAAACGATTATATAAAGGTATAGTGTAGAGATCCTTGAAGGCTTTGAAGGTAAGCCAATGAAAATGTTCCGTTAGATCTATACATATGTCATTATTTAACACTTTTGGAACTATTAGTTCTAGTTACATTGAAATTGGAAGTGTCTGAAGGAATTTAAACTTTGTGTGTTTATATGGTTAGAGATGGTGCACTATAAAATGGTGGAAATCCTTGGTTGTAATATGCAGTTTACTCAAAGCAAAGTATGAGCATTTTTATTTTCATGAAATAGTGCAGTGGTTTGTCACCGAAAATCTGGTGGTATATTTTTCTCAACATCAAAGGGAAACTCTGAGTTTGATTCTTCCCTCTTTTCTATAATTGAAGTTTTTTCTTTCTAGAATGAATTTGTGTGATTGGTACAGTCACCTACCTATAATAAGTCGATGAATTATTTGATTTATGAGATTAACTGGATTCTGAAGTGGAGAAATTCTTAAAAAGCATTCTTTCTACCAGTATAAAGCGCTAACTTTAACATTTTCTATTTGATGCCAAAAAAATGGAAGGGGAATTTGTGATCTGTTGAGTATAGTGGTGCTTCGCGTTATCGTTGTCTATAAATATTAAAAGTTCTATTGCTTGAGTCAAACATATTCATAGATGGAGCTGACTGAAAGTGTTTATGCTATTGTGTCTTGAAACATTATTTTACTTTACAAACAATATTTTGACATAATTATGTTTTTATTTTAGGTAAGCGCATTCTATATTTTCCAATTTAATGAATTCACAAATCGCAGATCGTTGTCATTGCAAGATATTCGAACTGTTGTGGAGAAAGGATGTCCCAATCTTTTCAGAAAATCTGTCAATTCAGGGAAAAGGTTGAGAGTATATGTACAACTTGATGAAGGAGATGTAGGTCTTCCGTAACTACTTTGTTGGAACTTCATTTTATTGCACTCTATATGTAGAAATATGCATGGGCACTGTAGAAACAATTTGTAGCTGAATGTGCGAGGCCCCACTTTTGGGTCTAACTCGCGCCATGTATCATTGTGCAGGTATGTGGTGCCTGTAATCTTCGAGGATCTTGTGATAGGGCCTATGTTATACTGAAAGAATCTGAAGCTGCTGGGCGTACGGTGGATATCGTGCGGATCTTACTGTCCTATGCACTAGATCCACTTGTTATTTCAGGAGGAGTGAAGCCTCCTGGTAGGGAGCTTATTGAGGTATCTGTAAGAAAATTGTTGTCCGAGTTAATTGAACTGAGTGAGAAGGCACCAGATCCTAAACTCTCAAAGCCAAGTCGAGAAGTTTTGAGTCAAAGTAGAAAAATATCTGTTTCAAAGGACGACAATTTCTCGCAGGATGTTGAAATGAAGAGAGGGGATTGGATGTGCTCCAAGTAAGTGACTTTGTATCATACGGTTTGTGCTCTAGTCCTGGTTGTATTTATTTTCAGCTTGGCACAAGGGATTTATGTGCATGAACTAAACCCATGCCGTATTTTCATATTAATAAAATTATAAACAGAAGCTCCAAGACTAGTGGAAGCTCAAATAGGGACAGAAGGAGTGTACTAGACATGGTAGAGAAATAAATTCGTTAAGCTAATTCGATGGCAAACTTAATTAGTAAAGCACATTTTTGTTGTAATCGTCTAACTTAATTAGTAACCGTTATATCCGCTGTGATCTTCTATTGTGTGGTTGGGTTTACATTTTCTTTTCTCTTAACATCAAACATGTATGTGGTACTGATACCTCCAGTGAGATGGCTTGCGTTGCATTTTGTATCTGCTGGATGAGCTGATGTCAATTTTGTTATTTTTCTTTCAGATGCACTTTCATGAACTTCTCTAGGAATGTAGTATGCCGAAAATGTGGAGAAGATGTTCCTAAAAATGTTGGTCGAGATGATATTGAAATGAAGAAAGGAGATTGGGTTTGCCCCAAGTAAGTTATCTCCTGTTTAATAAACACTGGATTACTCTGGTTATCTGACAACAATTTATCATGGTTATCTTCGATGTTCTGTGTGCCTTGAATTTTATGACCCAATTCAATCGACAATCCTATTATGTGAAAATTAGAGTTTACACCTTTGAGATTGATGTTTTAGTGGCAATAATCAGCCATGTGAAACCTACTTAGATAACAGACTTGTGAAGGAAAATGGTAAGAATTTAGATACTTGAAACTGAAAGTCTGAAACAAGTGGGACTTCACCATGAGCATTTGGATGCATCTATGATAGGACCTGTTGAAGATTGGAGGCGCTCCTCCCGAGATCCATGTTTCAATGGCATCATCAGCCACCAGGAACCTACTTGGATAAGCGAATTATAAATGATATTAATAAGGACTTCGTGGACATGAAAGTAAAACAACTGACCCACAACCCAAGCATTTTGACTAATTTATGATATCTGTTGAAATTTTGTCCGAACTTAAATTTGTAGCAACTTTTGGGGATGAAAGTTGGAAAGTCCTTGACTGTAGAGGAGATTCGAATTGTGGAGATCCAGCTCTGGGTCGTGGACGTTTGCCAACATGGAATCAATTACCTTATACTATTATGCATACTATTGTTTGTAAGTTTGATGTACTTATGTCCTGTATATTGTGTAGTCTGGATTGCCTTTTGTAAATTTTCTTCACATCTGCTCTTTCAGCTTGTGGTTTGTTCTTTTTCAGTTTCTTTAATTTATTTTGGTATGTTCATAAGTGGTTGGTTACACAGTAGTTTGTTGTCACTAGGGAATGTTTGACAGGAATAATATAATATTTTGTTTTTGCATAAACACAATAAAACATTACTATAAATGATTAAATGCTGCTTGTCTAAATAAGTAGACGTGAAATTCACAAATCAGCCAAGGGCTGTAGTTTTTATGCGTGCACACTGACGCACACACACAAATCTGCAGGAGTTGGTAGGCACCTCATTCTCTTGGTGAGCATGCCTTAGAGCAATGCGGTTTTATTTATTGTTCTTTGAAGAAGGCGTTATTAGAAACTGCATACAAAAAAGTTGTTTTGAAGACATTCTCGCCTAAAGTGAGATATCCCTCACCTCCCTGTATTCTTAAATGTATTAATGTATTACCCAGTTATACACATAATTACATATATGTTCTTCTAGAAATAGGGTGAAAATAGATATTTTTGCAGGACGTGTCTACATCTTTTAACCTTTTTCCCTTTTCGATTGAGATTCTAAGTTGGAGCTTCAGCTTTTATGTAGGGTGGAACAAATCAAACAAATTATCAGTTAATTATTTCATGTAGTTACTTTTGTTTTTGTTTTAATGGGTTATTAGTTATCTAGTTTGGTTATATTGTAAGTAGAATATTACAAGTATTAGTTATCTCATACTCCATATTTGTTAATACTTATAATTAGCTAGTAGATTAGTATTCGGAAGTTCTTTCCTCTTAAACTAAAGCTTTGCTATGTTGCTAAGTCATAGGAAGCTATCTAGTATCTTTATTAAATGCTCACTCTTCCTAGAGCGTGTAAGGGTAAGAATTTTCTATTTTACTTTTCTTTTTTTGTGTGCACTAGTAACCCTGTGAATGAATACCTGGTAAAATATATAATGTTTCCATTATCTTGGGTTTTGTTAAACCCAGAAGCAGAACTGTATAGTTTTTCTCTCGAGCATTTTTGGTGTCTCAAGATGATATTTGGAATCATATCTTGTGAGCATAGTTGAGACGTCGACAAGTCATGAGTCAACGGCCGACCTACTAGATGACTAGTCGGTCGAAAGACTTTACATGTAAACTCTTTTCATGTATACACACACACATACATATAAGTATTATAATTCAACAACTTAATTAATTGTTAAAGAAGAAATAAATGAACACAATATAAAGTAAATATTATAATTAATCTATTTATTAACAGTATTATTACCCTTAAAAAACTCAAGTTTGCAAATAGTTAACAATGAAAAAATAAGAGAGTAAATTTTTTTTTTGTTGAAATAGGTGAACAATTATAGTTTAAAAATTAATACCACGAAACTAACTATAGTTTTGAAATAAAACTCAAAGAAAGAGCAAAAGGGGAAAAAAATTAGTTTTTAAACATATACAGCAGAGTGGGCCAGAGGTAAAAGGGGGAAAGATTAGCTTTCAAGTCCACTGAACAAGATAGACCAGAGGGTAGGGGTCGAAAATGAAGTCGCGACTCGCGAGACAGTGGTGATGTTGCCGATGAAGTTGCGAGGTCGATGGGAAACAAAAGCAATATTATCGCAATAGTAGGAGATGGTGTCATGATGGTTGGGGATGGTGTCATGATGGTTGGGGATGGTGTCATGATGGTTGGGGATGGTGTTGGGATGTACAGGCAACATTGGGGATGATGTTGCGATGTTTATCTGGAGCCCTAAAATGAGTGGGTTGATTTTATTTGACATGGTTAGGTGATTGGTAATTGCATGGGCTTTGTTTTGAGTTGTGGGTAATAAATTGGTGATGGTTTAGGTATTTCACTGTGGTTTCTTAGTCGTCCAACAAGCCCTTGTCTCGTCGAGTTGAAGCCTAATCGATGCTGGTCGACAACTAAATTGGCTGGTTGATCGACTTTGTGCAGTGCTGCGAGTCGACCAGCTTAACTGACTTGTCGACTAGGCGACGACGTTAACAACTATGCTTGTGAGTTTGTGTCCTAGGATTTGTTGGGGGTTCCTAGTTTTGCAAAGAAAGTTTGTAATCTCTAGATTCTGTGAGTATGAACAATTAAGTCTTTAAAGCTTTGTGGTGTTGTGTTCTACTGGGCATTGCAGATGGCAGGATAGGTTCTTAATACAATTTTCCTCGTAGCCTTTATTGAGCATAACAATAATGTGATGTTCCAGATTGCGTCTTGCTGTTGTCATTTGGTGTCTATGTATGTTGCATTCCTACAAATACTTGGATATTTATATTTAATATGTCACATTATTTGATGTTGCACGTTGGTAATTTGCTACTTAAAATATTTACTTGTATGCCTTTTAATTTATACCAAGAAATGACTCTCATTTTTCCTTTACAAAGTTGTAACTGGAGCACCCTAACATTATTTCTTTCTTTCCTTTCTTTTTCATTTTATTTTTCATCCTCTTCTATATAAAGTTAAGGTGTTGTCATTGGCAAAAATAGCCAATTTCTCATCGGAGTTCTTGGTTAATATAAACAATCGAGAGCAAGTATTATATTATAAGCAGCATTCTGGTTGAATTCATTCTTATTAGGGCTCACATTCTCAGAAAAAGGAACCTTAGAGATGCTTTAAAATAATATTGTTTTTTACTATCCTCGTTTGTTTATATCTTCTCATCAACGTTTATGAATACATTTCGGTATCTATTACTTACAGAGATGACCCCTGTCCAATTTTACTGCAGTTGCACTTTCATGAATTTCTCCAGAAATCTTAAATGCCTGAAATGCAAAGCAGAAGGTCCTAAGAGAGTAAACGTCGATGAAGTTGAAATGAAGCCAGGAGACTGGAATTGCCCTCGGTAATTATTAAATTCTTTGGCCTGCTGCATGTTCTCTTTTGGGAATGCTTCTTTGTACCCATTTTTGATTGCACACACTTTTAACTATTTTTGATTTGTAAATTTGTCATTCATATTATCCCGGTATGTCCTTCTGACTGTATAGGGTGTATAGATGTGCTCTTCTGCATGAAATGCTGCCAGAAATAGAATGTTGTGTTTTGCTTTTCTGTTATTGAATTTTTATATGAGGCTTGGGTTTCATTGTGAGGGTGATGGGGTGACGTAAAGTATCATGCATGTATATTTTGAATTATCAGGTTGGATATCGGCTGCAAGACCTCTTCGTTAGATTCTCTTTTGCTACATGGAATGATAAAACGCTTTCTCAAAACTTCAGCTGTCTGAATATTTAATTAATTATCTAACAGGGTTAAGATAAACAGCTGTAGGTCTAAATATGGCGTAATGATACTCTGTTACTGAAATTCGTCATCGTAGCTGATTATCTCTTATTTTATAATCTTATGAAAATTTCTCCGACTTACTTCACAAATTATGTATACAATGTCCTTAGGTAGTAAAACAAAAATGAAATAAAAGGAATGGAAATTTATAGGTAGGATATCAAAGTATGATTTGATTTTAGAACTGAGATGAAATTATGAAACACCAATCCAGTTCCTTGTTTCTTCATATTCATTTTTTAGGAGCCATGAACACAATAAGCTCACTTGTTACCAGGAACTTGGATGGGATTATATTTGTACATGTTCAATTTGCTTTACAATTATATATGGTCCCCATTCCTTTTCTTCTTCTTCCCTTTTCCTCAGGTGTTCATTCATGAATTTTTCTAGCAACACCAAGTGTTTGCGTTGCCGAGAACAGCGTCCAAAGAGGGAGCTTAATCCTGGAGATTGGGAGTGTCCCTCGTGAGATTTTATATTTTGAGTGAGTGAAGTACCATTCAACTGGCGGCATATGTAGATTAACAAACTCTTTTGTCTTTGTAGATGCGAGTATTTAAATTACCGAAGAAATCTGGTCTGCCGTAAGTGCGATACTGAACGCCCAAAAGAAGCTGTGGAAAAACAATATGAAGATCAGATTTGGAAGAGGCCCTCTTAGGCAGCTAGTCTCGCTAGACTTCAATGCTTTACATGTCGAATATCATGATGAACTGCTAGGATGTAGCATTTGTATTTTTCGCTTATTATGCATCACTTTCGTTTCTCACTATTTTTGGCCCTTTTAATGAATAATAATAAGGTTGTCAAAGAATAGAATGAGATAACCTAATCTGACAAACGTACTATGATGCAGATTTTCAGTTTCGGGTGGTTTTCTGCAGAATGGATCAAAATGTTAGAGTGATTCTTTGGGTGCCCTCTTCACTACGTAACATTTTTGCGGTTATTTTGCCTTCGATTTGTGTAAAGCATAAAATGGGTTCAACAGCTTTTAGTAGCTGCTGGCAATGTATCGAGTATTTTAACTATATTACAGATGTTTCACATCATCTGTTTTGAGGTAGCTTATCATATTATCATATGAATGAATGAATTATAATATGAGTTTGAAAAGGTTAGAGAGTATCATGGCTTTTGTATTTGGGGATGTTAAAAAATGAACCGGTCATCTGGTTCAGTTAACGTATTTTAAAACTTTGGAAGCGAAGTTTTTGTACTGCTATTTAGTTACTTTTATACTTGTAATTCCAATCTCTGTTAGCTAAATCAGTCCCAACTTACAACCGAACAAAAACTAGAATAAAAAGATGGAGGAGGTTGTCATTCCCAATCCTTTTTTTTAAAAAATATTTTTTAAACCTTTCACTTTTAATTTTTGCTTTTTTGGTTCAAAATTTTGAATTTTTCCAAAGTTCATTAGGCCTTATGTGGCAAACCTTGGTTGCAGAATTGCTGGGTGGCACTTGTTCGAACGCAAAATAATATAGGTCATGTATAAATGTAATTAATATATCAAATATAAATCTAGTTATAATACAATAACTAAGCTAATTGTCGAGTATTAAAATTTTATTTTTGTGTACTAATTATCTTCATAGTATGTGTACTTTTGTCAATATATGCTCTTACGCCATTAGATAAAACGTAGACGTTCCTTCAACTTTTTGTTTCATGGGAGAAAAATTAACTATTGAGAGAGCTTGGCAAATCATATGCGAATCAACCTTTACCACCAATTAGCCAACCCTCATAAACTATTTAATATTTTTATCAAATAGTTTAAAATTTTAATAATGGCATTTTATTGGTTATATAAGAATGACACTTCAATAATCTAGCGCGCATGTATGTCGCAGCTCAAAAATAATTTAAAAGTTGGAACCGCCTCTCTATAAATAAACAGGAAAGGCTAGGGTTCAAGAACCGCCGCTAAAACCCTAAAATGCCGAGGAAATTGAGAGGAGACGATTACAGATTTCTGCAGATAGAAGATGCTGTGCTTGCAATTAATCAAAGAGTGAACCTCATCGGCGTCGTCATCGAAAGCAGCATCCCTAGGAAGACCAAGGGCACTGGTACTCATTTCTCCATTTCTTTCGAACCCCTCTTTGTTTCTGTATTACATTGGACTAATTTTAGTTTCAATCCTATATTACATTGCACCCATTTCAACTATTTGGTGAATTTTTAGTTATTTAAGAAGAAACTACAGATATTATGATTTTTTTTTATTATACGATCATTTTTCTGCTTTTAGTGATTATTCTGAATGTCATGCTTTACAACAATGTAGCATCCTAATCCTATTTTAGAACACGTTCGGAGCTGCTTTTGTAGCTTTTCAACTTTAAGTAAAAAATTTTAAATTCAAAATTTGAACTTTGAGTTGAAAAGTAAGAAGTTGTACCCAAACGGGCACATAGAACTATAGAAGGGTATAATTCTTTGAGATTTGATTCTCGACCTGTACGTTATTAGAGATGAAAAGTGCCACCGGACCAGTTGACCACTTATATTGTTACTATATATAATTAAACAGATGGTACCAATCCACGAGGTAGTTTACTGGCTAATTTGCTGCCAGCACACATGCTGCCAAAGATTTGGAATGTGTATGTTAGAATAATAGCTTTCTTCCTTCTGCTGGTTGTGTCTGGTTCATCACTGAACAGACGCAGTTATGGGAGCAAACATTTAATGACAGGTGGGAGGAATTTCCAAGTTTGATGAAAAGAGAGCATCTTGAAGAGTTTCTGCTCCTCTCGATTGATTCAGTTTTTCCAGCTTTTATGCTACACATAACTTTGTTTTTAAATTGGTTTCTATTGAAGACCAGAGTTGCAACTTCTTTCCTAGTACTTGGTAATAGATCGATGAAAATTCTAGTAAAGGTTTTCCTGGGTGATTGGTAAGTATATAAGCAATGACATTCTTTATATAGAGTGTGGACTTATTATCAGAAATTTATTTAGTAAATCCGGTTAATTGAGTCTGTAATAGTCTTCTGGACTTGTAGGTCTCCTCAGGTGTGTGCCATACTTGAAGGTCTATTGCTTTATAGGCAGCATGTTTTGAACAATATATGAGACTATCTATTTACTTATCTATCAACATATGCATGTGTGCGTGTGTATTTGCGCATACGCACATAATCAATAAACTATCAGAATTTTTTTTTGTCTGGTTGATTAAGATATATACATACAGACTACGGAATTATTCTTCTCTTTGAAAAAGCCCTAAATAATATTGTTCCTGCATATTGGTGCAGTTTTTCTTTTTCTCTATATTGTACTATGTGTTTTTTTCCAGAATATTTTCTTTTTACTGGCAATGAAGATGAAAAGGCCGGACTTACAGCTGCTTCCAATTGGATGGTAGTAGATTGATGAATAGTTTCATAAAGGTTTTTCTGAGCCAGTGGTCAATGTTTAAGCAATTATGTTCTATGTAGTCCCTCTTTTTTCACCATGTCACGAGTAAATCTGGCTTTCTTGCGTTGAATAATCTTATAGACTTCATATCATCTTTGGGTCTCTGATGTTTGGAGCTACTTTATAGACTTGCTTATTGCCAGTTTGCATTATGCAAACTTTGCTGCTCATTGGCTATATAAGCCTTGGAATAAATTATGAACCCTACAAAGTTTTAGGGCTTGTAGGGTTGTAGATTTACGGTGACTTTTGGAAACCATCAACAGTTGGTTTTTATTATATCCTGTTGTTTTCAAGCTTAGATAAGAAGATTTTATAAGGGAAAGAAGGAACTACAAAAGAGAATGTGAAGGTCAAGGATGAGCAGTCCTGCCAAGAACAATACTATTAAAAGTACTACATATACAAAACCCTTGGAAGAGGATTACCTTCTCTGTCGATGCAAATTTGAACATGAAATTTGACTGGAAGCCCTAAATGCTAACGACCACAGAGATGCTAAATAAATAATCCTTTCTTAAATGAGATGGAAAGGCATATACTCGCTGTTAAAAGGCTGAGCATCTCTCTCGTCCAAAGACAACAAAGAATAACAAAACCAAATTCAAAGCTGTAACCTGCTCCACTTCAACTGGAAAAATCCCAAACTCCCCAATAATCCAACTAAACTCCACAACTTTCCTGCATGCGAAAACACAACAATGAAAAAATAAATGGGAACTATTCTCACTAACTTCCATTCACACGACACGACACAACTGTCTAGAGATAAAGCTTCGTAGTTTGTAGCACCTGCATTGCATCAAATCATTATTGTTAAGCTTATCAAGGATTAAAGACAAGATAAGAGCCGTATTTCCAGGGGCTTTTGCCTTTTGAGTAAAATTAGCCAGAAGGAAATCTTTTCCCCTGGTTTAGCCCAACAAAATAGAAGAAGAGTATATTTCCGGACTTATACATGGTCTAGAAACAAAGTTATCAAATGAGTAAAAGAGAAGCCAAATCATTACATTTATCAACATTCAGATTAATAAATAAATTTGTTTAGCACCTCAATTATTGGTGCAACATAATTGTAAAACTGCATCTCTACCACTAAAATCTTCTTGAGATTCATCTTTGGTGAATCTCAAGGTAATGTTAATGGTAGAGATGCAGTATTACGATTTTTTGTTGCGAAAATGTTGTTAGAGCTAAGTTCTTAATATTTTTAAAAAAAACTTTGTTCCTTTCTAGAACCTGGACAGGCTTTATAATATCCTTTCACTCATGAGTGTTCTCTTTGAGTTCATTTAATATATTCTGAATATGGTCTGGTATCTTAAGGATTGTTTTTGTCTTTCGCTGCAGTTCCAAGTCTTCAGGACTAGTCTTTATTCAAATTTGTCTCTATTGAGTTTGTTTATCAGTCTAAGATATAATTTGGCAGATTGCTTATGTAACCTTGCTATCATGGATGAATCACGTCCAAGCCCTGGGATTTCTGTTAATATTTTTGCTGAAACTATGGAAAAGCTCCCTCAAGTTGAGTGCATTGGTGATATCATTCAGCTTTCCCATGTTCTGGTATTGTAATTCTTCCCTGGTCGTCAATGTCTTTTTACCAGATATTCTCTTTGATGATGTTTAGTCCGATGCAGTTTTACGATAGTCTTTTATGACTTTCTTTTAATGGGATCATCAAAACCAATCCAATCGGTTGAAGGCATCGTTAATGTTGATGTTACTACTGCCCCTTTATTTAATTGTTATTATTATATTTCAATTGTTGCCATTTCAAGTTCAATGAATTTATGAGGATCTCATGTGTCTTTAAGTTGAATATATTGGTAAATATGAAGAGGAGGATACCAGTTATGTATGACAGAGTTGATACTGACATTGTCTGGTTCCATACCCTAGAAGGTTTGAATAAGGGGAAATGATTTTTCTAAGATCTTGTTGCTTCAAGTTTTCCTCTTTTGAACATTTCTAGTTGAACAAAAATTAAGTGTAAGCACACATTAGTACAACTACATTTCAAAATTCTTCTATCTTGAAACTAAGTTGTATTAATTATTGATAATGACAAAAGCATATTTGTAAATTCTTTGTTATACTTGGTCTATAAAAAACAAAACCAAGACAGCTCTAGCTTTTTATTGTATAACAATCCAAAAAATTTCCCTGGTCCTTTCAGACACATGGAGATGAGCTTCACATGTTTAGTAGAAAGTACCAATCCAACTTCAATTCAAGGTTTTATCATTTATGTATAATGAATACATTTGAACTTCAATGCAACATGCTTCCTTTTATATTTTTCCTCATAATGTTTTGAAAAGGATATATTTTATGTTTTCACTCATATCAATATCCTAAGTTTAGAGACTATCTATGGTAGCATGCTAAATTGAATTAGAAAGCAAACATACTTTATGGTATTTGTTTTTGTCATCTTGCTAAATCTATATCATCATATGAGGCTAGGAACCAACCCTTGAATCAAAATTTCAACTTAAACAACACAATTTAACTATGGATATTTCCATACTCTGCTAGTTGCAATCTTACCTTCCACTTCAGTGTGTTATGTAAGATGGAGAAATATTGAAATGATAAGTAAAATATCTTGTGTATAAACTGCTATCTCAACTTCCTAAAAATTAACAAGAGGCAAGCATGTGTAAGTTTATGGAACTGAAGCAAATTTAAATGAGTAACAGGAGAGAGAATGTCAGAAAAGGGGAACCAAGATTCCTTTTTGACGAACTCACAGTGCAAAGAAGCAAGGATTCGGGTTTGTTATACGGAGATTCAGCAGTTTGAGAAATCTCACAGAAAGGGATATACATGAAAAGCAAAATCATTCTTATTATTATATTATATATTCTCATATAACATTACATTATCGTGAGTGGCATATAAAATTAGTTATATTTGCATCACTTCATCATTTAATACAAGACTTACCCAAGAGAATCAGGCCATATTCTGAAGAATCCAAGAGTTGGATTCAGAGATTTGCCATCTTGTAGCAGAATCCCTGCTTCTTGGTCGCAGTTATATAGAGTTTATTCTATTCATCGCTCTTTCAGACCTCTCTCTCTTTGTTGTGTTTCTGTTTGTGCACACTGATGGGCTGAGGGTTTGTCATTTAGAATTGTATGTTTAGCTGGATATAATTTGCAACTGACTCTCAGAGTTTGAAGACAATTTTTGTTTGCCCTCACATGATTTCCTATCGTTTCTGTTACATATAACAACAAATTTCCAGAATGGACAGTGACATTTTTCTTAAATGTAATAATTAATTAATTTAACAAATTAATGGGCTTGGAGCTCTAAATGACGTGTATGGTGGATGCTTAGTCAGATTATGAGTTTCGTTCAATTTATGGTTAATAGGCACAAATATGTGAACTAGACAAACTTAGCAGTAATTATCTTGTCTGTTTGTCAATATATCAAGTCATTTGTTCATCTAGATATTTGTGCAAAATCGTTTTCTGGACTTGCATTATTTATCACACCCACACCCCACCCCCGTTTTTTCTATTCCACCTAAAATGAGTTTCTATGTCCCGTGCATTTGGACGCTGTTGAGTTTTTATTTTATTTTTTATTTGTTTTATTTTCTGATTATAGTTTAATACTTTCATACTGCTGATGCTATTACACTTTAGCTTGTGTGTCTGCATTTTCCCTTTGCAGATGAAACTTCGTGGTCGGCAAGTTTATGCTGTTTTTAACAAGAAGTTTTCGTCATTTGCTTTATATGAAGGGAAAAATTCTAAAAGTTGTGTTCCTTATCAAGTTTCATCAAAATTTCGAGCTAGAGACCAAGACAAGAAGTTCATAGCAGGCTTAAGACAGTGGTTAGGTGATAACCAGCTAGATACAGGTATTCTCATGTATACCAAATTTTGAACTAGTGAAAATTTATTTCAGATGTGGATTACATTCATCAAGGTTATTGAAGAAGAATGATGTATGATGTCTTTTATATTTGAGATTCACTAGCCGAAGAGCATCCTAGGCTCATTTTATCCCTTGGCTAGGTGACCCAGTAATCCAGTAGTTATATATCATTGATGCTCCTTGTATTTTACTAGTTGGGATCTCATATTTTGATATATAGTTTATTCCTTCTCCGAATGGTTCCAGTACAGGATTTGATGTTATTACAACCCCCTTTTTTCCTACATGTTCCGCTTTCTGAATCAAGATACAGAGTTGTGACATGTATATTTCACCTATAGGAAATATCCTCTCTCATTTTTTATGAAATATCCTCTCTCATTTTTGTTCCACTACCAGATTGATCTACATTTCTGGTGTCTATGATCAGAATTCTAGAAACAATTTGTTTTGGTTCTAAATTTCTACCTTTCTTCAACTCAATCTGATGAGGAGTATTACTACTGATAATATATGTAGTTATCAAGAAATTTCTCTTACAACACGCATGTTCTCGCTAGGCCGAAATTCTTTGCAATTGAAAGAGATGAGGGAAAATGAACGCATTAACCTGGTTTGCAAGGTAATATACAAGTCTTTTGAACCACTACTACATGGGAAAATTTAGTTTTCCTTGTATATGGATGTTTGTAAGTATTAAAATCTTGTAGGTTCTGGCAGGCTGATTTCTATTTTAGTTAATGATCATTATCATGAATTTTACCTTTTGAATTACTCCCAACTAATTATTTAAAATTCAGATAATTATTTTGTTGTTTCTTGAGTTAAGGTTCTCCATATATGTGAAGTTACAAAAGATGAGTGGATGCTCTTTGTTTGGGATGGAACCGACACTCCACCAGTTAGTATTTCAAAGAAGTGAGTATCCATGTTTAGTCATTGGTGGTTATATTCATGTTCTTCTTAGTATGCTGTGCATCTTCAATCAATGAAGTTGGATAACTCTGTGTAGTGCCTACTTTAACCTGATAATTAAACACTTTTGGGCATCACTTTTGTATTCTATGTTTAGTGTTAAGCTCCATGAGCAAGAATAATATTCGACTATTTGAAACCACACCAATTATTCAGTTACTTACCATCAGAGTAATAATTAGAATTACTAGTAGATTTTTCAAGGATAAAATCTATCTTAATTCATCTTCCTGTTTTAGTTATTCATTCTGGTCTTCCATGTTTACTTTAGAGACGAATATTACTACACTGGACAATGAATTTGAAGACATGATGGAGAATCCTTGCATTTAGACAATCCTAAATCATCTCCTTAAGCAATGAATTTTAAGTAATAAATCGCGGTTTTTACTCCATCTAAAGCCCGTCTTGTATGTCCTGATTGAGAACTAAATTGAAACTTGACTTGGCACAAGCCAAGCAAACTTGGCAACCAAATCCATGTTAAATAACCAAGAGGCTTTGGAAGTTGTTAAAATATCTTGAAACCTATTATTGGATTTTATTTGTGGCAATTAAGAAGTCCCAGATTGGACTTGGATTTGGGTGCACATATTCTCCTAATTAGGGGTGGCAATTTTTGACACGACACGATAACCCGACACAACTTAGGAGGGTTTGAGTTGTCTTATATGTGTTTGAGTCATAAACATGTCAACCTGTTTAAGACACGACTAAAATAACCAGTTGACGAGTCGGTCTGTCAAAACCCATTTATGACCCATTTAACCCAATTATCAAAACAAGAATATTTAAACATTTTATTAAAGTAATCATGTTATATTTTTATTGTTTCTTTAAAATTAACTAATTAAATATACATTATAAACTTTGAATTAGACTAAACATCCTCAATTAGTTATTGATTGTTATATATGAGTTTGTGAATCATATTCATTAAGTATATATAGACTTAGTAAGTCATATATACTTAACATTCTTATTTATCATTCTAAAAAGTATAAACTCACCTTATAACATTAGTTATTGGTTAATATATGTGATGTAATAATTTTTTCTATATATATATATTAAATTAATATATATATATATATATATATATATATATATATATATCAAACATATAAGATGAGTTTAGATTGTAATTAAGACTAACTTATATAATTTTTAATGAATAAAAACGTACTTATATAATGATAACTAATGATTATATATATAACTTATAAATAATATAAATTATTAAATGAGTTATTCGTATAGTAATGTGTAAACGGGTTATCAGGTTGTGTTGGTAAAATTAAATTTGAATTAACTGTGTTATTCGTGTCATGTCGTGTTACCCGTTTAAAAGTCGTGTCGTGTTCGGGTTTCAAATTTTGACCCATGTATTAATCGTGTCGTGTTCGTGTTATACTTAATCGTGTCGCTACAGTAGATCGACCCAACACGAACACGACCCACCAACCCATTTTGTCACCCCTACTCCTAAAGCATATCACTGTAGATGTGGTGCTTCCTATATATAAGTGCAATATAAATTTTTGATTATTTCTCATAGAGTTCTTCTGTGGCAGTATTACCGTATCAACTTTGTCTTTGATGTTATTGTTATAATACCTTCATAGCAGAAATCTATAAGAGCTGGTCCAATTATGAGATCTTTTGGAATCTAGTATCACTTTTTTATTTGATAGATCAATTACACTGATTAGCCTTTCATCCAGTATTTCTTTTACTAATTTTTGGTTTGGTACCTGCCTTCAGTCCCTTCACCAAACTGTTAATGATTTGGCGTAGTAACTAGTACTGTAAAGGAGGTAATTGTATGCTTTATTGTTTGTAGGGTTGTCTGTCTCTAGTGGATTCACATGTATGATTTGGCGTTAGGCGCCCTTTTGCTGTTATTGATCTTAGACAATGGTAGTGGTTTCAATTTCAGCTCACTCCGAAATAATCATAGCAATGAAGATAATTATATCCTGCATGGACCTTGATGATTCAAGACATCCTTACATTTGCTGACATTTTTGTTTTGATATTTGTACAAGTTTGACCAGATTTGTTACGAGTCTTGCGACATTCACAATACTCATTGTGCCTGCAGTTGAAATGTTTGTGTATATGTTGAGTGAGTGTATACTCCAGTATTTATGTTTATGTTCATATTTAATTTAAATCTTTTTATTGGGGTATTGGGTGAAGTGGCTGGGGTTCATTTCATGAACAAAATATACTCTATTGCTTAAAAATACTTGTTTTAGTAGAAGTGCGCTTACACAATTTAAGACCCTAATTTCTTATTATTGTTCTATGACTCCTTAATGTTGTTAATGTTAGTGTTAGTGTTATTCTTATTGTTATTTTTTAAACTAGTTTTACTTTTTCAACTTTTCTAGTCTTGAAGACGAAATAGAAGATCCACTTCCGTTACACTTTGAGTCGTCTCCTTTGGCGAGAGATGTCCTGTGCATGTTCCCAACTGTTGGAACTGTATTGAGAGTAGTCGTTGACAGCGGGAACCAGAAACTTGAGCTTAATGTACTGAAGACTGGCAGCTGGGTGAAAATTATTGACATGAAATGTGAAATTCACGAGGGATTGTGGTATGGTGTGCTGATGCCCTCCAGTAGGCTCCGCCATCTGATTGATGATGACAAACTTGTTTTAATGTGCCAAAGGTCATTCTTATGTACAATTGCCTTAATGCCAATCGTTTTGCTTTTCTTTGGTAAATTGTGGTATTTATTTATTTACATGATTTAGAATCTACGATGAACGGTTAAATCTAAAGTTCGGGCGGATGCCAACATCCAGCTTTCCGTGGCCTTCTTACATAACAGGTTAAACATTGTTGGTCTCTTGATGGTAAATATTAATGTTTTGGTCCTCACTCAAGCTGATGATAACAATGCGTATATTGTGTTTTGTTTCTCATGCTTTTTCCTATATTTGCTTGTAATATTCAGAAACAGACTATCCTGATGTGCCCTTTTCTACTCTAATGGATGTTCATGCCTATCCTGAGGTATTAAATATGTCCTAATCTTTCTCATACTCTTTTGTTCCCTCTTCTGTATTCTTAAGTGTTAATGATTCAGTTAAACCTTGAGATGGGTGCAATATCTATGATTTATTATTAAATTCCAAAAAATGTCTTCAAAGTA
Organism: Centella asiatica; assembly: GCA_014636745.2. Classification (NCBI taxonomy): domain Eukaryota; kingdom Viridiplantae; phylum Streptophyta; class Magnoliopsida; order Apiales; family Apiaceae; genus Centella; species Centella asiatica. The sequence goes on along the minus strand of CM025784.1, from coordinate 39,565,909 downwards.
TGTATGATCTTGTTGACTACCCTATGGTATTGGTAAAAAGGTTCTTGTAGAATTTCCATTCAATTGTGTTTACAATATTTGAACTCTCATTGGTGTTCTTGGCACACTTACTTGAGAGTCATCGTTCATAACATTGTGCCACAGATGGCACATTTGGATGTAATGATTTACAAAGTCCTACTAAAAAGTAGTTGAGAAAAGTTGATTTGCTTGAACCCTTTGTTATCTGTGGGAGGTCAAACTTTCAAATAAAGGGAACATGCTAAATATAAATATAAAACAGTGATGGTGGTACACACAAATCACATTGTCTTACCAATAACTATTAACCCAACAAATCCTCCTGTCTGCCAACCCCTTCCCTTCCCCCACACCCATTTCCTTTCTCTCATATTCCATTTGTTGTGGGTGTGAAGTAGGGATTCAGCAGTCACCCTCATCCAGATTCAAATTCATGTGGATTCTCTTTGAGTTATCGGCCTGATTCTGTTAAGTAGTGAATCTTTCGGCTGAAAAGAGACCTACTGGTTGGGTCTCAATTTCATGCGAATGTGATTCGAGTGCATACCTATTAAAGCCAACACCTTTGATTAGGATTTCAAACTCGCTGCCTACCAGCAGCATTTGATTTATTTATTAATATATATTTTTTGATTCTGTCACGTCTGCACGTTTTTCTCTCTTTCACATGTAGCGACTTTTTAGTTTTTTCAAGCGATTACTCAGTGTCAGTTTGTATCTTCATGCAGTTGTTCAATACATCCTGATTTTAAAATATCTTTCAAAAACTTTAGTTCATTGTTCTTCAGTTTTGATCTCCCACTATTTAAAATTTCTCCAAAAATATTCTGAACTTCAGCAGCTTTACAATTTCACCCCTATAATTTAGGTTATTCTAATTATTTTTTTAAGTATTTACTTGCTTGTGTATTTATATTTTTATGTGTACAAATAAATAGATGAATTTATATAAAAACACGCGGACTCCCTCAAACACTGATTTTTGAAAATTTCCAAATCACCGAATCTCCATAAGGCAAACTTGTATCCCCAGATCCATATCCATGCTGCTTAGGATTATGAAGTTTTCAGCCCTTTCTCCCATTCCGTCAACAAGCCTGTACCATCAAATCGACTTTCCCCAGAAAATACCATTGCTTCAGAAGCTTCAATCTACTACTGAAAAATCAAGCTTGCAGGTAGTCCTTAGTTCAAACACTCTATATTTTAGGGTTTACACTTTAATTCACGATTAAATTCTCCAGTTAGGCTCTCTTGAAACCCTTTTTGCCAGAGAAGCTGAATTGCGAAATTATGGCAAGTTTGCTGCAGCAGCAGAAGTCCTAAAGGCTGATCCCACCAATTGTTGGAGTGAAATTGGTGGTTTTACTGTTCCTGGTCCCATTTCCAGATCCATTAGTAGTTTCTAGTTTCTTTTCTAAGTTGTATCTTGTAGCTTTTATTGATCAAGTTGGTGTTGAGGCCTGCAGGTGGGTAACGACAGATTTGGAGTTACTACAGATATTATTGAGAATATGAATGAATAGTACATGTACAGCTAAATGAACTTGGGTAGGAAAGAGAAGGAAGGAATGGGAATGGGAATGGGTTGGTTCACCTTCCTGCACAATGAAACAGTTGGTTTACAAGCTGCAAAGTTAAATGAATTCAAAATATTGAGGCAACCCTTTGCTCATGTCATTATATTTTAGAATATCGGATTGCAAGTTTTCATCTTGGAATGAGATATGCCACTACAGAATCATTACATTTCTTGTTTTCACAGATCTTCTATTTCGAATTATCGATAATTGAGTTAACATTGAATTCCAGTGAAAAATGCATGTCTCAATCTCTGTGTGCATGTTGTGTGTGTGTGTGTGTTGTGTCTGTGCGTGCATATGTATATTGTATAAGGACTTCTGTGCATGTGTTTGTATTACATTTCACTTTCATGAATTTAATTATGGTATGATCGCTGACCACAGTTAGATTGGGGGAAGGCAATGTTGATTTTGTTATGTATTTAATTATGGAATATTCAGTACAGGCAACTGCTAAATTCAAATGTGTAGTCCGGGTTCTAGCAGTCTTTCCAGGGTGGGCTGAGGACTTCTGCTCTCCTTCCGGGACTCTCAGGATTAGGCTGACCCTAGAGGACCCCACTGCAAGAATTTGTGCTTTTCTGTATGCTGAAGATGGGGTAAAACATGGTTATATTAGTAAAGATTAGTTTCATATGGCATTGATTTCTTCCTGAAAATTCATGTGATTGTAAAGGTTGTAAAAAATGTTGCCACCAAAAATACTCTCGTTCAGTTGAGATCCTGAGGAACTCTTCTGTTCATTGCTGCGTATTGGACCATATATTGATTGCTTTGGCTTAACTATTATGAACATGTCACTTCCACTATACCCATCTGCCTCTTGCTTTATCCTTTAATTTTGTTATGGCTGTTGTCTTCCGAAATTCTATTATGATTTCTTTATTCATCTTAGGTTCATTTCTTTGGGGGCTCTCAATCTACCGATGAAATGACAAGAAAGAGGAACCTGTTGCTCGGAATTAGCGAAGGTAATGTCAGTAAGGAGTTGAAGGATGCTCCAAGAGATGCACCATGGATTCAGTGTTGTCTAAAATCATATTACCTCGATAAAAACAACACTTGGGAAAGTCGGCGCTATCGGATCTTCGCCACAAGGCTGGTGAATGAATGATAATAGTTCTTTCATGTAGTTATAGAGGGTAATTTAACTTTCTGTACAGATGTATCTTCAGATGTACTATTGCCAGTCACACACTTCATATGTTGATGTTTCAGACGTGATGGGGTAACTGAACTTTAAATGAATTGGGGTTTTAGTGCTCTATTACTTGTAGCCAGCCCCCTTGCCTCATTTTTCATTCCTTGTCAGGATACTACATCATTACACAAGTGTGTACTTAGTTGGAGTCCACTGGTAGTATAAATAGCATGACACCACACTCGAGCGTATGAGATTTCTCATATTTCAGAAGGTTTGTAAACAAAAAATAGTGAAGATACTGACGTCTTTTGTTTCAGTTTTGAAAATTATAGATTTTAATAATATAATTTACATTATCATGATTTAGAATTATCAAAATTTAAATTGAAATAAAATGGGGTTAGTGTAATGTAAATAATAACATAGACAAAGATATATGACAGTACGGTCATGTGTTACAGGTACTAACCTCCCTGTTTTCTCATTGTACAAATATAACTATTTTAAAGAATTCATTTAAACATGTAATTTGTTCTTGGAATTTAAAAAAATATATTTTTACTAAGTTACAGTGCGATTGATTGTTGGAAGAGAAATTTTGAACTAGCACTTCTCACTTTATATTTATATTTACTTTAATTAATAATAACATTTTCATGCGAATATTGTGAAACAGTTATCAGCATTTGCATATGACTGTGTCACAGTATTTTAATAAATTTTTGATAACCATATGCACATAATCATATACGCCCTCCGTAAAAAAAGATGATCCAACTCAATGCAGATATGACCATGTCACAATATTTTAATAAATTTTTGATGACCATATGCACATAATCATATACTCCCTGAACCAATTTTTTACATATATTTTTAGGTATAATTTGACATATATTAGATACGTTATTTAATTTAAAAAAAATTATGACATAAAAATAAAATAGTTAAAAATTAATATTATAAAAAAATTTAAACTATTTCAAATATTTGACACATACTAAAATTCATACTAAAATTCACATTAAATTACGTGCCAATATAGTAACTCGGACACTTCTTTTAGGGAGGTACATTAAAAGAGATTTATAACAATATTTCCCTGAGGTTATATCTTCAATTATATAGATCCTTTCCATATTATATGTACTTATTTTACCATGCTGCCCACATTAACACAAGTTATTATATCTGTCACCACTGTAAATACATAAATTTATTGCACATGCAACGCTGCTGTGTTTCTCGCACAGTTGTGACTCCTACGTTGTTCTTTTAGAGTTTTTTCAACTAAAATCACAAAGCTATCTTTCCTGCCCACTCAATTGGCGTAAATAAAAACAAATACATCTCACATGAAATGAGTGATAAACATTATATTTGGGGCAACAAAGGACATAAGAAAAAGATCTTCACGTGAGTTGATTTGGTAACTCCTACTCTAAATCTATGTTAAATACAGGACATGTTAGTACTAATATACCAAACAAAATGCATATTTGCGCCAAACCCCTCCCCTCTTCTATTCTACAAATTCCGTGCCCATAAGACAAAAGAAGCAGCTCCTTTCTAACAAATCAAACGAAAATCTGAGATCTATACATCATCATTATGCTTTAGTATACTTTCCAATTGCAGCCATGAAGAAAACAAGCCATATTCTTGTTTTACAAAATTTTACAGGCCTACTATAGGCGCACCAGGGTCATTAGGCTGGAGAATATGGGCTGCATCCCCAGCGGCGGCGGCAGCGACAGCAACAGCATTCCTACGTTGCCGCTCGCGAAGGTATAGAACAGTTAGAAGACAAATAAAGAGCGTGAGAATTGTCGCATTTCCTTCTTCCATCACCACATTCTGAACCCATGATTCCACTTTTGGGAAAACTTCAGGTAGTGAATCAATCAAATCAACCTACAAGCAATCACATGGTAGCTATCATTAACAAAAAAGAATATAATCCTATTGACATAAAAGAACATTTATTTTAGTAATTTAGTACAAATACTAACATAATCTTTAATGTCCGAACATAAAAATTGACCTACAAAGGGCAAGACGACTTGACCTAAAAATTGCAGCTGTATGACGATCAAAACCACATCCAAATCATATTAGATTTAGGTAGTTGATCATACAAATCTTCTTCATCACTCAAGGATCACTTATTTGTTATAAAATATACTTTTTTGATGTAATCACATCGATCACTATGATTTGTGGCATGCTTGAGATAAGGAACTTTTCAATTATGAATATACTAAAGGAACTGAGAAATCCATTGGATGTGATCCCTGTTATGTACGGTGCATGAGTGGAAATAGTGTTTCCATTTAGTGTAAATAACCATTTCAAATTATGCTATATATATGCATGCAAACTTTAATTTTCTGATTTAAGTATCAACCGCAATAAATTTGAAAAATTTCCAACTAAACCACTGTTGCAATTTGATTAAAACATACACGTTTTATGTCAAATACATATTTTTGACACATACACAAGGTTTGCGCTTCTTATATCTTAGAAATCAACCCAATTACAACATTACGGGAAATACAATATAAAAATAAGAAGAGTAAACAATCAAGATACTCTCAACAAGCTAATTATTTTCTTCATTAAATTTTAGCCATGCAAGAATAGGTAGGTTGAATGCGCAACGGGGGGAAATTATAATGGAATATACTGACAAAAAAAAAATTTTGTGCTGTTAATATATATGAAAAGCATCTAATTATATGACTATTAGCAAGAACACGTAGGTTGAACGCTTAATAATGCAATCAGGAGATTATAACGGCAGGCAGTGAGAAAAATATATTGTTTTCTGCCGTCAAAATATATGAAACAAAATTTACAACTATTAGCACAACACGAACAACGAATTGCCAACTTCCATATGCAAGAACATATAGCTTATAGGACGTATTTACCATCTAGTTCAGGAATTATATGTACATCCTGAATCCAATTATGCTTATAAACTACACAAGTGTGAAAGCCAGATTAAGAAACTCACCAGAAAACTGTCCGCGTAGTTTTTTCTTACCCACAAGCTGCCAAGAGCCAGAGTTACGGGGAACTTTGCTGCAGGATCACTTTCTACAGCTTGGTCATAGTACCTCTTGGCGAGATGAAGATCCAAAGGAAGTCCTTGACCATGTTCATGCATGTATCCTAGATTAAACATCGCTTGGGCATTTGATTGGGACTTGGCATGCATATAAGCCTCTGCTGCACGATCATAATCTCGTTCTGTACCCTGAATGCAACATATTACAGACAAATTAAATGAATTACAGAATTTGCATGGCCAGATCTTAAATTAATGTGCTAAGCACCAGGCACCAGTCAGTATTTACTTAGAGAACATACCCGACCATAGTAATATGCATCCCCAATCAGCAAAGCAGCGTGTTCATTACCCTGCTCTGAAGCTTGCCACCACAAGGAATGTGCACTCTGATGTCTCTCTGCATCTGTGCAAAATCCAGATTCTCCTATGCACATGCTTTTCTCCCCATACTTGTCAAGTACCCATGCTGCATTACTTTGTGCCACCTCATATCCCAATTCTGCCATCCTTGAGTACAATAGGAAGGCCTTTCCCACATCACCTTTCAAATATGACTCTAGGGCCCATCTAGACAAAGAACTCCAAGGTCCTCGTTCTGCTACTAGTTTGTATAGTGCAATTGCCTAAATCCACGCAAAACGAACCATGAATTAATGGATGGCTATGTTAATAGAATGTTTCAAAGACCATTCAGAATCGAACAAACGATAAACACAAAAGAAATGCACTTTGGACCAAGCATTTCTATGCCAGGACGTAGCAATAATTAGGAGAAACAAATAGACCACTTCCATTCCCTCCAATAAATAATCTCTCCAGTCCAAAATAAACTTCCAAATGTATTTTAGACGCTATTTAAGAAATAACCTTTTCCTCCATGTTACCCTTGTATTGTTTATCACAGTGTTAATCTGAATCTAACCAATGGTTCTCTACTTCTCTCAAGACTTTCTATTTCTTGATATTTCACTATCTTTAATACGAAAATCAACATTTTCTTGGAATAAGAGCAAAAAAGAATACATAAAACTGCATTAACAACCCAATTCTAGATATAGAAAATATTTTAATTATAAAATATTCAACTACTTTGAGGGTATTGTTGGAAAGACATGGTAAAAGTACCAATATTTATAGAGACCTGACATTTATTTTTGGCAACACAAAGTAGTAATTACCATGTTCAATTTAGGATGGAATTAATATCACAAAACTTAAAAAGCACTAAAACAAATTTTTTTCCCCTAATATGTAGATTAGTTGCCTTTGTAGAAATTTTACCTTACGGTAGAATAGAATATCAACCCTTGCATAGAGATCAAACAGTTTAGGAACAATAACTAATATTGCAGGGATTTGAGAGTTAAAACACAGTAAAAAAGGATTGAAGTAGATTACTAGAATCTAAAAAGGCTTCAGAAATATCCATCTCCTTCCTCTCCCTTGAGCACATGCCTCACGTGCACATGACAAAATTTAAGAAAGTGGAAATAAAGAACATATTTTGTTAATACATTACCATAAAAGGATTAATCTTCTCCTTTCTTTCTTCCTTGTGTGTTGGCAAAGGTATAGCCTTATAGCCATTTCACGCATAAGTGTGCTTTTATTTAAAAATTAAACCAGCCAGTCCATTATATAAAGCCTAAAGGCACTATACCAGATCAGGGTTAACTAAGCATGACGTAATTTTGTTATCAGAAAGTATGAGGCCAAAGGTCATTTGCTTCTCATCATATAATTCCAATAATATAATTTTTAAAATTTGACTAATATACAACTCTAGTCAACCACTTCACGAAAGTACGATCATAACCCTAGGCATTATTACAATTCCAGTAGTCTTTCTCAAAACATGAATTAAAAGAGAACCCAAGAACTTTGGGTTCATAATTTGAGCTAACAAGAATACATCATTCTTAGCAAAGCATAATGCTAAAAAGTGCCTTCCGACATAAAATATAGACTAGCCACCAGGGTCAGGCGTTACATGTGCAACGAGCATACAATATTAATATAGAGACTTATTTAAAAATTTTAGAAAATTCGTTAACTCCAAAAATAAAGACAAGATGGTGGCTTCTTACATGATTCCAATTGTATCATGTCAAATATGATCTTAATAATAATCTTGTAGTTATAATAGATGGATATGAGTGTAGTAGTTATCCATAGAATACTCAGTTACGGGTAATATAGTATTTTATAATGTAAGAGAAGGTTGTAAGCCCTATAGAAATTCTACTCATGTAATAGTTTGGTATGTTAAATATGATAAATATTCAGGTCACTACTTGATTATTTTCTCTCATCCTCTTGCTTTCTCTCCTCATCTATCTGTCTTCTCCATCCCCCTTCTTCTTCTGGTTTCTTATCCCATTTCTTATATCTCTCATCCCCCTTCTCTTACCAAACCCTAGCAGCAAATTATCCCAAAGGCCATGCTCTTGCCTTGACATATCCTTCTTTGACTAAAATACAATTACAAGCAAATGCTTTAAAGATATAACAGTTACACCCCTCAACTTATATTATAGTCCAATAGTATCCTCTTCAAAATGAATAAATTTCCTATTTTCAACCTCAACATAAATTAACAATTCCAACAATATTTTTCTTGGAATTAATTTTTATTTTCCCTCTTTTGCTCCTAAAAAAAATTAATGATAATATGATAATTCAACTTTAAATTAAATGCTACTTGCATGTGCAACAAATGTACGGGCAGCTATCTGGGGTTTTTTTTTGTGGGGTTGGGTGTGGGGGGCGGGGGGTGTTGGGGGGGAGATATGCTTTACTTTTTCTGAAAAAGGAAACAGAATTGATCTCAGTATTTTTATTCCCATGTCTTCCTCCCATTGTCCTCTTGCAAAACACTCAAAGGCAGAATGCAAAATGATAGGATATCAGTCACAACCTCACAACCACTTGATATGGGTGATTACAGGACTTACCATAGGAAGACTTTTCTTTAGACCCACACCAGTGTGAAACATCTTTGCCAACTGGTAAAATGCTTTTGGCTGACCTGCATTCGCAGCCACTATAAAGTACTTGCATGCTATCTTCGCATCTCTCTTCACCCCAATTCCTTTGAGATACAATACCCCTAAATTATAATGCCCACCTGCTTCGTCATTCTCAGCAGCTTTCTCAAAATACTCTTTTGCCTGTAAAGAGAGGTAATCAGCTTGCAGACTTGCATAACCATTTCCGGAGAATCATATACGATAAATTAAAAGTTTAGAATAAAACAAAATAATTAAACAACTTTTAACCTTCCATATATATTAATGAAAGTAAATGAACGTAAAAATGAAATGCAATATAACTTTTCCAATTAATGTATACTAGCTTACATGCACCTTTCAGCCTTTAGTTTATAAAATCGAGGTAAATATAAAGTGCACTAAAAGTGAAAGTGGTTGAGAGAAAAGAGTAGTCATGTCAACGAGTCGAGTTGAGTAGATGGTTGCCCTCTAAAATAACTAGTCCGCTTTTTGACCATCATCCATAAGTCGTTTGAAAATTTTGACAAGTGACCTTATTTATATGTGGTTCAATTGAAAAACAAACAAGAATCATACAGTTAAGTAACATAGTTAGGTACTTATTCAGAACGATAACATAATCCATAAAGTGAAGAAGCATGTAAAACCAGAGATGTGTGCAAGCAGTATTTATTTTCATAAATATACAGCCTTACTTTGGTAGAGTTCTTCTTTTCCACACCATAACCCTTGACATACAAGTAACCCATCCCGTTATAAGCTGAATAGAGTTGCTGTTTCGATGCAAGCGTAAGCCACTCCAGTGCCTTTGTATAGTTACGTTCAACTCCAGCTCCTCTAGCATAGATCTCCCCGAGAAGTTCCATGGACCTCGGCTCCCCCTTCTCCACGGCCTTTAGAAACCAATACAGTGCCTTGGCATGATCACGCCTAACTCCTCTCAGTCCAAAGTAGTAAAAAATCCCAATTTTGTACATTGCTCCTGCATTCCCTTTCTGAGCCTGGTATTCCAAAATCTGGAAGTCCTCGTCTTCCTCTCCTCTAGACTTCCTCAGAGCCTCCTTATTCTCCTCCGCTCCATTGTGGATCCTCACTGGTTCAATCACAGGCGAGTCCTTTGATATCAAAAAACTATTTACAGCTATCTCCGCTAACTCGGCATACAGTTTAACTGCTTTCTCTTGCATCTGCAACCAACATTAGAATCATAAATGTTTACTTTAGACTATATATTACTTACACGACATGTCATATTGCAACTTGCAATGGTCTACATATATTCATAGAAAGTGTAAGACTTAGTTTCAACGGAAATGATAAATAATTAATTTCTTCCAACTCTATTTCGCGAGTTACACATATAATTCACCGCCCATCCACATATTGGTGATGGGACCCATTTGAAAAACACCCAACTAACAACAAACACAAACAATGATTGTAGCTTTTCTTTGGCAGTGGTTTTCTCCCAATGTGTATCAGCGCTCTAATTTCAATATCTGCCAAAATACTCCTCACCCTCCATTATAAACCCCACTTTTAACTTCCCCTTCAAACTGACAAATTCTATTTAAGCATAAAGCGACACGTTTTCTGTAATTACAAAACTGATTGCGTAACCTGTATATACTCTTATAGCATCTAAAATTAACAATTATTTTGTCTTCACATCACATTTTCCCCCTTTAATTCCCCATCAAATTGACCAATTGTAAAATGGATAACCAATCGAACATAGCATTTATCAACACGTTTTATGTAATTATGCAAATGATTGCTAAACCCAAATATACTTTTATAGCATCAACAATTAAGTGTTATTTTGTCTTCGTATCACATTACCCCCCTCATATCCTAACTTCTTGCCTTATGGTTATAAAACCTGAAATCAATCAAATGCTAAAGTCAACTTCAAAAGTGTCCTTCAAAATGTCAGAACTTGAAACAACTTCAATCAGTTCCTACAACTAGGGTTCCCCATAAACTAAATTAATCACAGAAACATATCAACTTACACCGTAAATACAAATATATGTACAAAATCAATCACAGAAAAATATTAATTACACTGTAAATGCAAATATAATACGTACATCTTGCCGTGAGTAGGTATATGCGAGTGCCATTTTGGATTGCATATTCCCCGCCTCGGAGGCAAAATAATGATACATAAACCCCTTGGCTTTGTTTCTCTCTCTCACCATTCCCAAATTATACAAAAACCCCATCGCCGACTGGGCATGCGCATAGCCTCCACGCGCCGCCGCCTCGATCTCAGAAGCAGCCTCCTCGACGATTATCGGGTCACCCCGGCTCACGGCGCCGACCAACTTCTGCAAGCCCGAGTAGTACAACGACTCAGGAGACCCGGGGTCGGCGGTGGATGCAATCGGGTCGAGCGTGGAATCGGGTTCGAAAATGGGGCGCCAGGATCCGGGGTCGAGCTCATCGTCGGATTTGGAGTCGGAATCGCCGAACTCATCCCACTCGGAGTTGTTGTCGGGATCGGGGGACAGAGAATCGGAGGGAGAAGGGTCTTTGAGGTCGTCCTGAGAGAGGACGAGGACGAAGGGGCGAGCGATAGTGGAGTCAGGGAAGAAGAAGAGGGTGAGAAACAGGAGAAGCTGAAGGAGTTTCAGCGATTGATTTCTTCGATTTCTACTAACCATTGTTTATCTTTTCTCAAGCTGAGAAATCGCGGAGGAGAGAGAGTAGAAGCGGAGACGGGGGTGTGAATAATCTAAGAAAGTGAAGTACTCCGTATGTTTTTGGTGTTACACGTCGATCGGTATCACCTGAACCAGTAAGACTTTGACAAGTCAGCACATGCCGGCGGTGAAATTTAACCGGCAAACTGTTTTGTGCATGCAGTTCGGTGTTTCGGACTCTCGCCGTAGAAACAATGTCAGTTTATAAGAGAAAAATTCTTTATCTAATTAACACTTTTTCAAGATGAATAAAATTGAGAATGAATATGTTTAAATAAAACTAGTCCGACGCTTGTAAGTTTTGAATAAAAAATAATAATAGAAAAATTAATTTTAAAATAAAAGAAAATAATTAAAATTCAAGTAAGTTTTTATTTGAATTGCTTGTGATTTCTTAAAAGAAAAGAAAAATAATAATTTTAAAAGTGTTTGACTATTTTATCTTCTTATTTGTGTTTGTAATTAAAGAAATGAACTTGTTCAATTTGGTTTTCTATATAAATTCGGTCATTTTACATGAACTTGTTCAATTTATTTTTCTATTTAAATTTAATCATTTTTTGATGGAAAAATTTGAAAAGAAAAGTGTCAAACGTTTTTTTACCAAATATTTTATTTTTCTTTAATGAAAAAACTCACAAATATAAGAAATAGATTTGAATTTTGTTTTAACAAATATTTTTTAAGATTGTCTCGTTAAATGTTCAAATTGAATTAAACACCATAAATTAATTGAGTTTGTGATCAATTGGTCGAATTGAGTTGGCCCAAACTTAAAAGTAATTGAAATGATTTAAAAAATTTACTCTGGCTTAAGTGAAAATACTTTTCAATTGAGGGTTTGGACAGCTGGAGAAGTAAAAGAAAGAGTTGAGAGAATCTCAGGAGAAGGTGGTGCAATCTTTGATGAGCAACGATCCCAAAATCTTACCTCAAATTACCACGAATGTCTGATGATCAATTTTCTGAATGAATATTCGTTCTATTAATTTCTTTTGTCTTTGAATTCTCGGTTTTGTAAGAAAAATTGCATGAAATATTAGTAAGATATATTTGTTCGTAGATTGCTCTCTTGTTTTAATGCAAATTATTATTATTATTATTATTATTATTTGTGCTAATGATCTGTAGAAATTCCTTTTATTTCCTGCACAACCTGCTGGATTTGTTTCATGCTTGGTTTCTTATAAAGCCAATGTAAACCCTCGATCATGGCCGCATAATAAAAAAAGAAGAAAATTTTCGTATAATTGTAACAGCAAATTTATGCAATTTTTAATTAACTAGTGGAACACATGGTGTATTTCATAATAATATGCTGTGTTATATATCATAATCATATAATGTATATATAATGTATGTATAGGGGATTGTAACTTAATTCAAGCGGTTAAGAATATTCTCTTGTGACATAGAAGTGAAAAGATCAAATTTCGTGAGTGAGAATTTAATAAAAATTAAGTAGGGTGAGAATTATGCTAGTATAAGAAAAATTTTAAGTAGGGTGAGAATTATGATAGTGTAAAAAGAATTTTGCAGATAAAATAAATAAATATATATAGTGTATATATGGCACAAATAGTAGTACAAAGCTATATATCAGAATAGTCCATGTAACATTTACAATGTATATCCCCTCAAACTTAAACTTTTTGCACATATTTTTAAGTGTGATTAATATCGTACATATATTGATTAATACAGTAAAAGTTATGAAACAAAACCATACAAAATTAATATTATGAAAAAATTAAAACTTTTTTAATTATTTGTTATGTAATGAATTTCACATAAAATTCTGTATTATTATAGTAACTAAGAAATCTTTTTGACAAAGGGTAGTATATTATACGTTCATAATTTGCTGAAAGTTAAATTAACTTTATAACCGTAAAATTATAGTGCAGTTTGAGTTGTATTGCGACCACAAGAGTTACTCTAGAAAGAATAATTCAGTAGTAGTAATAAACAATAAGTTGACGAACATTTAGAAGTAAAATTATGAATATGATAGAATGAGATCAAGATGATCTATCTATTCATGCTACATATTTGAATAGAAAATTTTGTATGCCGTATATCCCAAGTATGTATTAGTTAAGCAAATTTTGAATTGTATGCAAATTACAAGGAATTCAGTGACCCACACAATTATGAGATGTGTGGAAGTCTACAAAATACTGTTGATTGGAAATTTCGCTGTATTAGAATTTCAAGTCTTCAAGATATATCACTTTAGTTTTCAGTTTAAATTAGACAAAAAGACCTAGACTAAAAATATTTTTATGATCTTAAAATCAAATGCAATTCTGAAATATTTTAGAGTAAAAATCTAATATGAGGACTGAATTAAATCAGTCTTTCCAGTATCGGCTCAAAAGCAGGCATGGCATGCCCTGACCAATTTGCATATTTAGGTGATCTATTCAAGAAACTATGACAATAATAAACAAGTTAAGAACCTAACTTTCAAACAAGTCCTCACTCACCATTATTTCATGATTCTCCCAACTGTACCTCACCATAAAATTTAAACATTATATATTTTACAACCTTCCTCAATAATTTATTTTAGGATTTATAAAAGCCAATTATTTGCTACTCTGAAATGCACCCACACTTACTCAGATGAAAACTCAAACAACATGCTGTGCTTGTACTTCTCACCAGACTGAACAACTACAGATGGAAAATTTGGTTGGTTGATGGCATTTGGGAAACCTTGCGTCTCCATACAAACCCCTGCGTGTTTCCCGTAGACGGCTCCACCTTTACCAACAACTCCGTTGACATAATTTCCGGTGTAGAACTGCATACCAGGGGCATTAGTCCACAGGTTGAGAACCCTTGAGCTTGATGGATCCTTCAATTTTGCAGCATGTTTCAACCCAAACTTTTCATCCCCACAGTCAAGAACGTAATTGTGATCATATCCGAGGCCTGGAACCTCACTGATGGAGCTACCAATCTTCTTCTCTGTGGTGAAATCAAATGCAGTCCCATTAATCAGCATGATTTCCCCAGTTGGGATTGTGTTCTGGTCTACAGGAGTGATGTGGTTTGCCCATATTTGAGCAGTGTGATCGAGGATATTGCCAGAGTTGTGGCCAGCCAGATTCCAGTAGGTATGCTGAGCTAAACTTATTGGAGTCGCTTTATTTTCAGGAATTGCTTCCATGTCAAGCCTCATACTAGTGCTCGAAGTTAGTGTGTATGTTGCAGTCACAGAAACATCTCCCGGATATCCTGTTTTCAGAAAGCAACAGGTGGACTCATATATTTTTGCAGATTTTTTTTTTTGTGTGTGTGTGTGTGTGTGAGAGAGAGAGAGAGAGAGAGAGAGAGAGAGAGAGAGAGAGGCAATACCTTCTTCCCCATCACGACAATGATATTTAAAGGTAATGGATGGAGTTTCACCCTTTTTTTGATCAACAACTTCCCATATCACCTTATCAAATCCTTTATGCCCACCTTTAAAGAAGGTAAATGCAGAAGAATTAGGGTAAATGGGGTAAATGTTAAGAATTCAGTGTTGCTTTCATATACTTCCAATCAAAGAGCACACGCAATTGACTAATGCAACACAACTAAAACGATAAGTATGCCAACAATATCATATGATTATTGCGATGCTATTGCCCTTTCCCAGAATATTAAGTTTCTCAGTTCTATCAGATAAGTTTCGAAATACTCATAAAAAAGAAATAGAAATTATAACAGGCAGCTCTAAAATAGGGTTAAGAACGTAAGAAATGGTCACAAATTCGTCTACTCCTAGGCACCAAAGTAGGAAATGGGTATGTATAAAGGATTATTGGTATGTCAAAAAGGGGGAAGAGGGGCCCCCTTTAGGTGGGGGGTGGGTAGGTTCGTAATGCTTCAAGAACTCAGACATAATTATCAACACAAGTCATCAAAAGCCCGAGAGTCCAAAGAAGTTGACTGCTTAAGACTTAAGACTGATATAAGGTCTAAAGGCATCTTCTTGTGACGTAAAATTCTGATGATGTTTTTGATTTGGTCTTATAAAGTTATGTGATTTCCATCCAAGTGGATGTTTCCTCGCTTGTTTCAAGTGTAAGTCTATAACTTTAAATATATTCTTAGGCAGCAATATCTATAACCTTTCTTGCTTCATAATTTTATAAGGTTTAGGTGGCAGATAAAAGTCTGAAGGTGATTTGAATCAAACTTCTAGAATCTCACATCTGTTTATTAGTCTATATGCAATGTGTTTGTTTCCCAATTTCCAAAGTGAAATGACCAAAAGCACCATCGTATGCGACTTTGAATATATATTACGTGTCAAAGATTCTGAACTTATACATGTGTTCAATAAAAGAACTTCAGCTGTTCTTATCAACTATACAAAAAGTTATAAACCAATCTATAAACTGGGACTGGCGGAGAAGAAGAATCAGAACATATATTAGATCCTCACTTTGCTCCTTCCTTAAAGTCTGAACCCCCTCCCCACCTTCTCCTGATTGCTTGCCATTTGATGCGAATATTAATAATCCTTATATAACAAAAGAGCCAAACACACACACACACACACAAAGAAAACATTTGCCGACTTGGAAGTAATATTCTTATTGCAACTTGCAAGTGAAGTAATCTATGATCTCAGCTAACAAGGAAAGATCTTGTAATATAAAGTAACCCGAATTCCAACGTCTCATACAGATTTCTATCGAGGGTATTAGTTTAATTAAGATTTAAGACAACGTGAATTTTATTACTTCATACAATAATAGGGTATAGAACATGATTCATTTCGATGGAAAACAACATTACCATGGAGACTGTTTGGGGGCTTGTTGATAGGCAGCGAGTACTCAGTCCCATTCAATGTGAACTTCCCATCCTTGATCCTATTCGCAACGCGACCCACAATGCACCCAAAATATGGTGCAGCACCTTTCTGATCAAACATCACAAAATAAAAAATTAATTATTTGTAAAATTTTACAAGTAATTGCAATATCAGCCCAATCTACTACTCCACAGAGTAAAGAAAATCACAATCTGAACACCATAACGAAGGGGGAAAGCCAAATTAACATGAAACCAATTATCATTCCAGAAATCATAAAATTTGACAAAAAAGAAAATCCCAAAAGTAGTAACCGATCAAAAATCAATAGTAACCGAAACTAACCAGATATGGCTCCAAAGAGTCAAATCCAAGAACAACATCAGCTAATTTACCTAAATTAAAAGAAGATTAGACAATCAATTACGAACAAAATTGTTGTGGATATATAAATAAATGTGGAGGATGGAGTGTTTATAGTACCATCTTTGTCGGGAACAAAGCAGGAAGTGATGGTGCATCCGAAGTTGGAGACATTAACTTTGATGGTGCCATTGTTGAGTTCGAAAAGCTCTGGTTTTAGCTCTTGATTTTCTGCCATTACTGAGACAGAGAGAGAAAGAGTAGAGAGTAGAGAGTAGAGAGTAGAGAATAGAGAGAGAAAGTAGAAAGAGAGAGAGTGATTTGGAAGAAGAAGAAGAGACGAATTGGGATGTTTAAACCTTCGGGTATGTTTATATATTAGTATATTACGAATAGAAAAAGAGATCAAAGCTCCACGTCACGCTTACATCAGCTGTTATCCGGCTAAAAATCTGAGCACATATAAGTTATTGATAAATAAATAATTTTATATTGAAAAAAAATTTTATTTAAAGAATTTTAAATTTGGTCACATGATTTTTACGAAATTTGAACTTTGATAAGTTTTTGATGTTTTAAAGTATTTAGAACTTTGATAAAAATTTAGGGAAAAGAATAATATGAATGAAATTATTTTGCGGTTTTGTAAAGTGAATTTTTTAATTCAATATTGAGTGGAATTCTTTAGAAGAGGCGGTTGTTCCGAATTGGGAAGAATGAAATAATGCCTGATTTTATTATGAATTTTAATAAGTTTATAGATTATTAAAGTCTATAAAATTCGAAAACTGGTTTATAGGAAAACCAAACTGGCTTGGTAAACTTAACAAAAAAAAAACTGGCTTGGTAATTAAAGGAGTGTAAACTTGTATAAGTCAAGTGATATTATTGGAAACGCAACTGGACAACTAGTTTTACAAAAGTTTCATGATTTGAAATCTATCACGAATTAGTTTTTATTTTATGTGTGTAGGAGTGGACTTGAAAAACAGATGCTAGTATTCTTTTTATTTGGTATATAAACTTGCTTAAAAATGTTTATAAGTTAAAGCTTTTTTCAAATTTTTTACAGTAAAATCTCTATAAATTAATAAACTTTTTAAATTAATAATTTTATCCTGTTCCGACTTGGACTACTTATAAAAATTGTAAATTTCAATAAAATAATAAAATAATAATTTTTCGGGAGATCTCTATATAAATATATGATCCCAATAAAATTATAAATTAATAAATTTTCAAAATTACAAATATACTTAAGATAATTTAAGGAAATATGATTCTAGTGTTGCTTACTTTTTCTTAAAATTAATATATGGTTGGAACTCATCTTGAACTTCTCTGATTATATTCAAAAGTTCTGGTATCGTCGAATTATATCAAAAAGTTGTGAAAAATTCAAGATGCGATGAGTGCAATGAATTTATCAACAATGAATTTTTGATGTAATTAAAATTCAATTTTATTACAGTAAAATGTTTATAAATTAATAAATATTAATTTATCGAATAATTAATATCTATCTAAAATAATAAAATTTTCTAATCCCAATATTATTAATTTATAAAGGTACTGTATCTTGTAATTAAGATGGTTAGGATCACCTCTTTACGTAGAAACGATCAAAGTTTCAAATATGATAAATTGCATAAAAGGTAACATCACAAAGTAATTAAATTGTTCGAATTGATAATAAATGTGGGAATGGTGCATAACCTCAACTTAAGCGCAACCAAAGAACAAAAAGAAAAAGCTACTTCTTCTTTTGAGAATAATATAATTGAATCCACATTTGGGAAAAAAAAAACACATCAAGTCAATATAATTGCAAAAACATTTGCTTAGTATTTATTTTATATTTTAATTTGGTCAGTTGTATTTAGTTGTATTATGAAGCAATAAATGCACACAATATGAAAAATAGACCCCCCTTCAATATGTGAGTAATAATTCTTTTCGAACTAATATCCTGATAATATATCATAAAAATTTAAGTATTCAGTCCCTTTCAAGCAATCCTATGTAAAACCTTGGCACATGCATTTGTTTTGTTCATCAACATTTCAAACGAGTAACGGGAATAAATCCCCAAGAAGTAATTAAACAGCTCCGACACCAAGCAACTATTATCAAGAACGCAATTAGCATGCTTTCCCTGCTGAGCCAAAGAGGCGCATTTTCTCGGCAACTACAGCTTTCATGGCTTGCTTTGCAGCAGACATGACATGGACAAGATCTTTCCTCGGGCTGTTCAGTAAGTCCATGTAAGCCTTCCGAACCTCGGTGTTTACGTTGAATTTCCTTACGCCATGCACGATACATTCCTGATCATAGACAAAATGCAACCAACTGATAAATCACCCAGATATGCATACAAACACTCGTAAAGATCGGATAGTCTGGATTTAGTATTGAGTGTATAAACATACTCTGACAAGTTCCTTCGGCAATCCGGAAGCACCATGAAGAACAAGATAAACCCCTTTCTTTGAACATAGCTCGTGCAGATTCTGGACAAAAGCAGATTAGCTAAATTACGTGGAGGATGGACAACATTTACCAATAACCACACAATGGTCTCTCCACGAAAAGAAAATGCGCATGTAGGCTAAAGAAAATATTAGTCGTAAGTTGTAATAATAATGTGAGCTATTACTATTTTCAAAGAAGGTAAACAACCAAGTTGTCTATGGTAAAATGATTGAGCATTTTAAAAGAATTGTAATCTTTGGCGCTCCCTGCAAGTATTCAGTATATAATAGTAAACAACCTAAGCCAATTCCCATAGGGAAAGTAGACACCGGAAATAATCAAATAGAGAGAAGTTTAAGTTCATAATATCAAATAATATTCGTGAAAAAAAGGAGTATACAACATGTGGGACATGTCCGGATAGATTATTATTGGTCAAGTTGAAAGTACAGAATTTTCCTGATAATTGTTACTTGCAGAAGTACATAAGTAAGATAACATTGTCTGCTAAAACGATCAAGCATTTAGAAGTGCTTCACCCATAGGGGTGAGGATGGTGATACCAAAGAAGCATATGACGAAATCTGAACCTGATGTTGGTATGGTCTACATTCTACAAATAATTGAACGCATAGTTCAATGAATTGTACTGAGAAATATTAATCGCTATAATAGTGCAATTCTTACTAAATAATAAGTACTCCACAAATCGTTCAGGAAATAAGGATTAACTTCCATAAGAGATGCACTAGTTTGAACTTGAGAGACATCAGCAAATGTTGCGTCTATGTGGATGAATTATGTTATTCAGTTGTTACTGAATATAAGTTGTAATTAAAATGTATGCAAATATAGAATACGGGTAAGATCATCTATACTTCACCTTGAGTAAATCAAGTCGAAGGTTAGGGCCACTTGTAGGGTATTTCCCGTGAATATTTCCAATACAAACTGCTAAAGCATCAATACCAGTCTCATCTATGAATTCCTGAGCCTGAAATTCATACAGAAATGTTTTGCAGAAGGTTATTGAGAAACTACACAACTGGGTGAATTACAAAATACTGAAATACAAGAAAGAGAAAAAACCTGCTCAAAATCAGTCAGCCTTGCTTCATAATCTTCTACCGTCAAGTCATCTTCTGTTCCTGACAACCTCCCTAATTCAGCTTCCACCAGCATGCCTTTTTCGTGCGCCAAGCATGAAACAAATTTAGTGTATGAGATATTCTCAGTGAAAGTAAGCTCTGAGCCATCTACCATAACTGAATCAAATCCCTGTAATTGTTTGGATTGAAGGATAGAATTTAAATGAAATATTATAACAAAATGGTGCTACTTTGAACATTACAAAATTCAAAGGGGAAACCATCCAGTATGGTGTATTTAATATATAAAATCTGCCCCAAATATATTAACAAGATACATTACCAACTGCAGAACTTCCACCAACTCTTTCTTAGAATTCCCATGATCGAAATGAACAGTTATTGGGACCTGTCAAAAAGAACGCAAACAATTACTGCTTTAAGTGGTTTTGCATGTAGACCTTCCTTCCATATATCATAGTTGTCTCCAACATCTATATTGGGCAGCTGCATTTTCGATAGGCAGGACTTTATGCTAATCTTATAGTCAAATCTAGTTTCATGCAATGAGACGCTTATGGAGCATTTATTTGTCACCAATCTCGAGCGTTTTGCAAGTTTGACAAATGAAAAAGAGAGATTTAAAAGAAACAAGTATTTGTGATGATGAAATATAAACTTACAACCATTAGAAGAAGCGGATGTATTAAACAACACATTTTAGCAAATGAATGGAGCCCGTATTTTCCCTACAATAATCTATACGTAAATTGTACTAACCGTTGCTTGTTTTGCAGCAGAAATGCAACACGCAACCAACGGGATCCCTCCTTCCTTTAAGGCACTTGGATGAATCTAGAAAAATAAGAGTATCTCAGAGTTTCTTCTAAGAAGATTTCAATATATAGATATCAATCATTTGATTAGGCCCTTCAAACATTCTGGAGAATTAGGTTTTCAGCATTTCTGGCCAATAAAACATAAAACTGGATCATAGATCTTGGGATGTGAGTTGCAACTCGATCATGAGCTATTTTTGTTGATTTTTCACCCATGAAGTACAGAAAGTGCTAAACATGGGGAACTACCAGGGCTACACAGGACCTACTTAGCATTAACAGGATGTCATCAACCCCTATGCGGAAACTACTAAACTTCCTGAAGTATCACATTTTTGTACTTCAACTAAGGGGATTATAAGAAAAGAATATTTAACACTCTCCAGTCATGCTATTCCAACAAGGCAGGACAGATCCACTCCCACAAAAACATGTGTACATGTGAAATAAATAAAGTGACTTTCAATCAACCCACACACTGAACATAAGATGTTGGATGCTTATTTCTAGAACTAGATTGCAAGGCCTAATTCCATTGACGTAGGACAAACTCCGAAGTGCCTACATGCCATACAGAGATAAGTACCTGACACATAGCATACAACTATTATTCAAATCAGAGAAAACTATTAGGTCTTTTGCCTTTAGAGATCTAAAAGACTAAAGTAATAGATGTTTAGGCAAGTGATATAATTTCAGCATCACCCACAATTGAACTTACAAAAACTTCTGAATAAATGCTTGAACCTGTAAAATTGCAGGGCTCTGTTCCTCCTCTGCTGCAGCAACAACAGCCTCAACTCCTTCCAGATTATAAATATTGAATGCTCCAATAGCATATTTTCCCTTCTCTGCATTCTTTACAAAAAATGGGAGTAAATACACAATATTAAGATGTAAATATGTTTTGCTTAGTGGATCTTACCAGAAGGAGCTCTTTTGTTGATGACATCCTCATTGGACGAGCCCAACGTTTGACCACCTCTGCCAGAGCAGTACTATCACCGACATTCCCTTAAAAATTTACAGTACATTTAAGAAATTTATAAATAATCCCTTTAAATAAAACAGCGCATATAAGCAGTACAACAGAAAAATAAAACCATCAGGAATACAAATATTTGAAGGTATATGAGAACTTGAGCTTACCTGGGAAAACAATATAAGGAACTCCTGGATGTCTACTCTCAGAACCAAGCTGCCACAAGGGAACACCAGCCAAGGCTTGTCCAACAATTCTGGCACGTTGTGCTCCTAGAGCTTTTGTTGCAATGTCCGATGAGGTAATTCCTCCCTTATGAGAAAAAACTTAGCTTGTTAGAACCAGTGCAGTGAGCGTGAGGTTTTTCTTGTTCAAACTGATTGTAATCCTTGTAATAGATCAGTGCAAACACGAGAATAAAATAAGCTCATTCACCAAATTTTTGATTCCTTTCTTCAAACATATTCACCTTATATCAAAAACGTACAAATGGAGCACTGCCAGTTTCTTATAAGTGAGCGCAAATCACAAATAAGGCAGAAGCTAAAATATACTATACATTGTTGAGACAACACAGAGTAATGTAATCTGTTAAATTGGTTGGTAACTCTTAAGAAACAAAGATGACACTAATTCATTCCGAATAAAACAGCATCAAACAGTCCATGTCCTTTCCTTCGACATCCTTAAATATCGAAGCAACAACTGAAAGAAAATTTAAGAGAAAATAATAACCATAGTAAATTGCTGCAACATTTGTTATTAACTTATTATAAGTCCTAACTATGTATCTTACTTGTAATTATAATCCTCTATACCAATTACATCTGGAACAAATTTGGAGAATTCACAAGGAACCACCCAAATTTATAAAATTTCTTTTGAACTATAGGCATTATTCTTTGAAATTTAAACATATTTTTAATACTGAATTTTGTAGCTAAAATGTGAAAATAGCAACATAAGCAAGATTGAATCATGTCCAGGTAGCATGGTCTATTTGAATTTATATTTCAGAAAGGAAAAATTATAGCAAGCTTCATATAAGATAAGCATGCCACATATGATCAGCACCCAGGGTATCTGAATTGCAACTGTAATGCTAAGCGAACTAATAAACTTCTGTGGAATTCCCAGGAAACAACACAAAAGAAGAAGAAATTCATGTAAGAGTATAAATTCCATCAAAATTTTAAATCTTAATGATATTTATATGGGGGAAGATCAAATATAGTACCAGCTTAATGATTATTGAAATATATCCACATTTCGAAATTACAACCTTCACCTAATGCCATTCCTGGGATATAATCACTTGAAGATTTGCTCCTCACTGTTTCATTGACCATACTTATTATGCAAAATATTAATTAGGACAAACTAAGGTGTATTTTTATCAACTCGTATTGTCTACAGAAATTTTGCCAAATATTAGAAAATTATGTTCAGCACTTGCGATTCTTCTATCTACATTATCTATTTCAGAAAGGGATAAGGTAATCTTAGTAGACAAATGAAACAAATAACTGATTGTCAGAACAAAAGTACCTTCGCAAGAATATATCGGGGCCTTGTAGTTATCCGCTTCACTATTTCCACCAGCGCAGAGCTTACCTTGAAATTGATGTCCAAACTCTCAGAAGGATCTGTTTTCAACAATGACAAGAAACAGCTTTTGTTCTTATTCAGTGTTGATAAGGACATTCAACATAATTTTCAAGTCAAGAGTTAGGCGCAGTAGCAATAAAAATTTATTGAGGGCATGAAAATACAAATAGATAACTCACTTTTCCCTGTTATTAGCTCTCGACTTGTCATAATTAGAGTATCTTTACAAGCCCCTAGGAAAATGTCTGCTATTTCAGCTGCTCGATTGATTTCATCCTCCCTTTCTTCTACCGACTTCATGGCAAGTTTAACAACAGAAACCTATTTACAATAGTACAGATAAAGTTTCTTGAGCAAGCAATCCAATAGGCCAAATGAATAATCCATTTGAAACATGTAGGATGAGATCCCAATAAACTATTCCTCCTTTAAATATGTAATGCCTCTCGGTGTGTATAATAGCACATAGAAGACTTATCAAAAGATCTAAGTATGTTAATCACCTCAATGCTTCTAAGAATATGACTGCATTGTAGTTTGAGTTCCTCAACCTGGGTATCATGAAATTTTGGTAATCACTTCAATTAGCGCAATAGAGTTTAAAGCCATCAGGAAGGTATAGGGATTCTTTCAAATTCTGTTAACCTGCTTCGTTGTCTTAGGAACGTATGAACCCACAATTATTAGTCCTCCACTCCTTCCTTTATCTATAACAAGATCATTGGGTGAAATAGGAACTTTAGGGATTATTCCAATCCGAGCAGATACAAATGTAGCAGCAGTGCGGCATAAAAATCTTTTTCCCCTAAGTTCTGCCTGCCAATGAAACGGATATAATATCAGCAGCATTTTCTGATAATTTCTTTCAGATATCAAATTTACACATACAGTCATGCAAATGATGTAGAAAAATCACCTGGATCATTCCTGCTGCAAACACGGCCACATCTTTTTCACTAGCTGCATTAACTATACATACTGAACCCTGTTTACCAAAAGAATTGAGCTGGTAAGATTAAGGAGATTCTAAGATTGCCTTACTATCCAATGTATAGTTATTTTGAGAAAAGTATCAGTACTTTATGGTGTTTTCTAGACATGGAAAGATAAATCTAATCCACCAAAGTCCACTTCTGAAAATGTCAAGTCTTTTACTACTTTAACGAGGTTATATCAAACTACTGGTTCAGAGAGCTGAAGTAGCTGTAGTTCAGAAAGCTAATTTCTCATGAGCAATGTGGAGTTCGGAAGAATTTATTCTAGTGTTACTCTATACATCAAAGGAAGAATTTATGAGCTTCCTGCTGTGTTTCTGTAGTGTGAATTTGAAGGGGTTTGGGTTGAGATTGGGGTGGCAGAGGATGTAATGAAAGTGCATATGTGCAAGATATGGATCAAATTGGAGATATATAATAATATCCATTAATTTATACAATATGATGTCTTCCAAACATCGTAATTACCTTTTTTAAGCTGCAAAGATGCTCAAAAACGGCATTTGGCCCACCTTTTCGTAGGAGTTCGATAGAGATGGATGCCACGCTGCTAGCTAGTATTCGGCCTCTAGTTTTCTCCTCCACCCACTATAGAACAGAAGAAGAAAACTAGAAATTGAGATGAGACCTATCATTATTAAATTTATTGATGACTGAAATTTATGTAGGTGGAAAATGATAAACCTCGCGGAGGTTTGAACATTTATATCCAAAAGCAGCATCTTTAGCAAATTCTGTGTCCCCTGCAGGAACAAGCCTACAAATACCAACCGTAACCATGACAGCACTCTACATGTTGAAAATATCCAAGGATGTGACTGCATTAGAGAAATTTATATTATACCGATCAGAGTCTGCAACATAGTGTATATCATTGATAGTAAACCGGCCTCCCTGAAGAAAGAAAGGACAAATGATCCAAGTATCCATCTCACCAAGTACCGAGACTGCTGCATCCGCCTCCTACATAAATCAGACAATTATGTTAGGATACTAATTAAAACAGTACAATTACATAGATACCTCTCTATTATAGATGACTGAGCATCCGTGTCCTTGCCTCTGGGAAATGACCTCGTAATGTTGAATCACCTCTTAATACCACAGTATAGTCAATGTTCTTAACTGACGTGGCTGCAGCTTGCAGGTTTCTGCAGATATTTGTTATCAATGCACTGGCCTGTACACACAAAAATTTCTAGTTGGTGAGACATAATCAACTCTTTTTTTAGGTGTATATGTGTAAGTGTGTGCATACACATACTAACTTTTGTAAAAAAGGTTAGTTATTATCTTGAAAAACATTTCTAAGGAATATACTAAAAGTTGTGTGCTTTGGGAACCTCTTCACCTTATCAGAACTCAGTGCACGTGAGTTGGTCAAAATGAAAAAGCAACTTGGTTTTTTCCTGAACTGTTCAACAAGTGAATCAATGTTCCTGAAAAAATGTATTCCAACAATAGCAATTAAAATTAAATACTGACAGGTCTAGAGTGTCATGTCTTTTTGTGTCTGCTTTTTTATACAAAACACTTGCAGGTTATTTGTTTACAAGGTGGATAAGAATATTAACAAAATTATGGAGACAGAAAATAAACGCACCCAATTTGGAGTTAGATAAAGACTTCTAACTGTATTTACCAGTTTAGTATCTTCGTGAGAGATTACATAAGAAAATTAGATACCTACAAAATAATAAAGGACACTCACCATTCTGTCAAGACATCGATGTCATGTACAGTCTGGGTTCCAGTTGGATCATCATCCAGAACCACCAAAGTTTTTGAATTATGCTGATCCGGTCTCAGTATATCTTCAGTTAGATCCAGTGGCCATTCAGATGGAAGAGATTTCAAGAGTGATTCTTTCCCAACAATCGGAAGTTTCCCTTCGACTTTGACGCCTGAGAGTGCCTCATACACCTACAAAGATTTAACAACAGTTCAATTTAGTTTATAATTATTCAATTTCAGACATAAACGTATTTAATAACTGAGGTTGTTCGCTGTTTGTCTCATCCCATTTAATACATCATAATCATGCCATGAAAAGAAAGTTAACTTAGTTGTGTAATGTTGTCAACAAACAACATGAATTTAAAGAAAAATTTGTGTAGAAAGGACTGCAGTAAAACTCCTTAGATGTAGCAGTGGTAAGATTTAGCAGATCTCCGAACTCTACTCTTTGAAAGCAAATCCTTCCATTCTCTCAGGCACAAATTTTCAGTCCAAGTGAAAACATAACCATACCTTTACAACAGCAGCATCATCTAAGCGACCCCACCCTGCAGCAGAACCTAGAGAATGGAAGCAACAAATACTAAGCTTAAAATATATGTTGATGTACAATGCATGAGATGTGCACTATAATAAGTTAAACAAGTTCTTTGTAGAAAAAAAGGTTAAATGGATTTCTGCTACGTGTTGGTTAGATGTCACTGAAGCATCCAAGAGGAAAGCTACTCAGAATGTTTCTATGAGGGCATCCAAAGCATCTAGGCTTTCACAGCTTTCCCTCACCCTTAACCCTAGACAACTGTGTGAATTAGTTATTATATATTTTACACAATAGTTAATAGTTAGTAAATAGATTCAGTTTGTATGGAGGTGAATAGGTAATTCAGGGGCTAAATCGATTCTTTTGAGCCACATATATGGGATATAGTCCTTCAATGAATTTATCACATATTTGCTTCCCGATTCATAACAAGTCCTTAGATTATAATCCCCTGAAATAGGAGACTATTTAATACATACCTAAACAGTTATTATAATTACCTATATGAGGATTAAGAATTTCTGGACAAAATTAACATTTTTTAAATATAAAAATTGTATCCTATGAAATTTAAGACTGCAAACGTGAAGCATCAGTTGAGGTGATTAACTTGAAAGAATGAAAATTTGAGAGAGAAATGGATGTCTAATAGATAGAAAGTCATAGTTTTAGAGAGATTTCTAGACAAAGAAAATGAGTTGCGTGTTTGTGTGATGGGAGAGAGAGAGAGAGAGAGAGAGAGAGAGAGAGAGAGTAGGTTTGTAATGAAAATGTTTTGAGATTCTAGTGAAAGTTGGAGAACTATAAGTTGAGTCCCATCCATAGTTGTAATATGTTGGAGACACCATAATCTAAGTGATACGAATCAAATCGTGCCTCTTCATATTAGATTACTTTTTCAAACTAAAAGTCTCTCTCTCTCTCTCTCTCTCTCTCTCTCTATCTATATATATATATATATATACACACACACACACACACACTTATGCAATTTGAAGTTACCATCTCCTAACAAAATTATAGAGATACTGTTCAAAATACAGACCCCGCGTCCATCACATATCAGAAAATTGACATAATACAAACTTCATACGGGCTAATTAATGTTTCTTCTCATGTTCCAATTTATCTTGAAGCTGCTAATTTGGTAAAAAATCACAAATCCCACCAAATTACATAAGTTTTCTAAAAAATAAATTTTCTAAAACAATTCAAATGAAGCACAATCTTTACAAATTCAAGAATATTCCAAACATATATTTTTTAATGTATTAGTTCTCACCTGACAAAAACAATTGGTGTGCTACAGTTGAAATATAAAGTGGAACCCTGCGAGATGAACATTCACGAGTAACAATTCCCTGTAATACCAATTTTCATGATTAGCAAAAGTAAACAAATCCAAGGAAAAAAAATAGGGTTGCTCCATGAAAAGTGAGACTTAAACAAGACTGACCAGGTCCTTCACAAAGATATCAAGTGCAGATAATGGTGTATAATCATTGTTAACCATGTGTGGCACACGATTTTCAAACATCCTGCAATATATTTTTGAAGACTTGTATCATATAGAAGCTAAAGAAGTTCATCTCAGAAAATTAATAGATACAAGAAGTTCCATTCTTACGTGCAGTGCTCTAAAAATAGCCAAGCAAACATGGATAGAGGAGGGGGTGCCTAGGCAAGGTGACTCCCCTCTTACCATTTTCCTAAGAAGGCTTATTTATCCTATGTAAATTTTTGAATACACTTATTTGATAATGTTTTTGTTTATTTACTACCCGAAAGAAAATTAAAATAATATATATAATTGTTTATATTCCAAATTTGTTGATGCTAAATAATAATTATTAATTGATTATTTTGAATAAATTGAGTTAGTAAGTACTTTTTAGTATTTTTGTAGATTATAGAGAAATTATATATTTGTATTACTATTTTTGTTTGTTATATATTACTACTTTTTTTATTAGTTATTGTGTACATAGATTCGTAAAATTATAATCAAAATTATACATAATACAGTTTAACTTAACAAGAAAAAAAATTCAGATTTGACGAGTTTGTATATCATTGTAACTAATTCTACATAGATAACATATAGAATTAATTTAAACTGAATGAGTTTGTAGATTTGGGGAATTATAATTCTACTCTAATTCAATAAGGTAAAGGAATCTAGTATGTAGGTGTATGACCGTGCGACTACCAAAGGTTAAAGCTACTTGTGTATTTATACATATAGAAAGACAGATTTTTGGGTTCAATATTCTGTAGATACAATATAAAGCTTAGTTAATGTCAGAATTCTTGTATTAATAATAAATGCAACAATTATAAAAATTGTTTGAAAATTTTCCATTATCAAAACATCTTGTAAGGTACATAAATTAATTACAAACAATGCATGATGTCAATCTTGAATTAAACGATACTATATAGGAAACCTATGGATTGGCATAGAGGGAGATGTACAGAACACTAACTAAAAGCAAAGCAGCTATAATTAAAAGCAAGCAACATGACTTTGACAGGATAGTGATATGAAGCATGATAATAAAAGATTAAACCAAATGAACCTGCAAGGGATGCCTACATGACATGATGCACAAAGTACTATCCATAATCCATTACTGTATGCAAATATGCAATAAAATAAATAGCTAAGAAATAACTGGATATGTATTGTGCCAGCTACTGGTTTCAGTTCAGACTAATAGAAAAGCTCTGCGTTATTAGCTAAAGGGCAGATATTACATTTCAAAATATATGAAACTTACCAAGATGTTCCCCCACTATTTGTGAGCACATCAAACAATACTTTAGAATTCAGACTCAGGCGAGCCCCAAATGCCATTGCTTCGGCTGCAGATGCTATATGTACTCCAGCAAGCAGTTGGTTAACCATCTTTACTCCACTAGAGAACCGATGATAGAAAATATTTCTGTTAATGTTCGTTGACCCAGTAACCTAAAATATTACATGTACAATGAAAACAAAGGACATGCCATGATGTAACAAGTGACCACATCTTTGCATTGAAACTTCTCATTGTATGAAGCCATCTAAGCTGTCAACAGATAAGTTAAGACATGAAGTGAGATGGAATTGGAGAAATACCTTCCAGCACCACAACTGCCCTTTAAAATATACAGCTTCTCACTTAACGCTGTTCAAAGCCAAATATTACTGATAAGACAACTGCATACTAATAAATATACATAATTAATAACATATATACACATGTACAATGTATATTCTACATAAATAGCAGTACCTGAAAGAACTGATCCAGCATGCTCAAGAGCTTCTTCCATCCCTGATGCCATTATCTAGATTATAATAGTGAACTTTAGCAACTTTTCAGTAATTGCAGTGTTTAAACCAATACTTAAAAATTGGGTGATATGAAATATAAAGGTAGTCTTCCACACCGTGAGTGTTCCTTCAGAGGCCCTCTTAACACCACCAGATACAGGAGCATCCACCAATTTTAGATCCCTGTGCTCATCTATCATAAAGCATAGAAATGCATTGTCCATAAGTACTATTAATATGTAATCAGAACTACATCAAAGTTCTGATACATGTGTGAATCAATCTATATACAAATACAAATACATGTGTGAATACATGTGTGAATGTGTACATGTGTGAATGTGTACACAAATATACAAATACAAATACATGTGTGAATGTGTACATAAACATACATATAGGCTGGAGCTCTAATTATTTAATATTTTCAGCGATTTAGATAAATTCAACTTTATGGATGAATAGAACATTTAAAAATATGAAGGTTTGAAAATTTTCAGATTATTTGGTGATGTGTAAAATAGTTTTTATGACTATATGAAAGTAAGAAAATTTTTCCTCATGAAAACATATTAAACTTACATGGTTATAAAAACTATGATGCACATCACAAAAACTTATGAAATTTTGCATACTTCTTTATTTTTTAACGTTGTTTTCATCCATACATTTAACTCTTTTTTAAACATTACAAAAGAAAAAAATTGGTACAGCCCAAATATGAAAACTGGGCTGCAGCCCGTTTCCCATATTCCCTACACACACAAGCATAGATAGATAGATAGATAGATAGATAGATAGATAGAGAGAGAGAGAGAGAGAGAGAGAGAGAGAGAGAGAGGAAACAAGGGAAATAAACTATAACTCACTGTTTAAATCCTACCTGCAAGTCCTATTCATATATGTGTGTGTGTGTGATATATAAATATATATAGGGGGGGGGGGGGGGGGGGGTTGCGGGGAGGAAACAAGGAAAATGAACTATAGCTCATTGTATAAATCCTACCCACAAGTCCTATTCATCTATTCTATTAAGCATCTAGGGGTCTTAAGAACTGTTTTGGTGTTTTTGGGTCAGCATTTAGAGAGAAAAAAAAGTAACCACTTGCAATCAGGGAGGAAAAGGAGAGGCTACCCACGTTTGGCTTCTTTAACCTCTGGAAAGTAATTAAAGTTCTTTCTTTCCTCTTTTTTAAGCACCGGAGATGAAAGGGATATTTGTGTGTGCCACGGTGACTTGTATATGTGTGTATACATACAAATGTGTGTGTACATACAGTAGGTACATACATACATATAGACACGCGCAAACACACAACATACATGAGTAAAATTCAACCTTACAGAGTGAAAGAGCATCCAAAAATACAATACGTGAATTTTTTTGATTTTTTTCAAGTCTCTTTACATGAATTTTATAACTATGTAGGAATCGCTGCATTTAGGTTATAAAGACCATGCTATACATCACCAAAGAAAATTTGAGAAATCATTGTTTATTTTCGATTTCAGTACTAAAAATGGAGTTCCAATGATGAAAGCCCCCCCTCTTCACCAACTTGCTACGGATATCGGGGACATGTTGTAATAGAATAAAATCATGGCCATCTATTATTGAAATGGACGGCTACAAATTTATTAAAAAACATGCAGATATTGAAAATAGTTTATCTTCTACATATTGATTCTGATTATCAATATTTACCATCTACAAATAGAAAACCTGACAGGAATTGGTGGATTACTACTATATCATTTAGCAGCAACATTCAGAACCAAGCAACTTGGTAAGTTTATCTGGTGTACAGTAAATTTTTGTCTAGACAATCAATTAGTTACATAAGTGTAAAAGGATCGTGTCAGGGCTAGTATTATTTAGGGTGATATTTTACTGTGGTAATTATCTAAATTAGAGACATGTGATGACATGTGCCTTAGTGGAAGTTAGTTAGGAAATGAGTGAAGGATAAGAAAGTAGTGTAGGATAAGAGCACCATAAATATGACGTAATTGCTTCTAATGGAATTATGCTGAAAGAGAACAAACTTCTTTTACAAGTAATTCTATCTCTGCTCTCTCTCTCTCTCTCTCTCTCTCTCTCTCTCTCTCTCTCTCTCTCTTTCCCCATTTCTCTCTCTCTCTCTCTTCCCCTGCTCTGTCTTCTTCCCCAGATCTTCTCTATCTTCTCTAAATTCTCTTCTCTGTGTTACTGCGACTTAGTCAGGCCATCCCAGGCCTGACAGATCGAGAGAAATCCTATAAGGTTCTGAATTATATCACTTTTCCACATGGATTAATATCAATTTCAATCTCGTACCATGTTTCACTGTATCTTGACCTAGTATTAGTTAATGCAACTTTTCCATGATTATCTCACAACAATTAGTTATTGCTGGTCTAGCAATCAAGAACAAAAAAGAAGTTTCAAGTTGCGAAAAACCATACAGACAAAATAGCAAAGTTACTGTACCACCCCCTAGTGCAAGCCAATAAAGTAGGAATGGTTATGATAGAATCTTTCCGTGTCAAAATGGGGAATTTTGACTTGTACAGGTAAAGTACTTATAACGAATTGACATTCAATAATCAAATTTGTTCTTATGTTTTAGAATGGAAGAGTATGACACTAGACCCTACTTCATAAGCATCTTCAATACGATCAAATTATGTTATTTCCCCCGAATAATTTCGTGATCAAATAGGAATATATTTGCCCTATATATTCTTAGTTCAGCTGTTATAAACACAACATTAATGAAAAAATCTACGAGTATTCTGTCAAGTAGCATAAGTGAATTGTTTTCCTCACTTTTCTACAACCTGCAGGAACCAACATATAAAATTGATAAAAGATTCTCCACTTTTATCAATTACGGTCGCACTCCTTATTGGAATATGTCTCCCTCCATATTATAATGATCAGAGAGGATACGGGCCCAGTAGTCCATAAATCATTTGAACATTTTTCTTTTCTCCAAACCCTTATCTAAGCCTATGTGATCCGGTAACTGAACAAGGTTTAAGAACATCAAGCTGTATCAATTAATTAAATTAAATCGAACGCCCATTCTAAAGTTAAAGAAACAAACTTCTGCTGCTAGCAACCATAATTACATACTTTGTAAACGTCGTTCTAGCAGGCTGACAAAAGCAGGCGAAACAGTGGACGATAGGATGATAGATGCTCCAGTTGGAAGGCCTACATAACACAGAAAATGAGATCAGTCATGGAAATAACAAAAAGTAGAAGAAACATCGACATTTTACCTGACACAGCGCCAAGATCCCCATATAGAACACTTTCAGCTTGAGCTTCATTTGTGACCATGACTACAAGTATATCTACATCTGAAAGATTAAAATAAGAATAGTATTAAAAAGATATAGTTGTGCACTTGTGCCATGAAACCAGTGCATTATTATCTCTTATCTCTTCCATTAAGTGTCAGTGGTGGTATATAACCACCCAATTCGTGAAGCCTTATTCTCAGTATTTTTACTTTTAAAAATCTTAACTCGGTATTTTTATATAAGTTGCTCCGTAGAAAATTTCTTATTTCCCTTCAAGTGTTATAAAGATAAATGTCATCACTCACATACTCCCTCCGTCCCAAAACTAGAGATACATTTCACTGCACACAAAATAGGTTTGTGAATCCTAAAATTCTAAAGCAACATATTATTTACCTATCAAAATTAAGTTGCTCAAGATTTAATAATTAAGATATCATTCTATAGCTCATCACACAAATAGTATCATAAGTTTCAACATCCTTGAATTACCTTTTGCTACTTCTTTCGGGGAGCACCCAATCAAGCCACCTGAAGTTTGGAATCGAGCGAGTGTTGGTTTATAAACCTATAATTCAACGTTGCAGATACAAATAGTTGGTGTATAAAGTATGCAATGTCATGCTGAAAGCCTTTCAGATCACAAGCATGAGTAGAAAAGGTCGGCACACACATAAAGAAAGAGAGAACCTCACACATACTACAGTAGATAACTGGAAAAGTTGATGCTATGGATCAAATATAAGCCTTTTGCAACTGAATTTCCCACTCGTTGCGTGCTAGATAAATTAATATTATATGCAAGAGAAAACCACAAGAAAGGAGGTGTATTTTTACATCATAGCCAATAACGCAGAAATTTGATCTTAACAAGTGAGTTGCCATGCCAAATCCCATTGCTCCAAGACCAATGAATCCCACTCGCTTTACGTTTTTTGATTTGGCAGTTATCTGATTTGCCAACTCCTCGGGTTTGTATTTTTCTGCATTAGCTGCTTCTGTAATATTCACTCCTAATACTTTTTCCCAAACCTACAAGAGAATATGCATGTATAAAAAGATTATAACACAATACAAAAAGGAGGACGGAATCATTTTAGAAACTTGTAGCTTGCCAAAGTACACAAAGAAATTGAAGATTAGGATCAAGACTATCAGTATGATATTGTGCTGTAAAAGAGGGTGCTGTAATGTTGCATTAAGTAACCTTGACCAATGTAGCATCTTCATTGGTTCCCCGACCATGTGAAGATCCTGCTAATATTATTTCAAAAAAAACACAACATTGAGTAAACCATGAGGCTTCCAACTATTGTAATATATATTTTGAGCAGATGCTACAAAACAAGATTTAACCTGCTAGGAGTTGTTGATGAGCAACAGCCAACAGGGGAAGAGGAAATGTAAGAGATTTGGCCATATCTAAAACAACCCCCTACAATCAAAACAGCAATTCATCACACACAAAAGAAGTTGATGAAAAAGTATTAGCTACTAGTGTAACAAACTAAATATTTCCCACACTCATGTAAAATAAATTCCAACATAAAATATTGGTTATGTAATAAAATTATAGAGAAACAGAATTACTCCATATAGCAATTAGCTTTCCAAGTAAAACTAAATAAAACTTCTCATCTCAAATATATGAAACTTACAGTCAACGAATATGGTTCCACTTTAAAGAAACTAATCTAACTCATTGATAATGTTTTAAAAGAATTTCACCAAAAAGTTGACAATTCTAGTACAGGCTGTATGCATACAGCTTATACAAATGGGTCACATGTCTAGGTTTCATGAGTCTTATGGTGTTTCTCGGGAATCATCTCTCCATTAGTCAATCATCTTTAATACTACAAAACTACATTAGTTACACTATTTATTCTTACTGAGATGTAACTATAAGTCTCTAACAGATATACTGTCTCACCATTAGGAAATTGATTCAAGCTAGGGTCTGAGTAATACACCGAGTACCACTGAGCATTTGACCTTTTAAGCTAAGGTCTGAGTAATACACTATTTATGATTATTACTTCTGGTTTTTCTCGATCTCCTTTAAGTAATTTTCATGGTGCTGTAAGATATTCTATCCTTGACTGTTCTCCTGTTATCTCAGAATTTCGTGACATTTTCTGGTGTTTAACTACAAACTCCCACTGTTAGTGAGTCAGGAAACTTTAACTACAGTATTGCACTTAAACAAACATTTCCTCACCAACCATTTTTCTGAACTTCTTACCAGCATGTATCAGAACTTTCGAATGAAACCCAGATAACTCAATTTCATCATAA
Source organism: Centella asiatica (assembly GCA_014636745.2). Taxonomy (NCBI): domain Eukaryota; kingdom Viridiplantae; phylum Streptophyta; class Magnoliopsida; order Apiales; family Apiaceae; genus Centella; species Centella asiatica. The sequence continues at coordinate 39,530,014 of CM025784.1, read as the reverse complement.
GAAGCTTAAGGTACAAGGCAGAATAGAACTGGTAAAAATCAATAAATAAATTCTCGAAGTATTCTGAGATGGAGAACAAATGTGAAACTATCAATAAATTTAGTCACCCATTAGCAGTGGAACACAAAAAAAGGACATTGTACATGATGTATAATACAAAAACAATACCACAAAAGGAGCAAATCACAGGACCACTGTACATTCCTCACGTCTCCTGCAGTAAGGACCACTAACTAAAATTGAAAAGGAATTTAGAGAAAAGTTCTTCATACATACTATAGTAACTCAGCTAAAGCAAAGTATTGGCATAGTTCTTACCAAGTTCTGTAGAATAGCATTTAGGAAATGATTTTTGGTCTGATTACCCCTCAACAATTGAGGAACATGATGCTTGAAAACCCTGCAAAGTTGCACAAGATGGAATTATTTTTGCTATAAAGGAACAAATAAGACCATCAGCGATAAAACATAGATATATTGACAGACACAAGCCAAATGATTCTTTCACTTACATTAGCTTCTATTTGAGGTGTTTGAGATTGTTGAAAAAGAAAGAATGATGGTAGGAAATATTTGTCAGAAACATTACTGTAATTGCTGGAATGTGTGAAAGGAAGAAACTAAATTGGTGAATGCATATAAACTGTCTTAAACAAGGACAGCTTAAAGCCACGAAACCACTACAGAAGGACAGCTGAAAGCCACAATGCCATTAGGTTTTCATATCAACCACAAGACCATTAGGTTTTCATATCAACCATATATCACTTGAATTTTCTAGTGAGCAATAAAGACTATTAGAAAGGGAGATAACTTCATATCTTTCACCTTACCAAATCTTTGGTTTTGTTTGTTTGACACATGACTCTAACCCTATACGAGCTAAAGCTTGTTCCTCTCACCCCGCGATGTGTCTTTACTGGGTATCCACCACATAGGAATATGAAGTTATCCTCCTGCATTCTTATCTTTGGCAGAATTGATAACTTTTCGGAATGTGATCCTATCATCATTCAAATACCTCAACTCTATAAGGGAATATTAGTATTGAGGAGACATTATCTAGAATTTGTAGCTATGCCACTTCGTCCACCCTACTCTGATTCTATGGCTTAAATCCTCATAATCTCACGACCGCTTATGCAAGATTGAGCCCAAATGTCTAAAAGTATCTTTCTTGGGCACCTCTTCTCCTAGCATATTCACGAACTCTTAATCTGTATCACTTGTTGTGGCGAACAGACAATCCTTGTACCATTCTTACTCCTATTTAACTTAAATCCATTAAACTCAAGTGTATGCCTCCATAATTCCAATTCACTATTAACATCAGCCTTCATCCCATCAATAAGCACAATATCATCTGCAATTACCATATCCCATGGCACCTCATCTTGGATATATTTTGTCATTTTTTTGTTTGCCATTAGAAATTCTTTTAGAAGGAAGCCATACTAGATCCCTGCCCAGGTTTTGCGCCATAACACCAACCTTTCCTCCCTAAACACCCATTCAGCTAATCAGCTTTGCCTTCATTCCCAAGATCTGCCATTCATCTAGTCAGAGCCTACGTACCTAATCACTGGTGATCACCCCATTATATTTCCATCTTGCCTGAAAATCTAACAGTCCTAGGTCGTTGACATCTAAGCTGGAGCCTATGCCATTTTGCAGAACACTCTTCTAAATTATTATAAGTGTCATCCAACTTCATTTCAAAACAAGCAGCTATTTTCTCAATCTTATGAACAAGATATAAGGAGAAATTTAGTTGGTGGAACAAGAAGAGGGTGGGTCTGTGGATCAACCAGTAGCGAGAGAGGGGATTGTTTTTTCCTTGAACAGTTCTTTCAAAAAATTCATCCATCAGATGAGTCATGAACAGACATAAGAAGACAATTCCCGGTTCAATTGCTTAGTAAGAATAAAAGAATGAAGGACATGGGATTATACCAGTTCTACTTTTTCCAGTTTGATGGTTGCATAACCCTTGAACATAAATACAATATGAACTGCTTATAAGAAATCTTATAGGATTTAATATTATTATAGAACAAACTTATATTATAAATTGTGAATAGTGTGCAGTCACCATGAGTTTCCAGCAGCATTTGAGATGATGTCATAAAGTATCCAAGGGTGAATCCCAGCCTGGGCACCAAGAGAGATGGCCTCAACAGAAGCAACAAAATGAATGCCCTCAAGCAGATCCATCACCATTTTAACTTTACTGTAGGATGACAAGAAATAATTTTATTAATGCCTGAGCATCAAAATTAACTCTGTTATTGAACTTAAAGCTCCAGCATGCATTTACACTTTAATAAAGTAGCTATTGAACAATTGGTTTACTCTTTGGCTACATGTATTTCATTAACCTACCAATACATTCAAATATGTTATCGAGGAAATACTATTCAAGTTAAATTAATATGAAATGGATAGTTCAAACCTTCCGGCCCCAAGTTCACCCTCAAAAATGTAAAGCTTGTCAGACATAGCTGTTTGAAGAAATTAACATTTCAGTCCAAAATTTACAAGAAATGATTAGTAGAACTGAAAACAATACCGATGCTCCCAAGAAAGACAAATAGATTGTACCATTTAATATAGGTTGCACCCTAGAAATAGCATCCGACTTTCCAGAAGAAATTAACTGAAAATATATTCCATTTTAGCTATTATACACAACAAAAGAAAAGAAGGATGGATCTCTGCATGCATAATTGTCTGATAAAGAAAGAGTGTGATCTTACCATGACTTTGCCAATTGAAGCCTCAGAAACCGATCTAGAAACATACACATCAACTACAGAGGCTGTCACAAAGCTCTCTACAATAGAATAAACATATTTAAAAATTAGAGATTTGCACAGCCATAAATCTGGAGGCAAATTTGGAGTGTCACATAGAGACACTAAACAGATTGTATTTGTTTTCTTTAGATGTTTCTTGTAGACAGATTCAGAACAAATTAGGTATTCTACCTGGTATTTTAGGCAACAAACTATTCAAACGTGTTCCATCACTACCCTTAAAATGCTTCTTATACTAGATTGCTACAAAGCCAGACTTCTTAACACCTGGCCAAGTGGCCAGTATGAAGAGACGGTGACCACCCTTAAAATGCTTTTTATGACAGATTGCCACAATGCCAGACTTCTAAAGAGCTGGCCAGTTACTTCACTTCAAAACAGCTGGCCAGACACTCTCTCCTAACAAATAAATTCATAAGTCATAACTGATTTCCTATGATTATGGCAGTAATATTCTCTAATAGTGAAATTCTTAATGGTGTGTTCCCTACTCCGACAAGATATTACTACCTCCGTACCTGAAAGGATGCCCAAAGGACACCCAAACATGAAAATTAAGAAGGAAAAATAGTACATTTGTCTCTTCTTTGCCCTTTATATGACTTTTGAGTGTGTGGTTTAGAATTAAGGAAAGATGGGGTCCGCCAGTTAAAAGTAAAGTAATAATCAGAAAATACAAAAAAAGGATATTTGACTTTTTAAGAGAAAACTTGTACTATTAGACATCATTTTGAGGACATCTTATTTGGTGTCTTTAAGAGACCATTTTGAGGACGGAGGGAGCACATCACATCAACATCGCCTCTGTCACAAACTTAACAAAAAAGCTCTTCAGTTTCTTCAATCAACTAATTTTTGCATCACCATGGTTGTTACGGCAGCCTGATAAGTCGCAGCGGTAACCAACTTCTTGGACGCCTAGGCGATAAGACGCCTGCCACGGCATCCACATGGCGATAAGTCGTTAACAATATATAACATACAACATACGTATAAAAAATCTATATCTATACATACTGGAAAAAAGAAAAAGAAGAAATGTAAATATACTTTTAATTTAATTAAAAAAGATTGAAACATACAAAAAATTAGCATAATTAGGTTTTTTATTATATTTAACATCATAATCTATATAATATAAATGTTTGTACCATCAATAAATATAATATATTGTTATGTGTTTGTTTTTTATATGTAATACAGTTTTATACTACATAATTGGCTCCTTACTAATGGTAGTTGCCCCATCAAATGGGCCTTCTCTTGTTCATTTGTATGTGTGTGGTTATTGGTGAAAAAGCAATACGAAGGAAAAAGATATGTTCAAAACCATGGCGATGTAGATACTCAAGCCGATTCTTTAAGGCATCCACTTAGGCGAGGCCAAGATGAGTACTATAACAATGAGCATCACCAACTCTAAGTCTCCTGGATAGTGCCAATGCACAAATGTAACCCCTTGGGTCCCAACACTCGAATTCTTCACCTTCACCTAGTGTCATGGGATATAAAGTACCGATATTCTCTCTTCCATTCGTTGTTTCATCAACTAAAAGCAACAGATACCTAGGGTCAACCTCTCAGAACCATGATTTTCAGTTTCTTTTTATATCTTTTTCCAATGACATTTAACCCAGGATTACCAAAATTAGATCAAACCCTTATGTTCTCTGTGTAGAAACTTTTCTTCAAGGCACAGCAGGGGAATGCTTGGGAACATTATTATCAACTTATTTGGACAAAGTTAGTGTATGATTTAGTGGTATTTGGAAAGTCAAATTACTTTAAATGAATTCATATACCAATATGTCCCTTGTTTCAGGTAACCCTGATTTAACTTATACACCATAGATACAGTTGCTGCGATTCAACCAAATATTAGTCGGTCAATATATCAATATATAAGTTATTTCTAAATATATCAATATATAAGTTTTCTCTAAATAAATAAATAACCAAATTGGAGGTCGACTTTGATATATGGAGAATGGGGAAAAGTATTCCTGCAAAAAGATTTAAGCTCATCATGCACGTTACAGACTCCATTCAATTTACCACAGTTACCATATCTGCTTTCTCCCAGGATCAGTTATGTCTAATATATCTGCTGTTAATCTTACTATGTACAAACTCAATGCACATCAACTGGAGGATGTCATACTGAATACTTTCAAATTTCCAGCCCTATATAGATTATAGCAGTTCCACCACACCATCCATCCTCCATTTTTCTTCACCAAAGAGATATGACTAGAAGCAGTTTCTCGACATTGATCTAATCAAGTCCATCACATAAAAGAAAAAAGTAGTTGTTGCCTGATCCATGATTATCTATATAATCAATATGGACTATCTTTTAAAAAAATGCAACATATAAACATAACTATACATAAATTAACCTGCCTGCAAGATTCTTCTCCAGCTTTTGGATATGAACAGGTGATATTGTTGAATGGAGGATGATGCTGGCATCTTTGTTCAATCCTGTGTGTATCCGGTATAACGTATGTATTTTAGTATTCATATTCACAAAACAGACCATATATAAACTTAAAAGGGTGTGGCAAGAGTCTGTAGGAAGACCTTTTAACGCACCCTCCTGCCCAAAAATTATGTCATTTATTTGATCAGGATAAGATACTAATATAATTAAAGCTGCTACACCTGCATCCCAAGTAAGAGCAAATCTATATTAGTATAAACTAGACGTGCTGAGCGAATTCATGTGAATTTTGACAACAAAGATGATTTTCGAACTTGCTAGAGATCAAGTTCAATATTAGCAGAGTTTCTGTTCCCTGCATGAAAGTAAAACTTTTGCACTTTCAACAAGTTCAATGGCAGAGGGATTCCACAGTTTTGTTCCTGTCCAGTAACTAGTGGTCATTCTACCTGATGAATGATGCTTAAGATTATACATAGAAGTAGTAGACTTCCACATTTCTTAGTGCCATTACAAGCAATATCTACAGGAGATTCTGAAACATTAGAGTCGCAAATATTAATTCCTTATATTCAACACCTCATTCAAGCTTTCCTGAAAACACGTCACAAATATATTCTATTCATATATCACTTTAGAATAGAAAACATAGTTATTAAGTCAACAGCACAACATACAAGTCCATGTGAACAGATGCCCATCCATGGCCATGTCTAAGTGTAGTTTAAATAATCAACATATCGTATATGTTCCTATAATTTATGAAGCACATAAATAATTTCTACATAACCGTATGCAATAGTTACAATAATTTTGAAGTGATAATCTCTGATTTATAATCCCTGATTTTCCAAAATAATATAACATTGTCAATTTCTCAAAATTAAAATTGGCATGATTCGTTATTAAAAATTGGCATGATTCATTTGAGATGTTTCTAATTAAATCTTGTAAGTAGTAGTACTTCTTCAATATTTTACAGATTCATAATTGCTTGACTTATGCTAAATGAAATCATTTTAATGTTGAATTGGCAAATAATTCCAATTAACTAACTTTTAGAAGGCAATACTAATGCTATATTTTGCAGAAATCATAATAGTATATCAACATGTATTTTACATGACTATTTGTGCTGAACTTAAGTAAAGTTACATGTATTTATCTAGAAGTCCTCAGCCAAGTCAGAATATTAGAACAAGAACAAACTATAGCTCACAGTGTAGCCACTTGTATCCTTACTATGGCTACATCCAAAGCAACAGTCATAAGTTTGAAATTCCAAGCATTTAAGAGTTAGAAAAGCCACAACCAAATAAGAACCAAAGATGTTTCACCTGTTCCAGCATCCAAAGCTTTAGCACATCTTATTCCCCCGAGCTTCAAAAATTCATCAATGAAAGGACTAAATGCCTGCATACAGGACAACTATGATCAGAATGAAAGGACTAATTGCCACAATTGGATAGATATTTCAACGGGAAAAAAAATATAGAAAAGAGCTCCACACATACTACTTATATCACAGGACTCGTACTAGAAAACAAAATCTCAACATAATGACTAGAATATGATTTAAAATATTCAATTTTTAGCGATCAATATGCACAGATTGTAGGTCCTATATTGCGGGAAACAATTTTTTTGTACAAATTCAGATAAATAACATAACCTTAATACTCCACAGGCACTCCAAAGAACAATGTAAATAAAAATTGTGCAACTGAATATATGAAAATGTTTTTATATCTTCATAAAGCACCAAACTGGGCATACCTGAATTCATAAACAAATCTCTTATAGACAAGGCCAAGTAAGGGTTAGTTCATTTAGATCTGCATATATTTATTGATATATTATGTATAATTATATCTTAGTCAAAAGTACATGGGTCATATCATTACCCATTTTGAGGGTGAAATGGGGAAGATCTACAAGGAATAACTCCATACAAATTACACTACTTTATTAACTATTGCGGATGTTGACAGATAAAAGTTATCACAAAACTGTCTCCACCAAACTCCAACCAATAAAAAGAGCCTTTTTTGTTAAACTTTTATCGTTGCATAAAGATACTTCAATATATGACAGCAGTATAAGATGAAACTATGAGCTAAATCATAGCATGAAAATATTTATTACTATGTCACCATGAAACATAATCTTATCCAGGGTTGAACGTGGTGCAAAATATATATCAAGAGATTTCAGAGGAGCTAGGATATTTGTTCTTTCTTTTATCATAACATTAAAAGGGAAATAACACACACCATTCTAGCCACTAATCTGCCCTTATAAGTTTATTGATAAACGTACAAAGAGTCAAAAACATTCTTTCCTACAGTAGTGGCAACTACCCCTTTTAAGGACTTATGAGCCCTAGATAAATCATAAATAATGTCTTCATATTCTAAGTTAAGATCACTAGAGAAATCAGTAAAAAAGATTAATTAGGAAATATCAAAACTTTTTTCTAAGTTAGCTGGTAAAACAGTGTTGCATGCTTGAAATTATGTTGTGTTAGAGAATGTATAAATAAAAATACATTTATATGTCATGTTTTAGCATAATCACTTTTTAGCCCACAGTAGTTGATTTTGAAATTGCGCATATTATTTTCTGGGAGCTCTTTCCTCACTTAACAGCCCCCGTCCAAAATAAATAAATAAATAATCATATTATAAAGTGTCAACACCCATGGTCAACACATAAAAAACTATGCATCTGATTCAAATGCATACAAAACCGAACACAAAATAAAGTATGCTTGAGGATAGCAAGTGCAAGCTAGTCCCACAGAAAATTCAGGGAAATAAATAAATAAACCTCTATGTCTTCAAGCTACCAAAGACTAAAAGACACAAACACTCATAAATGTATCCACAGAAAGATGAATTGGGGAGAAGTTGATATCCGAAGATCTGAACATTAAGCTCACTCCATGCACAACATACAAACATTTACACATACATAATAATATAAGGTGACTCCACCAATCTTATTTCCCTCCCAGGAGCCGCAAAATTTAGTGCATGGTAGTCTGTCTAGGGAGGAAGCTAATTTAGAAGACTTTCCAATTAATCAAGAGTTAAGGCAGTATAAAAACAAAAGATGATTAATATGACCACAAGCTTCACCCAGGGGAAAACTGAACATATTCATAAATCATAATAGATTAGCAGTAAACATATAACGTGCATAAAAAAGTAATGCTTCTAAATTCATTGTAATTAATGTAGCATTATAAATAAGATACTTCTATAGTAAATTTAATTCAAATGTCTCTATGTGCATCACTATTACACACCCTCCTCCATCCTGAAAAATCAAATGATAACATAAAAGAAAGTACTGTCTTTTGGTTTCTTTAGCACCTAAGGTGCACAATATCATATTTGACCCAACTCCAATCAAACCGAAATATCAATTGATTTTTGGTACGACAATTGCAGGTGAGAGACAACTTGGAGGGACATAAATATCAACCAGCCTATAATTCATCATCATCACCTTAACTATTGCAGGATAAGGGTGTCGCTGAATTAAGTCCAGAAGTAGGATTTCATCGTTATGCACTTTAACAATGTTTACGACTCAGTACTATGTCCACGTAGCTTTCCAAAACCATATTTTTAAAATTTCACAATGTGAAAGTTGACTGAATATGTTGTACGGATAAACACCATATTAGAACTCAACAGGAACATAACTTCAAACAAGATCTCCTTATAGAAATCAATTTAGTTAATACCAATTTTCATTAACAAAATGAAAAAACAAAAACAATATATATTGAATCATCAACACATTACGGACAATTTGTTTAACAAAATCCCTGCTACTACCGTTAGAGCAACGGACAAATTGATCAACACATGTTCGACTGCTGATTTTTTGAGATAGTGACTCAAAATCAAGAGTAACTTTCATCGTCCAATCACATACCCAACTCTCAATTCATTCAAATAACAATCAAATTTGACATTAAAAAGGGTCCCCCTCTACCATTTTTCGTGAAGAAAATTGAATAATTGTTTGTTAATCCAAGCACTGTCACTCGTCATATAAATAAATTGTGATATGAATATTAAAAATGAAATGAAAGTTGAAGAGAGTAGAAGCGAAAGAGTAAACACCTCGTAGGCTTGAACACCATAGCCAGAGCGAAGCAGAGCAGAAGCCAATTCCAAACTCAGTTCGTCTAATCCAATGAATCCAACTACACTTTTGGACGCCATTGTTGAACACTAATCTCTTCTCCGATCTTCTTCTTCTTCTTCTGTAGTTCAATTTTTCACAAATTATTATTATGATGAATGTAGAGAGAGAGTAGAGAGAGAGAGAGAGTCGTTGAAGAGAGCCCACAAATCTAATGTGCTAATTAATGTGCAAACTTAAATTAGATGACCAAAACGCAAGTGGAGACGAATTAATAAACAGTTTACAAGCGATTCCACGTTTCAGCCGCTGTGACTATAGAACATGCCTACGCTCGCGTATAGTTGTTATGTCTGTACTCGCCTTCCTCTTATATGTTATATGTAATTAGGGGTAAACGAGTCGAATTCGAGCGAACAGTAGTGTACTCAGATTTTATTGTAATAATTTTTTCGATACTCGAATTCGAACTCGAGTATTTAGTCGAGCGAATAGTAGTGTGCTCAGATTCTACTATAATCGAATTCAAGTTGATTACGAGTTACTCATGAGCACATAAATTTGGTAAAAATTTTCATAATAAATATAATTTTTTTATTTTTTTAGGATAAAAATTATACGTAATAATTCATTTCAATATGTATAATATTTAAATGTATTATTAAGACATAATTAATTATATATTTCTAAAAAATGTTATGATATTTTAGTATAAAGAGAGGAATCGAACTACTCGCAAGTATATTCGAGCAAGTACTGATGTACTCAGATTTTACTTGTTTCACTTATCGAACTTTAAATAGAGTATCAAGTTTGGTTTATTTTCATATCAAAACCGAATTGAATCGATTAATTTTCGAATTAAATTCGAGCGAATCACGAACCGTTTAGTTCGTTTTACAGCCCTATATGTAATATCGATAGCATATAATTTGTAAGGGTGTAAAATAATGGAATTCGAGTTTCAGAATTAACCATTAATTATAATCTCAAAAGAATTAGATTCCGTAGATAATATAGAGGAAGAATGAAAAAATATCATATCAAGGTAATTATATTTTTTCGATAAATATATTTTTCAGACACTTGAATCTGTTTGAATCATGTCTAAACAAATAGAAGCAGGTTGACGAGCAATAAATTGAATTAGAACGGTAGTGTGCTTAAATTCTTTTTTAGATATTTTGAATTCAAACTCGAATATTGAATCGAGTAAAATTTTAATGCTCATATTCTACTATAATCGAATTTAAATCGATTATGAATTACTCACGAGTACAAAAATTTGGTGAAAATTTTTACAATAATACTAATTATTATTTATTTTAGGATAAAAAATATATATAATAATTCATTTTATTTACGGACATTATTTTTAGAGTAACTTATTCAATATGTATCATATTTAAACATATTATTAAGACATAGTAGATTATATATTTTTGACATATATTGTGATATTTTAGTATAAATAGATAAATCAAACTATTTATGAGTATAATCGAGTGAGTACTAATGTGCTTAAATTATGCTCATTTGACTTATTAAACTTTAAATTGAGTATTAAGTTTGACTCATGTTCGTATCGAATCCAAATTAAGTCGATTAATTTTCAAATTAAACCGAAATAAATTACAAACTTTTTGGTTCAATTTACAGCGTGATAATTTGTATTTCTGGCACACTTATATGTGTGCATATTTACTAAATAATATTATCTCTGGTTCATAATAAGCGTTATTTAACTTTTTTTTACGTAAGTTTACATAAATTTTTTATATGATGAATATTTTCTTATAGTTAAAAGATTTATTCATATTAATTATTATTTAAAATATGCTTGATTATTCATTTTTTTTAAATTACATAAAATATTTAACATATAAAAATATTCACATAAAATTAGGTGTAAAAAAGTTAAATGATAATTTTATGAACTGGATAAAGTATATTTTTTTGAATTATATCCCACATATTTAGATGTAAATTTTTAATTTATATTAAATAAATATAATGAATAAATTACAATAAATATATGTCAATAGTTATCACTTCTCTATAACTTAGAAGAAGAACTTTTTTTACTACTAATAAAAATACTAAAATTTAGTACAATTTTTTGTAGCTTCTTACGACTTTCATCTTTCGTTTGAGAATACTACCAATTGCTTTAATTATTTTCTAGACTTTTCACTCCATTATAATGAAAAAGAAAAAACTTTGAGTAGATTTATTTATTTGAGATGAATGTCAAAGTCAATAGGCAAATAATGTAAAAAATTATGATTTCGTCTATTTTAATTTAATATTTAGATATTCAAGATTTTAACATTATAATTTATACTATAAAATTTTAAAATTTAAGTCAAATGTTTCGATGTATGTGTGTTAGCATTAATCTCATACTTAAGAAACAAAATTAAACAAATTATTATAATAACACATAAAAAAGTGGAGTATATGAGAATTCAAGTAAGCAAGTGAGGTTCACTCGAGGACCACTGCGAGTGAGCACGCATTTAGTAATCGGATTGTTGCTTGCTTCACGTGGAAATATATATACTACTACTACTGCATTGGATATTAGAAAAAGACGAACAAATTATTCACCAACTCCACCCGCTGGCTGCTGCTCATCAAGCGTGGTAGTGAGGTGGATATATTCCTTATTATCATACTTGATCTGACTTGGACGTGCTATTACACGTGTATCTTGCGTATAAAATTATGTACACGTATACAATCAAATATATATTTGAAAGAGGTAAATTTTAAAATTATATGTTTAGGAAAATATACACGTTTATATATACATGTATACGGTCAAATTTATAAAATATATATTTTATAAAAATAAATTTCAAAATTTTAATTTGAAAGAAGCAACGCTTGATAAGCCGGATTAACGAGATAATAAAATTTATTATTGTTTGTAAAAATGGATATGAAGTTAGATGTATATGCAAATTTATTTTAACTTTTAAAAAAACAATTCTCCCGTCGTAAACAAAATGTCTGAAATACACTTAAAAATGCACATTATAGAGAAAAAAGAGAATAACATAAATAAAATAAAAGTAGAGAAAATAGGGAGAAAAAAAGAAAATAAATATAAACTGTAGTACTTCAAAATTTTAAATAGTTAACAATTGTATCACAGTTTCTACTTGATTAACATTTAATTAGTGCAGATTAGTAACTAATACCTAGAAAGTATTAGTATTAATAAGGGAATACGAAAAACATTGGGAGACAATTAATAAATAATTATATTAAGTATTTATCACTTGGAATGGAATAACTACCTTGGCCATTTTATGTCATTATTTTTAATTAAAATAAGAAAAAAAATTACATGTTCACCTACCTTCTTTTTCTCCTATAATTACTTTTTTTTTCTCAATTATTTCCTCCTCTTTTACTCTTTTATTTCTAAATTTATATTTTCTCTTATCATTTTAAAAATAAATTTTACTTTAATTATGGATTCAGTTAATTTATAAAAAATAAATAATTAAATTCAATACATGCATGTCTGAGATTCAAATTTAAATTAAAACTTTACTAAAAGAGGGATTCTCATTTCACATATGGATATTTGTTTGTTCATATAATTGTTATTCATATCTAGTAAGCTATCCAACGACCATGTACGGAGCCTATTACGAAACTTCGCTGCTTGATCTTTAGCGAAGGAACCCGGGTGAGCAAGTCCCCAACTAGATTTTGAGGAATTTATTACTCCCCCTCCGTTTTTACGTGTATTTTGACATTTTTTAAGTTTACGTGTCCTTTGACATTTTTTAAGTTTACTTAAGTGAACTTTTTTTATATATTAAATATTTTATTTTAATAAAAAAATATATTTATATTAATTCTTATTCAAAATATTTTTATTATTAATTTTTTAATTAAATAAAATATAAAAAAATTCACATAAATCTACGAGCGAAAAAGTTAAAAGACACACATAAAAATAAAAAAAGTGTTTTATTTGTTTCAAAATTAGGGTTATGTATTTTTTTAATTAGGATATATTTTAATTTTTGAACACTAAAATGAAATAAGGTATTTACTGGTACATTTGTTTTAGTTTAAATATTATAAATTCTAAATTATGATAATTTAATTTATTTTAATAAAATTTAAAATTTTTAGTTCAAACAAACCAGACTCATGTGTCTTTTAACATTATTTCTCTATTACTTCACTATCTCCATCAAGACTACTAGCACCGTTACCATTACTTCAAATTGATCTTGCTCTACACTTCAAATAACATGATATATTTTAAAATAAATTTAATTTTAGAGTGACGGAAGGAAAACGGTCTCAACAAAAAAATAATAAAAAAATCAAGAGGAATACCACACAAGAAAAGCCCAAAGAGGATTTTATGATGGGTCGACTGTATATATAGGGCTTCAAATTTGCCAATCTTGGACTCAAGAAACAAAATTTCCATATAATCAAAAGCAATAATACCATCTGCTCGGATTTTCCCCACAACATTATATCAAAGGGCTAATGTCCGACCGATACCTAAAATTAAAAATATTGTCTCTTAAATCATATACTATTTTTATTATGTTCTAAAAATCTAATTACACCATATTAATTTATTATATTATTATTTATTATTACTCAATTCATACACAATCATTTTAGTTAATACACAATCACTTAGCACTAGTACAAAAACTGCCTTATACGTCGCCTTATTTGCGTCGGTTCTTTAATAGAATTGTCACATATAGTAGAACAATGACATTATGATAAATAAAACAAACGGTATTTGTGTTGGTCCTTTTAAAGGACCGACGCAAAAACTATAAAAATAATTAAAAAATAAATTAATAACACATTTGTGTCGCTTGTTTAAAGAACCGATGCAAATAGTGTTGAGTATTTGCGTTGGTTCTTTAAAAAAACTGTTGGTACAAAATAAGTTAAAGTGTTTGTAGAAGGGGGAGATGAATACAAACACTACAAACTTTTTGCTCTTTTTATCTTTTAAAAGAACTTGCCGGAACCAGCTGCACAGAGCAGAAAAACTATGTAATATAAACACACAGATTCAAGTTAAAATAATTATATTAAAACTTGAGGTTTTTCTGGAAATCTGTATAATCACAAATGTGATTTACAGCTACAAATTCTGTGAATAAAATTCACAGCTTCTCACACTCACTAGCTACAAAAACTTTTATCTGAAAAATAAATCTCTCAATAAATATATTACAGAGCTTCCTAGTGTTGTGTGCTTCTATGTTTTTTTTTTTTGATCTGTTGGATAGATTCAATCTCTCTGCTATTTTTGTAACGAGAACTCCTTTGCTTATATGTCGAATCAGTGGTTGAAATCACGTGCTTGAGACGTGCTGCTTCTCTCAACTTAGCTGCAAATATGTCACATCGTAGCCCTATGTGTCAGACTGCTGCATGCTTTGTTGCTACTTTTTCTTCCCCTGATCTGTGTGCATTTAATGCGAGAGAGCTCTCATTGGATCAAAAATAAACTTCAAGAAATATCTTTTCAGTTAATATTTCTTGTTTCTGTAACACGTTACGTTGATTTTCGTGTAAATACTGATGATGGGTGCATGCTGTCATAACGATCCACTGACTACCAGCCCTGATGGACTTTGATCAGTACTTCTGAATCCCCTGATGCTTATTGACTGGATCAGGCTTCAACCTTCATTTGAGTTTCACTCAGTGCTTCTTGATCTTGATGGTTATGACTAACGGTACACACTGATAACTTCCACTGATGCCATGTTGGCCATTCCCCCTGACGAGTTAACCTGATGGGTTGGTCTGACACTGACATGTCCTGTAGTGTTTCCTTGACGGGTTGGTTTGCATTCGTCATATCCTGACAGGTTCTCCTGATGGGTTCCCCCTGACGGTACTTAATCAACGTAACTTTGTTTAGAATTTCTGATGTGCGGAATCCTTTGACTGTTTACAAGTAACATCAGACATTTTTCTTCACTTTTTCAAGTCCTTTGAATGTTTCTGTTTTCTGACTTGTCTTGTGAAGAGATTGACCATCCACTGATGAAAAAGATTATTATCAGTGGATGCAAAACTTGTGCTGATCTTAAGGTTTCTAAAATACCTCAAGTATTTACAGTTGCACAATTTATTACATAAACACCATCATCAACAATTAACTCTAACAAAAACCGACGCAAATACTCAAAAAATAATTAAAAAAAATAACTAAAAATAATAATTTTTTAATTAAATAATTAAAAAATATTGTTTGAGTATTTGCGTCGGATCTTTAAAAGAACCGACGCAAATACTCAAACAATAATTAAAAAAAATAACTAAAAATAATAATTTTTTAATTAAATAATTAAAAAATATTGTTTGAGTATTTGCGTCGG
>CM025784.1:39437341-39513796 GCA_014636745.2 Centella asiatica | reverse complement strand
GGGGTGGGGGTTAACATTGGGGTTAGGTGGATGGTAAGGAGGAGTGAGACATGTAGGATGGAGTAGGTGAGATGTGTAGGGGTGGAGGTGGGGTAGGGGTGAGAGTGTGGGTGTGGAGATGTTTTGGTCATGAAATTTAGGTTATAAAATATTTTTGTCAAGAACAGTAAAGTTAGCGCGCACAGCGGCGTGGGGAGGGGGGACAATGCGAGCGTGCATGAATGCTTTGGGATAAAATTTAAGTCAAAATAATTTTGTCAAAAATAATAAGATTAGCAAATGGTGGGTAAGGGGTGGGTGTGGGGGCGAGACTGATGGATGAATTGTGAGATTGGTGGCTGAGTTGGGAAACATATGTGCTTATATTTATATTAACATATATATATATATATATTTATATTTATATATAGTTAACAAATATAAATATATTAAAATATTAAGTTAGACTTCTAGGACATGATAAAAATATAGTAGGATTTAAGGGACAATATTTTTATTTTTGGGTACCGGTCAGACATTTACACCATATTAAATAGGGCAAATTTCAAGTCGGTATAGTGTAAAATACAAAATTTCCTAAAATTTATGTGCTTTAAAATAATATCGTATGTGTGTATTTTTTTTGTAAGTTGTTATTTTTAAGTTACTATTTATAAGTTATTATTTTATAAATTACTATTTTCAGGTTACTATTTATATTTTCAATGTACTTTATAAGTTATTATATTTATAAAAATACATTTGTAAGGAATATACTTATAGAAAATAAAATTCTAAGGAATTTTGGATTTCAAAATAAACCGGACGGTAATTATCCCTTAAATGTTTTCACATGTGAAACCCATTTTCTGTGCATGGACTATTTATATATTTGTGTATGTATATAATTTTAATATATCGTGTGAAAATATCTCTAAAATATGATCTAAAAACAATAATTAAATTATAAGTTGAGCATAGCTAATATTATTATTTACATGTCCCTTAGCCTAACAATTTCAGCAAAATATGTGTAGGTAAGAAAGTCAATAACTTGTAAAAGAATAGAGAAAAAACTATTTCATTCGTTCTAAAATAAAGTTTTAAATAATATGTTTTCATTTTTAGAATCATGTATTGAAGGGACTAAAGTTAAAATTAGACCTAATTAATTGCGATACTGATTGAACCCAAAATTGTATCATACTCTCTCTTACTTGCTATCTTTTTACTTGCATCCGTTTGATTTAACCAGCTACAAATAGATGCGATCGATACTGTAGTAAATAGTATTACTTCAAATCTTAACATAACACAAAAAACAATTACTTTCTCATGGAGACGACTTAATTGCAAAAGTTTGCTAACAAGGGGCTATTTTATGAACCCTATCAAACCTTGGGGTGCAGTTGGTAATTAATATGAACAGTCATAGGAATGTCGTACGTGTTCAATAGTGCGTGCAGCAGTCCCTTGAATAGAGCGAGAGCAACAACGTGTTCTGAGAATGAGGGAAGGGTAATAATACTTTTGGAATTTAGATTCTCCCCATTATACTCCTATTTTATAATAATTATCTGTAATTTAAGTGAATTTTTATATGTTAAATTATTTTATTTAATTTTTAAAAATTAATAATCAAAAATATTTTGAAGAAGAATTAGTTTGAATAAAAATAGAATATTTAACATTTACTCCCTCTATTTTCAAATAACTGTCACTTATAAATTTTTTGTGGTCCAAGTTAACTTATATTTGATTAAATTATTTTATCATTTAAACAGTTGACACATATATATGACAAAATTATTCATAAAAAATTCGTACAATTTTAAACAATTTTCTATTGTTATAATTTTATAATTATAAATATATATGTGTAATTTTAAAGTCAAATAATAGTCAAATTGACCAACACAAATTTTTAAGTGATAAATATTGGGGAACGGAGAGAATAAATAAATTTACCTAAATTTATGTGTAAAAAAACCAAATAACATTTGTTATAAAACTGACGTAATATTACATTTCGGTGATGACAAAATTTTATGCATTAGGCTGTTTACGGCGAGGGTTTATATATACAGTTTGCATTAATTAGTTGTGAATAGTGAAATCGTCTCTGTAGCATTTTTTTGTTTAGATTTAGTAATGAGATAACATATGGTAAAATATGGAACACCTAAAATAAATAAAGAAAACACTTGAATAATGTATAAATTAGGGAGTGAATTTCCTCGATCCCTAGAGTTATTTCTTTAAATTTGTAAATCATAAAGGGAGTGATTTTTCAATGGTTCCCAATTTTTTTCTTTAAATCTGTATTACTCGAAATTAATGATATTAAAACTTATTACTCAAAGTTATTGCTATTAACCTGGTCGTTGTTTCATTGGTCATCGACGACCTTCTCTGAAAAGTGAAGATGTCAGACTTTTAAATCAAAATCTGTAAGATAATTGATGAGTATATAAATATGTGTATGAATTTTTAAACAATGACTTTTATGTAATAAAAAAAACTTGCTATTGATCGAGTTTAATTGCAAATCTAAATTGAGCACTTTGAAAAAATCATGATTATACCGAAATGCGTGTAATTTGGAAAAATTACCATAACTTGAATATGTAAATAGAGGAATCAAACTTTAAAAAATGAAAAACTTCCTTATTATTAATTTACCGACTTACATGTAGATATTGTCCCAAGAAAATTAGTAATCCTTTTTTATAATCATAGTAATAGAACTATGTATAGTATTTTTCCGTTTTCATGCTAATAAAGGTGATTAGTATCAAGTAGGCTAAACGACATGTTATAAAAGAGTTGAGTTGAATATATTTTATTTAAAAATTTAAAAAATATAAAAAATTATGTTTAAGATTAATACATTTAAATAATCAAAGCAGTTAAATTAATAAATCAAACACGATAAACGCATGAACAAAATTTACTCAAATTTTCAAACTCAAACACTAAATAGATAAAAGATCATATTGTTTTAATTAACGAACCAAATGGAACTAATTTTAAATAAATCCAGCCAAACAAATAAACAATGCAATTAATTTATGCTTCTGCTAAAAAATATAGGTAAAAAAGAATTGATATGGTATAAAGAAAGGGTTATATGCATTGAACGGGGACCATCAATAATCATTTTGCCGTTATTGGGAGTAAACTGCCACTGCAGACATGGTTCTACACAAAATCAAATCAATACATCTTGTATATCATTTATGGAAATATTTTCCATCACTCCAATTAATTACTCTTAAGGAGCAATGAACACCACCACTACTACTGTTCACGTCCTTTTCAAGGCCAGCGCGCTCTCTCTCTCTCTCTCTCTCTCTATATATATATATATATATATATTCATTGAGCCATACAGTGTACTACTAGTGTGTATATATACACACACATATCTGAGCTGCTGATACATATAGGGCTTTCTTTTTGCTTTGGAAGTCGTGCTAGCTTGCAGTTCTGCAGGAGTTTCTTTGGTTTCAAGTCCCACGCCAGGTTTGTGTACATGGCGATCTCTCTATCTCTCTCTAACTCTCTTCCATTTATATGTATCTGGAGAAATTTAATTTATTAAGAATCTTTCAATTTTTATCTCCATTTCAGTCATAGGTATCGATCACATAAATTCATAGATATAAGCAACATATGTTACATGTTTTAAAAAAAATTTATTGTATGTGCATATGTAAAGAGAGTTATTAATATATATATATATATATATACATAAATTTATGTATATATATATATATATATATATATACACATAAATTTATTACCAGGAATTACTGCTTTTACTTGCTTGTTTGCTTTTGATCAATTCGATCTTCTCTCTTTCTATTTGTTGTTCTTAATTGTCAGTATATATAAAACTTAGTTATATATATGATACATATATATGTGTGTATTCAGCTAGTTCTGTATATATCTCTTAGAGAGTTTTAGTTGATTTCTTCTTTACGTCAAAGAGAAAGATCTCAAAATTTAGTGGATCTGTGCTTAATATGGAGGTGATTAACTAAATCCTCTTCTCTCAAATCAATATGGCTAACTTATTGGCTTAAATTAATTTGGTGCGTGCGTATGCGTCTATATGTATTTTTTAATGAAATGGAAGAAGGGGAAATCAGATCGGGTTGATTCATTTGGCTATATGATCTACAACTTCCTAGATGGAACTTATCTTCTCTAATTTTTTTAATTTAACTCTGAAGTCCTTTTTTTTTTGGGTTAATACCTTTCCTTGTTTCTGTTTCTGCTTCTAACTAAGCCCTAACTATGCCCTAATTTTCTTACATTATTTTCTTAATTTTGTTTTTAATTTATTGTCAGAAATGAAATGAGACCATTCTCCTCCATACCTTGATCTTCGATTTGTTTGAACTTCTTATTAGAAATATTAGTTTATAATAAAAATATGGAGATATATGATTAAGTTCTTTATTTGTTTATATAGTCTTTTGATCTTTGTTGTAGTTCTTGTTCTTTGTCGTTATAAAACCTAGCTGTGTGTGTGTGTGTGTGTGTGTTTATGTGTGGGGGTATGTGCTTGCTCAGCTTCTAACTCTGACTTGATTAATTTCTTCTTTAACTAAGAGAAAGATCACAAGAAATTTGTGGATCTGTGGTAAATATGGAGATGACTTATTACTGAACTTGATATACATAAAAAAAAGGCAAATAATAAATAATAAAAGAGAAAAAGAAGCATCAGCTTATTACAAATGTTTTCTTTGATGAAATAGAAGAAAGAGATTAAGGAAATATTAGATCAGATTGATGTATATGCTAATCAACTTATTTTCCCTTTTTCCAAGATCTTCACATCTCTCTCTCTCTTAGCTCTAAAATTTTAAGTTTTTTCTTTTTCGATCTACTCCCAAAATTATGCTTACTAATTATTTATCTTTCAATTTATTCACTAACTTCAACATGAAAATACTAAATCATAAAAATAAGCTCTTATATTTTCTTTCCCGTAATTTTTGTTATTAATTTGTAGTGTAAAATGAAGAACCAAGCAAAAGAAATAAAGCAATTTTGCTCTACACCTGCGCATCTTCAATTTGCTCAACTTTTAGTTAGAAATTATTGCTCTATGTGTACATATACGATGATATAAATGATTAAATTTAGTAATTCTTGCAAATAATTAAAATTAGTGTTATTGGTGTTTTCATGATATATATTACACGTAGTTACAGAATTCAAAAATGGGGAGAGGTAAGATTGAGATAAAGAGGATTGAGAACAACACAAATAGGCAGGTGACATTTTGCAAAAGAAGAAATGGACTTCTGAAGAAAGCATACGAGTTATCAGTTCTTTGTGAAGCTGAGATTGCCCTAATTGTCTTCTCCAGCAGGGGTAGAGTTTATGAGTTCTCTAACAACAACAGGTATTTATGTTATATGTTTCTTTTTCTTAATTTTTTCACTAGCTAGCTAACATTTAATTTCCTATTATTTTTCTTAAAAAAAATATTCACATGAATACGTACGTATAAAATTCTGTTTGATTTTTATTATTTTGTATTGTTTGAATGGATCTATTTATATTTATTTACTAATTAATTAATTAGTGGTTACTTACAAGGAAAATGATCGATTAATTGGGTAGTCATTATAAACATTTTAAAAGTTTTTAACTAATTTAATGCACTATATATTACATGGAGATTATATTTATTATCCATTGCTAATTTTTATTCCTTTTTAAGTTGAAGTTCTTGATTGGTTCATACATATATACATGACATCCGAGTCTTGCTGGGGCTAATTAATTATGTAGTGTTTAATTGCTCTAAAGAATTAGAAAGAGCTCATTTATGTTACAATAAACTTAGTTGCTGGGGCTAATTAATTCTGTAGTGTTTTATTGTTTCATGATCTTCTGCGGCTACGTACATATATATCTAACTTCTGATTTAATTTAGTCATTTGGTAATTATTTTTAAATAACTAATTTTATCTCAAACCAGGAATATACAGTAATAATTTTGATAATTAGAAATTTATGTAACTTAATCAGCAATATAACTTTCCGAGACTTTTAATGGTCAACTTACAAAAGAATAAAATGTTGTAACAAAAATAAAATATAATAAAAGTATAACTAATTAAATAATGCCCTAAGGCTTTGTTATATATATTAAATAATTTTTAAGGTTTTGTTTTGCTTTTATGGCTACTTGAAAATGTTTGATTTAGTTTAAGACTGACCGATTATATGAGCTAAAGGGTTTTCAGCGTGCTCATATTTAAAATGCCGCTTGACTATATATTTCAAATTAATATCAATATATTACTACCGATATGATTCATATTGTCTACTAGAAATCTCAATATTGAAGATCTTGTAACTCTAAGAACATCTTTTCATGCAAATTTTGATTTGAAAAATTGTTAGTTTTATAATAAACATCAAAGTAACGTACTGGACTAAATAGATCGAAGCAAATATGTTTAGGGATTTATTTGATTTGAAAATTGTTCTGGACAAAAAAGTAATGCCCCTAAGTAGGTAAAAAAAAGGGTAGAAATTTATCTATCACTTTAGACTTTATAAGACTTTATGTTACCATCATTTCGGGACGGAGTATATACAATGATAAATCACTCAAATAAACAGAAAGTGAGAACAAAAAATAACTTGGAGTGGGACCTACACAAAAGTTTTTAAAATTTTTTAAAGTACATAAAAAGTCTAGGTTTAACTCAAAGGAGATTAATACATTACTAAAATTTTGAGATATTACGATGGATTTAAATAATAAATTAGTTAACTTAGTCACAAAAAATTAATTTCAATTATAAATATATACTATTTATAATTATCATTTTGTCACAAATTAAAATTATATAAGTTTCACTCTAATTTGTGACTACTTTAATTTATGACAAATTATATTTATGACTGAATATTTTGTGACCAAATCGATCATAAATGAAATAAAAATTAATCGCAATAACTCAAAATTCTAGTGAGTATATACTTTGTAGATTGTAATCTAAATTTCCAAATTCGTGTCAAGAAGTTATCGGGCATAAATATAATGCACATCCCGAGGAAGTTATAATAAATCAAATCAAAACATACTACAAGATCTCTCAAAATCAATCTTTTACCACTTCCATGTTTGAAACTCTCAGTTTTCTGGATTTTCATGGTTCTTCTTTTCTTAGCTTTTCAGAAACCCTACCTTCTTTCCCTTTTATTTGATTATTTGCTTCAGCTACCTTGTGTTTGTTTTTGTAACCGTCTGAAAATTTTGTCTTGTAGTCAATTAGCAATTATTTGGTCCATGAGATTCTCTCTCTATAGACTTATGTATGTATGTATGTATGTATGTTAATCATTGTGAATGAAAAAAGTAAAAACAAAAATAGTGGAACTATCTCCATGCACCTTGTACCTATTCATTATAAATATAAAACATAAATAATTAAGTCAATAATATTTCCCTTAAATTAAACAAGTTTATTCAGTTTTGTAGTTTAAGTATAATACATATTGACTCGCATTTTGATATGGAAAAACATATATATGTGTGTGCAAGAATATATATTTAAATATAAACAGAGACAGATAATATAACCTACAACTTCCTCAAATTTTTAGTTCTCTCACTAGCTAGCTTTGACGGTGAAATTACACTTAAAAGTTAAAATCTAAATTTTGTCAATTTGACTAACAAGCAAAGCAACCTTAATTAAACATAATTCAATCAAATGGGTTAATTAGGTTCGCTACCACACATTACACACACATACTGTATATAAATCTATAAATGTAAAGTACCTATATATATATATATTTAAAAAAGGAATTGAACTACAGTTATGTTTCGGTTTTTAGATTATATTAAAAAATCTTACTTTACGAATTAAAAGAGTATATAAAAATATACTATATGTAATTTTTTGAGATTTGTTTGAGTTATTTTACATAGTTCTTATAATTATATAAAAATTAATATATTTTAGTCATTGAAAATATATAAATTTTACATAATTATAAAAAACATGTTATACACTATAAAATTATTTGAAAATTTGTATTCTACTCTATGTTTTGATACTTTTTCAATCTGTATGGTTGAATTATTTTAAATAAATTATAAATTTATAAATATAAAATTAATGAATAAAATTTAAAATGTGAGTTGAAACTCAATTATTTTAAACCCTATATACATAGAGGGAAAATTAATTAAGTCAAACTGGGCAAGCGGATCTTGAGTCTTGACCGACCATTCTCTTCTTATATTTCCAATATGCAAGATATCATTACATGCGGCAGACATCTTATCATTATTTCTTTCTTCCATCCTTTTGTACTCCGAAAGCTTTACCCCATCTTGTCTGTTCTATTTTTAGCTACACTTTCTACCTTTTCTGTTTTCTATTCTTTTCATTCTTAATTATATATTAACATAGAACAGAACACTATATTATTTTACCCTTCAATCTTACTATATATAGCCGAAATGGATGATTATGTATAAATTTGACTGTTTAGTCTGGAGGCTGCCTTCCATTTTAACACTTTTAGTTTTTTATGGGCGAAATTTCTGCCTGATTAAGATACAAAGCACCTCCACATAAAGTGTAAAATTGTACTTTAGAGGAACAATTGAAACTTACATGTATGCAGCAGCATCAGAGGAACCATTGAGAGGTACAAGAAGGCCACAGCAGATGCTTCAAGCACATACTCAACTCAAGAGATCAATGCTCAGGTACAATAATATTGTACTTTTTAACTCATATACGACATTCACATAATTACTAGTCCTACCTCCTTCAAATTTTTTTTATCGACGAAATCTTTCCTTAAACTAACCAATTTTTTTATCGGCGAAATTTCTCGTTGAACTAACCAAATTCTCATCCGATCAAATTTGATCCCTTATTCTAAAAGTTATAAGGAAATGTTGTTAATCACTTGAGCCGACTACAACCACAACCTCAATTCAATATTTTATATGTTTATTAAAATTGCATAATAACAAGATGCTTTATATAATTCATATTTTGCTTTTTGAAGTGATGTTGATGTTTTCTGACTTTGTCCAGTTCTTATGGACAAACGTTTCTTGTACTTTGTGAGTTCATTTAATAAAATCCTTTTTTGCCGATCAAAAAAAAAATTCAATGTAAAACTGATCAGTGGATTGCCTAGCTTTCATTTGACTGATCAGTTTGGAGGTCATTGCTATTGTCTTAATTTGTTGAAAGTATTTAGATGTAAATATGTAATTGATTTCCATTTCATCTAATTTTGTTTCTTTTTTTTTATTTAGTTCTACCAGCAAGAATCTAAGAAGCTTCGCCAACAAATTCAAATGATCCAAAATTCTAACAGGTAATTCTTTTTTAATTATTAATTTCTCAAAGTAATGCAATAATGAAATACTTAAAATGAATATTTATCCAATCTGCATGTGAGAGTACTTTGAAGAAGATGTACTTGTAAATTGTAAGTTTAACTTAAGTACATGATATATCTTAACATGACCCCTCCTAATGAAACAGTGCCAGTATAGATATAAAATAAAACAAAATTTGAAATACATATTGTGTTATGTTCAAATTAATGTTTTGCACTTTATATAGAGTATGGGATTTTCTTTTTCTTTTCCTCTTTTCTATTGGCAGAAGAATAAAAAATTATATAGACACAGATCCCAAATATATAAGTGTTTCAAGGATTTAACTCAAAAACTATTCAAGATTATTAAATTTAATTGAGTATATCTTCATTTCCTGGATGTGGGATATATATATATTCTCAACAAACATGCAAATAATAATAATAATAATAGAACTCTTATATAACTATTTGCTAGCTTCTCACTTTATATATATCTAATGTAGGCATCTGATGGGGGAAGGCTTAGCCTCTCTCAATGCAAAGGAACTAAAGCAGTTGGAGAACAGGCTTGAAAGAGGCATAGCAAGGATAAGGTCAAAAAAGGTACAAACTTCTTGAAAAACCAAAAAAAAAAAAAAATTACCAGAAAATAAATACATATATATTCTTCTAGTATCCAAAATGAGAATATTCAGCTGCATGTTCTTCTCCTCGAATCACTTTTTTACCTTGTAAATATAGGAATGTCAATTGCCTTTTTACCTTTCTAGTTTTTCACTTTTTTCAAGTCTCTTTAAAAAGACTGAAAAAGTAAATATAAATGGGACAGTAGGTGAAAGCTAGGTTACTTTGTTCCTACAAAGGCATTAACTACTTAATTTGTTCTTCATCAAACTTAGTTTAAAGTATATTAAAATTAGCAATAAAATCTTCGCTTTTTTGAAGGAAAAAAAATATTAAAATTTATGTCTAGTAGCACGATTTTTCATAGATAACATTTGCTTACAAATTATTAATATTATTATTATATGATTGTATATTATATTCATTTTAGTGTATTGTATTGTGCAACAGCATGAGATGCTACTTGCTGAAACTGAGTGTTTGCAGAAAAGGGTGGTAATGTTTTAACCTAACTTGAATTGAATTGAGTACGTACTTCATTAATTTTCTAGAATTAATTATTAATTATTTGACGTTTGTGTATAAACTATTTTTTTTAAAAATAGGAAAATGAGCTGGAACATGAAAATGCCTTCCTAAGGGCTAAGGTATATATCTTTTAATTTTCAAACCTTCACTTTTAACTCTCTCAAAATTTTCATTTATGCATCCAAAATATCTAGGAGAATTGAACCCACAAGATTAATTAATCTGCAATTATTCTCTAGAGCCTGACATTAATTAATCAATGCAAATTAACTAACCACAGTATATACATATACATACATACATACATATATATACACATATATGTGTGCGCGCATGCATCGATTTCAATATATATACATATATAATCAATAATTTTAATTTAATGAGAATAATTAATATGAAGTTTAATTAATTCGATCAGTAATGGGCTTAATTAATTAGTTTGATAACTTATATATTATAAAAAAATTCGATCAGCTAGCAGAGAATGAGAGGCTGCCGGAGCTAAGCATAATGCCAAGTGGTGGGCAAGATGATTACAACCTGCAGGCATTCATTGCTGCACGGAATGTGCTTGAACTCAATATTATGGAACCTCCGCCGCCGCCGCCTCCGGTTAATTATCAAATTTCTCCTCCTAGGAAGCCTTTCCATCTCGGGTACGTACGTGTGTATCTAATCTATATCTATGTCTATTACTCACATGTCTAATCCACATGTGAGTATGTACGGTAATAATCCCTCACTTAAAAAAAAACATTTAAAAATAAAATTTGTTTAAAAAAGAAGTAGCATTTGTATAATTTTTTATTATAAGACTTTATTTTTCAAAGTTTATCATTACAATCTTCTAATTTTATCTTTAATTAAATATTCATAACGAATTTAATAAAAGAAATTATTATATGTATATACAATTTTATTCAAATATGCAATATTGTTTGTAAAAAATCCATATGTTGCTTTTTGTGTGGAACGAATGGAGTATGAACTTTTGAAAACTCAAAATTATTCCGTAGATTATATTTGAGAAATGACATTAAATAAATTCATTTTGATTTTTAGTTTAAACAATTACAAATTTTACTTAAAATTTATCTCTGGAATTTGCTAGATCTTTTACAAGATAATTATTGTTTTCACATCTCAATATATGATTAATCATGTTAATAATAAATCTTGAGTTCTTTTAAATAAATAAAAAAATAAGATAATATTTATATAATATTTAGAAACGTTTCTAAATATTTGCTAGTCTAGTGTTTTCTAGTAGCATAAAATTTAGTTCTATTACTTAGGAATTGAATATCGATCCTATATATTTTGAATAAAACAACACAATGTGCAATAATGATTTACAGAATAGAATTATTAAGTGTGCATAAACACAAATTTTTCTACCAAAGTAATCAAACCAAATTATATAAGAAACTAACCAAATTTCCATTAACCTTTTTTCAAATCGATTGTGTAATTTTCTGTCAACGATTAATAATTAACTAGAGCAGAAGTATATAAATTAGTAATATTTATTTATAATGAAAAATTATTTTGTTTATTTATGATATATTAATTCGTTATATTTGTCTGTATTTTTTTAAATTCCTAATTTTATTTGAAAGAGTTTGTTTATTATTTTTAGAATTCTAATTTTTAAGTAATTTATATTGATTAAAAGGTTTTATTTTTAATATTTATTTTTTAATATAGTGAATTAAATAATGATTAGAAGAGATAAAGTCAAAGAGGAAGGTGCATACAAAGTCAAAAAAAACGTACAAAGGACTTACAAACGTACACTCGAATCCAATTTCCTAAATTAATAAACTTAATATATATTTATTCTTTGATTTTTGTTTTCGGATTTTTTCCAAATCATTTTTTTCTCATAATCAATTGTTAGTTATAAATGATTACTTTAATTTAATTAATATTTGAACCAAACTTTATGATATTAATAAACTACAAAACAAACCATTCTATATGTCAAAATACGTCAAATATTTTTGGAATAACATAAGTTCTAAACCAAGTGACATTTGTTTATCATTACAACTACAAAACAAACCATTATATCAAACATTAATATTTGAAACAACTACTAATCAATATCTTAAGGTGAATCCAGTCGAGTTGTTCAATTCACATAGTTTGCTAATGGTTCAAAATATTCAAAGATGGTTGACATGCTAATTCAGTACAACTTATAAATATCTTATCTAATAAATATATTGAAATTTTATTCATAAGTTGATATTTAGAAATTCAAAGACATTAGGAATAGTCAAACATAAAATGTGTATAGTCTAATTTTATATTATTATTCATTAATGTATAACTATTTGATTTCATGAATCAACCATTTTCATTAAATATCCACAAAATTCAACCATTTTCATTAAATATCCACAAAATTCAATGAGTTTTAAAATTTATCATGAACTCAATTGTAACTCAATGAGTTACCAACTAAATGAAGTAAAAAAATATTAGGTTCTCTATTAATTATTCTCTATTGATTGATCACTATATTAATTTAAACATTCATTTGATCATCTTTAAGTTTATATATTCTCTCTGGTCTATGAAATAATAGAAAGTTAAAATTTGAGCGTGGTATGAATTTCAAAATTTTTCAAAGTTTAATTATCATTTTGTTCCCCCTCCTTATGCAGGTAACTTGATTTGGTGGAAGAAGATTTAATGAGTGAAATCTCAAAAACGTAGTACAAGTACTTAAATTAAAGACACTGTTTTCTATCAATTTCTTTGTTTTAATAAGTGGGCCTGATACTTTAAAGGAAACATAACCATTTGATACTTATCTATGCTTGATTTGAATGTTTTTAATTTTAAAGTACCGTTTTATGGATCTTTAATTTTGAGATTATTTGAGTTATTGGTCATAAAATAGCATGTTAGAATCTAATAAGTTACAAATTAAATTTGATTTTCGATCTAAAATTAGTTCATTAAAAAGAAATTATATGAATGCAAAGTTTATTAATCTTAGAAATCAAAACCCTAAAAAAAGGGGATGAAAACGAGTTGAAGACGATGGTTTCATCAGTAATGTCAATATTGACGAAGACTAGTCGCTACCATCAACGAAGGGAAGAAGATTTTAGGTAATTTCTTATATTCAAATTTTCATCATTTATATACTTCTCCAGAGAACAACCAAAAAAGGAGGAGAGATCAAAGGGGAAGCTGACGATTAGATGATTTGAAAACATATCAAATCTATAAAATAAACGAAAAATAAAAGAGAACCACCATTTTTTTCCATTCTTAAAAAAAATGATATGCAAATTTCAGGTATTTCGTTTTCAAATCTGAAGGTATTTCTTAAATTAAGAAATTTACAGCGAGAAAAAAAATAAAATTACTTACTCCAAATTCTAGCACTAAAAAGAGAGATAGAGAGTGAGATAAGTTTTTCTGGTATCTCATGTTGTACCATTTTGTTCTTGTTCCCTTTTTTTCCCAGAGATTTCTCGATCTTTTCTTGCAATTCTGATGTAATAATGTGGCAGTATTCCATTTCATACGTGTTGGGTAGTTTCAATGACACGTGTGTAAATGTTCATTGCATTTTGCCATTTTATTTATCCAAGCTGGTTGACATCATTTTAATATATTTTGGTTACACAGACCATTTAGTTTTAGTACTGCAATAGAATTGTAATTTGTTAAATATCGTATTATTATTAATTTATTATACTTGATTTAACCTATTCCGTAACAAATTTGAACAAGACACTTTTGTATTCATCTTAGTTTTAGAACAGACGATTAATTTCAAAAAACATAATTATCTAAAGTACGTAGTTGGATATTTACATGTTAAATTTTAGTTTAATTTACTACTATTAACTATCTATATTTTTTTATTTAAAAAAAGGGTTATATATTGTTTTGTTGTTTACTTTTATGGTTAGATAATCGCATGTATACTGAGCGAATACAAACTCGATAGTATAGTGGTGAGCAAGAGGTAGCATAGTGGAAGAAAAAGATATTTACAGTGGTACTTAGCAAAAGTGCGAAATAGTGAATGTAGTCACCAACAACAAAAGGATTTTGAATGAAAATACTTATAAATTTGAATATTCTTAAATCTTATAAATTATTTTTGGAATAAATAAATAATCATTCCAATATTTACATTTTAAATTTATGTTTCAACAACATAGTTGTAGTGATAAGGTGAATAATTATTTTTAATTAATAACATTTTTATTTATTTTTTGTTTCATTTTAATTGTTCATTTTAAAATAAACTAAATTTTCTATGGACAATATAATAAATGAAGTCGGTCTAACAAGAAGGATTGGATATTAACGTGAGAGAAAAAAAAATGAATAACTTTTGTTTTTCTATATAATATTTTCCTAATGAACTGTACAAATATAATAATTTAAAAATTAATTGGATATTAATAAGGGATCATTTATATAATACAAGAATTGTGTAGAATGTTTTTTTTTTTTAAAGGGAAGTCTTGGGAGAAGGGTTTTAGAACCAGAGGGACAACTAGAGTAAAAAAGTCGAGGAGTTAGATAGAATGTAGTATTATTTGTAACGGTTAAGAAGATAAGAAATAATATGAAATTCGAAAGAACAAATGTGAAATTACTGTGTAATGATGTTGTGAATAAGTCCTAGCCATTTTACTAATAAAAAAAACAAAGAAAAATCATTATGCTACCGTTTTATATAATGTATGTAAATAATTACTCATTTAAGATTCTTCTTGCTTGCTAAATTGTATAATGTCTCAACTAAAACTAATAAGACGTCATTAACCCATGTACAACTTAAAGTTAATTGTATCTAAACTATGATAAAATTCAAAATTTTGTACTTACAAAGATAAAAAAAATAGTATAATTATAATAACAACTATAAATAGAATAATATGTACTTTAAAAACTCATGTAACATAACATTTAAGAATAAACAAAAAGTAATAACTCTACAACAAATTCTACTTAAGTTTAAATTTTGGAATAAATGATTTAATATTTAATTATCAATTTTTCTTGTTAACTTTATATTATTGAAATATTTTGAATAATTATCTCACTCATTTAAATATAGTACAAATATTTAAAAACTAATTATGAAATAAGTACAAGAATTTATAAGATAAAGCTAGAATTGCTTTTTATCGCTAGTTTATAATTATTACAATGGAATCTCTCGTGCATTGTAATTTTTGCTTTGAGATAACAACTAAAGTCATTGCATTAACAAAGTTTTGATCTTTTTTTTTGCAATGCTTATGACAAAGTATTCGTATGCCCAAAACTTTTTTCATCGATAGCAATAAGAATACAAACTCAAAATCTCGCATAAAATGTAACAGAGTACTTACTTCTGTGCTTTTTATCACCCGGTGCATCATCTTCTACTATCTTAGGCACTTCAATTATTTCAGAAAATAAGTTTATGACACTAAGAATTGTGTCGCAGTGTGAACTCCATCGTGTGTCTCCATGATATGCAGCGGTACTACAAATGTCCTTTTGAATGGTAGGTGATGTCAGTTTGAGCTTCTTGGAAGCATTTAACACAACTCGATTCACTTCATTGTTGTTCAAAATATTTATCAATGATATAATTGGTTCCACAACACCACCAAACGTCCAAACCTATGGAGGCTAAACAGTCCATAGAATTGAAGAATCAAAAACAGTGGTCCGAATGAGAATTATACAACAAAACCCAATTAACGACATCAAAATATCAAATCCTTGAAAATTATACAACCCAATTGACAAGAACAAGCGATGAACTAAACAAACAAAACCCTAAAATTATTCAAATAAACTAGAATGAAATCTGAGTAAATTTTAGGGCTTACAAGGGATGGTCAGTGCCAGAGAGGAACAGTCGCTTCACGGCTTGCCGATTGCCCAATCCATGGTCTGATGGTCAGTTGTGTCCCCAACTCAACTTAATGTCAATTTAATTAAATTAAATTACGTCAAAAATAAATAAACACAAACATGCTGACATGTTTAAGTTCATGTGTATATTCAATGAACTTTTTTATTTTTTGTTTTAAGAAAAACTAAGTAAACATAACTAAACCCCATTAGTCCAATACTTAAAACAAGTTGTTAAGCTAAATAAATCTAATTCTTATAAATAAGTTTATAAAATTAAAATGAAAACTAAAAAAAATATTAAAACATAAAGAGCGAAGCACCGTCCTTTAAAATAAAATAAAAAACTTTGCTTAATGTATTTTACTTTTAGCATTTTAAATTTTAAAATAAAAAATAAATATAAAAATAGACATATCAACTTTAATAATTAATTTTTAGACATATTACATGACATATCATACCTCAATTTAACACGTTTTAGTTTTCATAGTCTAGTACTTTTAATTAAAAAAAATTAACAATAAACATCGAGGTGAAAAATGACATTTACTTATCTCTTTTTTTTTTTTTAATAATTAATTAGGACCTTATGTTTTGTTTCAAGCAAAGAGGACCTTGGGGCCTGGGCGGTATATATAAGTACCAAATGTTTAATATTATAAATTTTAGTATTGTAATCTATATTTTCTGCACCTTATGTAATAAAATCATAGAACACAAAATGAGAGGTAAGTAAGTACGGTGGATCGGTTGAGATAAAAAAAAACATTGTAAAAATTTATCATGAAAATTCGCCCTAAAAAAAAAGATAAAAAAAACACTATAAAAACTAGTCCTAAAAATTAATAAAATTTAATAATTTAAAATCAAACAATAATAAAAAATTTATAAAGCCATAAAACAAAAAAAATCATTAATTCAATCTTAAAAAAAAACATACCTCACATGTACAAAAAAAGAATTTATTTATAAACTTCAAAAATAAACAATTTAAAATATTACTTTAAAATATTATATACGCCGTAACATTTAAGAATGTATTAAAGCTTTAAAAAAAAATATAGAAGTCAAAATTAAAATATTAAAAGAAAAAATATCAATGCTATACACAGACTCCGGACCTAGTTTAAATTATATGGAGTAATTTCTAAAATTTAAGTCCATGGCGACCGCCCAAACTCGTAAAATTTTATATTCATATTTTTCGGGTTGGGTCTGGCATGTAGTTCAAAACCTTCCGTCAAGGGTTTTGGCAGCGGCGGATTGCTTCGTTTTCTTTTTCTTCCCCTTCCCTCTGCTTCTCCACCACTTCAATCCAACCAATCTCTCTTAATGGCGACGCCGCACGAAGCTCAGGCCGTCAAGTCTCTCAACAATTCCTCCGGCCGCCGCCGCTTCGTCGTACGCCTCTCTCTCTCTCTCTCTTGTTTTTACTAATTTTGTATGCTGATAAACAAACAGTTCTATTCCTCCTAATTTTTGATTGTTTATTGGTTTTTACTAATTGGAAGTGATTTGAATTGATTTCTTAGTTTTCGTTTTATCGTAGTTCTATTTTTGCAAGTGTCTGTCGTGATTTTATAGTATATGAAATTGAATTTATGTGCAGTTCAAGACATTTTCTCAACGAGTTGAAGATATCGATATAGATGTTTTCCGGAGTCTCCATCCTCTCAAGACTGAACCCTCCGAAGGCTCCTCATTCTTTCGTGATTGCTTAGTGGAATGGAGGGTATGTATGCTTTTGTATATTTGAGTGTCAGTTTATTTTTAGTACTCCGTCGGTCCCAGAGAATGAGTTACTCTTTTGGTATAGAGGTAGTAGCGTATATCAATGTTTAACACACACAGATATGTATATATATTGTGGGTGTATGTATATGACCTATAGCTCATTTAAGAACTATACCCACTATTTCTAACCATATAACTATTAAAACACTTTTGAATGAAAGAGCATACAAATATAATGGCTAAGTAAAATTTCTCAATCTTTTCTGGTGTAAAACATGAATTTTTTAATCATCTAAAACTAGTATCTTTTCTAAGGCAAAATATTGAAGCTTACATGGTTATAAAAATCATATAAAGGAGGTTGGAAATTTTCAAAAATTTGAACGTCCTATTATTTTTAGATACTTTCGATCCCTGTGTGTGTGTATAAGTATAGATATGTTTATAAAATTGTGCGCATGCATGTTTGCATAGACATCCTAAGCAAGGATGGAGGAGGATGGTTGTGTTAGCTATAGTGAGCTGGTTGTAAAAAGGAGTTGCTTCTCATGAGATGAAACTATATGTATATGCATATTGTTAGATGCTTTTGCTAACATATTTAACTCTTAGAACTATTTTATGGATTAACATTTCAAAACATTAATAAGTTTGGTTTTCTTTTAGTGTCTTATATTTTCTTGACATTTTGCTTATTAGGTGTGGTCAATATATGGGTAAGACATGTACCTCGGGACCATTTCCAGCTGCTATTCTTTTTGCAATAAAATTAAGCACTATAAAGTTATTGGTACTTCGTTTCAAACTTTGATTACATTAAAACAAAGTTACTGTAATTTTCGACATGCTTTAGCTCATCATGTAAAATGTCCATGATAGTCATTCAGTTTTCGTTCTTTCAAGGAAACCTATTATACAATTTATTATTTTGTTTATTTTTATAATGGTTTCAATATGTCATCCAGGAACTAAATACTGCAGAGGAGTTTATATCGTTTTATGAGGAAATGCTTCCCCTTGTACAGACATTGCCCCAGATTATATTGCAGAAGGAATTGATACTCTCAAAACTTCTTTCTAGATTGCAAATGAAAGCAAGATTGTCACTTGAACCCATTCTCCGGTATATCAATATATCAATAAAGGAAAATTGACTGAAGTCCACTTTGGACCCCCAAAGTTTGTAGAAACAATGTTTCTTAGTCCTCTATCTTTCAAAAGTACATAGTATGATGGGGGGCTTAGAAACATCTGTTTACACTTTGAGGCGCAAAATATACTTCTGCTAAATCTTAACAATTTTCACCTTTGCTTTTAGTTCTTTTCACCTGTTTTGATATCCTAGTATCTGTAATGCATGATATAATTGTCCACCAACATACACACATGCGCACACACATTTTTTTAAATTTTAATAAAGGCCTTTAAATAACACATTAAAATAAGTTCAGTGGTGCACCTATTGGGAGCAAAGGAATTAGTTGTGTACTTTTAAGTTAAGGGTTGTAGAAGTATTTGGTTTAAAGTGTAATGCAAATTCTTGGTCCTGTCTAGTCAGATTCTCTGTATGATTTGTATTCTTAAATTTTCTTATTTTTAATTTCCTGTCTCTGGACCTTGGTAATTGCTCTTTTGAGCCTCATTATATTGGCTAAGTTTGCATGTTTTTTTTAGCAGTAATTACGTTTCAAATTGTTCAAGGTCACTTCCCACATGATTTGACCTTGTAATTTCAGATTTGGTTAGTTTAATAGTTTTGGTTCTTGTGAGAACAACAATTTGTATGAGCTTTAATCTCAAATATGTTTAATGTTAAGGTTTCCATGTATGTTTCCGTCTTTTTGCTTGATTCTGAAGCATTGTCGTCTCTGCAGGATGATTGCATCATTGTCAAGGGATCTATTGGAGGACTTTTTACCGTGAGTTCTCTCTCTCTCTCTGTGTATTGATCAGCTGATCTTCTATGAGTTCAGAATTATGCGTTGGTAAATTTTTTACTCGATACCAGTGTTCGATTTAGAAAATGGAGCATTTGTGTTTGATTGGTCCCAACATATGTAATATAAAACGGTAGTCTGAGCATTGAAACTCTGAGCATTGAAACGATACAAACTAGATAGATCAAATAAGCCTATAACTAGGCTATTAATCCTGTACCTAAACCACTGGGATGCCTCAACTACAACCGAGATATCTCAATTGTAATCAGACATTATTTGATTGGCTTCACAACATAAATTAGAGGGGAAGCAGGAGATACCGTTACAGAGTAACAGCTCAAATGAATAACTTAATAGCTGTATGTAAGAATAATGTGCCATTTGGTTGGTGCATTGCGAGAAGAGTTGTATCCGAGAGTTGAGTTGAGTGGTGCTTGTTTGAGCTTGACTCGTTAAGAGAGCTATCAAGTTCGAATCGTGTCAAGTAATTATCAATAGTTAATCTTCATTGTTGAACTTGAATTGAATATTTATTAAGCTGCTCATGAATATTCCGAGCACGTTCAAACATAACTGAATTTCAAATTATCTACTATTTATGGGTTATGGGGCAACTAGTTTGTATGCTTATGAATTTACTATAATTTGAGTCAAGCACTTCATAAGACTTCATTAACTAAGTTCCTAAAATAATACAAAACTATGTTGAGTTGTGTAACACTCGAGATGAGCTGACTGCTGTCAAGTTGCCTAGTATTGAGTGGATTTGAGCATTCACCCAATCGAGTTGAGTCTAGTCGAGAAGCTCGGTTCGAATTTCAGCACGCGATGCGGAAGAAATTAAATTGTTTTGAATTATTGATTGGATATAAAATTATTGATCTATTAATTAGTTATTATATTTATTATTAGGAACATTCTAGAATAGTTTCTTGATATTTATTATTAGAGAAATTTTAGGGATTTGTTAGTAGGTCTAGGAAATATTTTAGGGATATTGTCTTGGTGGTTAAGTCGTATTACTACCATACAAAGAGATGTAATCCTTCAACTTTATTACGAAGAATTAAATTATTGTGTTTTGTGGGTTGTTGCCCTAGTTATCTCTGTCTAATCCCCTTGTTCTTCCTTTCTCCTATTCCGTCCTACATCAGCACTACTTGCGAGTATAACAAGTAACTAATTCTTGGAGAAAGAATACGGTCGGTCATATTTTCTGCATGCGGTAGTAAGTAGAAGTGTCTTTTAGCATCTCTTCTTCATTGCCCTTCTGCGGTAGTGAGGCGATAATTGTTAGTCTTAAGAGTTCTCTTTGTGCACAAACCATGCCTTAACTCATAAAATGACTCGAACCCAGTTTTTGTTACCGCTAACTGATAGAAACTCTGATCTATATCTTCCAGCTGACCTGAAGTCTATTTTTTCTTCCCTCATTTCAGTGATTATGGACAATCTTCTTACTGTCATCACTACATGTCAAAAGTTCAAATGATAAACTCTATTTGCTTCTGTTTGGCTGCATGTGTGCAAAGTTAACAATGAATATGTATGATGAACTGTTGCAGTTTAGGCATGTTTCAATGAATATGTATGATGAACTGGTGCAGTTTAGGCATGTTTCTCAACATGCACAGAATACCATCCAGTATCATAGTCTATAATAAGAAAATGAAAAAGAAAGAAGCAGAGGCTTTTGATTTTTATTCAAGTCCTAAAAAATCCTTCACTACCTTGCACCCGAAACTCCGTTTAGATTGTCAGACATCAATAAGCTAAGGTCGTTTCTTGCATGCTGTTGGAAGTATGTCCTGCTTCTGAAACAACAATTGTTGCTGCCTTATGACTCAGATTCATGTATTGAAGTGCAGTTATTACATGTTTATTTGCTTACTGCTCTTTTTCGAATAAGAGACATTTTTGCTTAATCGTTATGCTTCTTAAATACATGTCAGATATGGGTTTGTGTTGTTTTCTTAATCCATTTCGGTTTCATATTTTCCAGCTTTCTTCAAAGGATTGCTGATTCTTTAGTATCGCTTCTGAAGAGTGGTGCAGATAGGGATCCAGACATTATTGAGCAGGTCTAAACTGTAACTCTTAAGTAACGATTCAGTCCATAAGCATTGACTTTGTTATTTACACTGAGGGATGAGATCTAAAAATGGGATTTCTTGTGCAGATCTTCACGTCTTGGTCGTATATTATGATGTATCTGCAGAAGTATCTTATGAGAGATGTTGTTCATGTTCTCAAGTAAGTCAGAAAACTGAAGCATGATGCCACATGGTGAAATTTGTGTTACTTGAAGGAATTTTAGAAAAATTAAATGAAATTTTTTTAAAATTTATGATGAATTAGTTTGTGCTTCCTATTAGATGACGACTTAGTCTGAAGGGTACTTAGTTATTAATGTTTTAAGAGCTTCTGAATTAATTTAGTTGTATATACTTTACTAGAAAATCAGGAATACGAAGGCTAAGAGAAGGGTTGCTTATTTATGTGGGCCAATGTCCGATAATTCTTACAATATAGAATACGGGTGAAGGAAAAAAAAGTAAAGGACATATGCTTGCATATATAATAATCTTTCTAACATAATCAAGGTATAATAAATTATAACATTTCATTATTAGAATTGAATGATCATTGAATAGCATCAAGTATAATCCCCTCTCCAATCAATAAATAGAGTTCTAGTTGAATAATTTGTTGATATTGGCATATTTTTCCACCATCCTTATCTCCAAAATAGATCTTCTAAGTTTGGAAGTATTTGTGTAATATTGATATGTGATTATTAACTTGATGGGAATCTGTCGTTTTCATCTACAAAAGAGGACTTCTGTGTTAATGTCATCTTTGTTACCATTAGTTATTGCATCTGGGGCTCTTATTGTGGAACAAAGGGAGTTGCTATTATCTAGGTTTCCTCTGCATCTTTTGTGTGACTCTGTTATATGTGCTTGTTAATGATCAAGAGAGGGAGGAGTACATTGGGTGAGAGAGAACATAATTCAAGTTTGAAACTTATCGTCTCTCTGGCTAAGTTTTCTTCTCTATGGGGAGACCATATGCGTAGCATACATGACTGTGCTTGATGATATTTTTTGAGAATATTTAAAAGAAAAAAATTAAATTAGATTTCTTTATTATGTTGGAGACCAAGTACTAGAATATATTTCTTTTTCAGTCTGTGTCTATATAAATGTCAACAACTGAGGAATCAACTGCCCCTTTTTGTATGCGAGTTTGTTACATAATAAATTTGCTTATCTAACGTTGTCTTTTTAAATTTTCTTCCATCTCTGATGAAGAGTTACAGTTAAATTAAGGTATTATCCGAAAGATTACGTCCAAGAATTTATGGCGGAATCCGTATCATTTTTGTTGAGAAATGCTCCAATTGATCAGCTTATTAAAGGTATTGCAGTCATATTTCTGTGAACTATTTGTGTTATATGTAGGTTTGATGCTTTAAGCATTTTCATATACATTTTACTTATAGTAGTAGTGTTTTGTTTCCAAGTTTTGCTTTGATATCAAGGTTTGCATAAAATATAACTATGACCGTTACAGTAAAGCAGCTAATTTAGATACTCTATGAAGCAGGGATTCTTCCACATGATACCGGTTGCCAGAATCTGAGACTTAGATTTGGATTCTTTTATATTCGGCATGATTCTTCTAGGATATTCTTTGATGATGTATTCCTTTTGTTTTTGATTGATGAAGTAATGCAAACATAACTAACTCTATATGCTATACTAGTTAATTGAATGATATTAGAAGATTCCCAGGGAAATTAGTTTAATAATTCATAATAGTTTTAAAAAAAAATCAAATCTAAATTTCTGTATGTTACATTGATGTATGTGCTGGATCCCTGAATCCCCATTTCGTAAGTGTTTTCAAGCAACCGAATTGCTGTATGACGATTGAATCCTTGTTTCTTAATCTTAGATGTATCATTGAGGGGTTTATCATTTATCTATTTTAGAAATATTTCGGTAAGTATGTAAGAGGTCTGTGATGGGGGAAAAAAAAAAGCTTTTTCATATTAAATTTTGACAATGGGAGCTTTTCATTGTCCTGCTTGATCACATATGGTTAAAGATGGGGCAGATGTACTTGTTAAATTGTCAAGTCTTAGTTTCTTTGTTCTGCTTATGTTCCTGTTCTTTTATTGCTAAAATCTTCTCAATCTGAAAACTTTGTAGAAAGGCAATGATGTGTTTGATGCACAATCAGACTGAAGGTTTTTTGGTTTAAATCTTCTCACTTATGCTGTTACCATTAGTGTTTGATGCACACTCAGTTGTTACAGTGCTTTTTTACTTAACAATGTTTGAAAAAATCATGCTGCAAATATCAGTAGTGACTTCTGGTAACAACGCAGATACTGGTGATTTTGGCTATGAGGAATTTCTCAAAATAAGTATGAAAGTAAAGAAACACTGATGAACACTGCCCGTGAATCTCTTTTAGAATCTAGTAGCAACTTCTTCTGACACCCAAAGCCAAAGCCCACAACAATCTTGGAAATGAAACACCAAAGAAGAGGGAGAAAATTTAAACATTTTTAAACCCATTTACTCCATAAAATAGCTTAATACGCCAACAATAATGTTCTAAGTGAAACTCATTCCCAGGTAAGAAATGTGTAGATGTTTATGATGATTCCATTTAATGTTGCTTAACTTGTATGTAAATGGTTAT
Organism: Centella asiatica; assembly: GCA_014636745.2. NCBI lineage: Eukaryota > Viridiplantae > Streptophyta > Magnoliopsida > Apiales > Apiaceae > Centella > Centella asiatica. Next base: position 39,488,975 of record CM025784.1, on the reverse strand, counting down.
TAGGGATATAACTTAGGAACTTAATGGGGGTCTCAAGGTTATGTTTGGCAGGCCAGTGGTCAGCTTGTTTCACATGGTTGGGTAACTAAAATAAGTTGCAATTTCTAAATTGCATATTGTCAGTGGTTCAACGAAGATTTTATATCTCTGTTGGAAATTTCAGCTGTAATATGTTTAAACTTCGACTGTACCCTGAAATTATTCCCAATACTTAGAATAGTACTTACTTCTTGTACTACTTTAATATCAATGAAAATGGAAAATAAGAGGTCCAAAGTATTGAGAAATAACTCGCAACTCTTTATGAAGCTCATTTGGGGCTTGTTGTGATATCTTTGTTCAAGCAAAATACATATTTATAGCATACACACTGACATATACGTAGTTTCTCAATATTTTGACTCATACCATTTCAGACGGGTAATCGGCTTCTTATAGATATGCCTCTAGAGACCAGTTGTATGAAACTTCTATTTGCTTATATTTAGATTTGAACCAGCGGTAATTACTAGCATATGGATTGCGCTATATTATTTTATTGTACCCACTTAATAAACATTTTAATATAAATTGTTGAGCAGGTATCAGAAAAGTCATGTTTGAAGTTGTGAAGAAACCATTAGAGATGAGAACATCTGGAGTGAGTTCATTACTTTTCTATATTATGAGAGGAACTTCATCAAATCTGCATTCAAGAGCAGAGCAAGTGCTAAGGGTATTGCTGGACAAGTCAACATTTAATATTGGCGATAAATTGACAGAAGGCAAGCTGTTTATACCCCCTTTTTATGCATCAATTTCATCATATTCATATTTGTACCCTATATTTTTCTTCTAATATATGTAATGCAAAAAAAATTACAAATGTATCCGTGCCAACATTTTAACTAGTATCATGGGCTATGTGATGGATATTTTAGAGTGATTGAGCAAACTTATTTGATTTAGCATGCTAGGTGAAAACAATAAAATTTTGGTGAAATCTTAAAAGCATGGGGGGAGTACTCTCAGATTTTAAGAAATGAGACTTCTTGGTTCAGCTTTTCAGGAAAGTTTTTTTTTTTTATTTTTTCCTCCCCCGCTAAGTGGGAAGTTGTTTCCCCAAGTGAGTGAATACAAATATTATCATCTTATGTGTATTCTTTCATCTCTTAATAACTAAGAGCAAGAAATATTTAACTATATCACAGATCATACTTGAATAGTGGTCAATCTGGAAAAGCATTTATAAGATTCTAGTTTCTCTGCAAGGTTCTCAATAATCAGTATAATTAAGCAACTTTTATGCATTTATTGAAACAGCGGTAGAGGAGATCCTTATTTATTGAGTACGGATAACTTTAATGTGGGAGAGAAAAGCTAGATATTGAATTTTATATACAATCATTCTGCCATTTTGATTTTTCACCTCTCTGTCACCATGCTTACACATCTCATGAAGCTGATCGGAATGTGTGCGGGTTGGGTTTTTTTTCTTCTTCTTTTTTTTTTTGGGGGGGGGGGGGGGGGGGGGGGGGGGGGGAAGGGAGTATACATGTTTTTCAGTGAGAGAGAAAAAAATTGATTTGATGCGGACCAAATAAATCATTAACGCTCAAACCTAAAACTTGTTTTTAAATAAAAAGTTGCGATCAATGGATAATGTACCAAAAGGCAACCTATTGAAGGATAGAACCAGAGTACTACACATAATTATCTGGTGGATTAAGGAGGAAGTATGACAGTGGATAACATGTAGGTAAGAACACCAGATATTTGCTCCAATCAGCACCTGCACCTTGATTAATTATTTAATCAATGAACTATTAAGCGGTTCATAAGTTTTTCAAAAAAGTAACTTTGCGGTTGAAGAGTTAAAAACCGATAATAGGTTTTCTGGGTTGTTATGTCCAATTGGATTTCACTATTTGATGGAACTTTTAAAGATTTGTCATGATAAAATAATAAAATTTCAGAAGCAGATTGCAAGAAGATCATGATGTATAGAAAAACAATGATAGACAAGAGGGAATGGTGAGACTTGGAATTTCTATAAACATGGATAGTTTCATATTCAATAGTTTCAGTGATAAATGAAATAAATCTGTTATTTTATTATTTATCATTTTCTAATGGAACCGCTCTATTCCTCTTCATTTCAAGTTTTAAAGAACAAAAACGTATTTGTTATATTCCATAATACTTTTTGAGGGTCATACTCATCACTTTCAGTTAAAAGTTTGAAAGTTGAATTTTACATCTTTCTCAAAATTTTATTGCACTGATATTCAGGCCTTAACTGCAAAACTGACCCCTAAATTAGACACCCATGCACAAGACTGAACCCGAAATAAAAGAAGAGTGAGGAAATCACAAGTGTAGCCGAAATCCATCGCAGAAGTTTTAATTTTTCATGTGTGTTCTCTGGTCTGTTGTGCTTGCTTATCAAACTTGGGAGACTGATACTCACTTTTTCTACTTTGGGGTTGGATTTGTAACATGATGTATATACTCTGGGGGTAGTTTTGCAGTTAACTACATATCACATTTGAAAAAGGTTATTATTGGTAAAAATGCATTGTCTCATTTATTAGCGAAATCATGTTAAATATTGGACAATATGCATGACGTATACATTATAATGGCCTCAATATTAGTTAGAACCATTATATGGCATACCCTTTAAATAAAATACATAACCCAGATTTTGAATGATTAATTAATTAAAAAGCCTATTGGGTGAATTACTAGGTGAAAAAGCTAATATAAATTGAAACGCAACCACCATAAAAAAATGAAGAGAATAAATTAAACATATTGTTTGGAGAGTGAAAAGACTAGTTTTCGCAGACTAGCATTGGGCTGACAATTGATTAGAATTTGGAAGGCAATAGGATGGGGGAAGTCTACTAGGAAATTATTCATGTCTACTAGAACATATGGATTGTATAAGCATGAATAGGGGACGAGAAAACATTTGCTGGCTGGTATATGTGAAACAAGGGGCTATATGGAACTATGGATAAATTATTTGGCAACCTTGGAAGCAATAATGGCAATGTGAATCTGTTATACAGGGATAACATTTGCCATACTTTTAGCCCCAAAGTGAAAAAATAAAATCTCATCAGTCATCACATGTAACTAAAAACTGAAATATGAAGAACAAAGAAGAAATCTCAACCTGTAGCCCTCATTAGATCCTCATAGCATGCCCCCTGTATATTCAGATGTTTCATTTAGTTAATTGGTAAAACAATATTAACTATTTGACATTAGAATACACCTCTTTAAGTTTTCAGTAGTTAAGCATTCAGCATTTCATGCCTAAAAACCACAAATGAGGCCTCAAGTCACATGGTAGTGGAGGTTGTAGGATTTAGCATTCAATCTTAGGATGATTCATTTAATCCTGATTGTCTTCATCAGATGAAATTTCAAAAAAAATTGTCAGAATGAAGACTGTACAATGATCTTCCCTTTTTAAGTTGAGGGCTTGTGGCAACTTGGGATCCTGGGTTGATAGTATTTAGTGTTAGATTGGGGTGGAATATGCATTATGCCAATGAAGGCATATATATGATTGTGTTCGGTCGAGATTAGTATCTATAGTTTAGATGCTTACGGTTGTCCGTTTTGACTTTGGACACAAGGATCATTGGTGTGGAAGGGTTATGCATCAGTGCATTAGGTTGAACAAGTTCTGAGGTTGGGCTGCAATTGTTCTATATTGTTTAGTAGAAATTCAAATGAAATTTGGGTATTATATAGAAATTTGGAACACACGGTAGAAATGAGTTTGATATCTAAGGCGAAAGGCTAGGCTACTTTTTTTTGTTGAGAAAGGGTGGAAGATGTTCAAAGATTTTTTATGCTAGAATACTTGCTGGCTGACCGTTTATGTTTTCTGGAAAAAAAACCCTAGTAGCTTAGGATGCTGAAGTTTAGACATCTAAGAAGAAAAATGCAGCTTTGCTCTTTATCATTATAATTTTTTTGGCATGAATTTTCATATGGGCTCTTCAGTCTCACCAGTTATAACCACAACATAGAACATTACTGTTCGTTATTGTAGAATTTCGAAGTTAACAATCTTAAGGTATCAGGTGTGTCGATTTAGTTTTCATTGCTAATGTTATTCTCCCATGATTGGTGCTTTATGTTCTCTGGGTTTGCTCACTTTTTTAGGCTCAGACATTGTTGTGCAAGTAGTGATTGCGACCTTTCGGAGACTATGCGAGGAACTAGAGCCTATGGAACTGAATTTGATGCGGGATGCTCTGAATGATGAAATTACTTCAGCAGTAACAAGTCGATACACGTTACACCTCAGCCGCCTCTTGTCTCTGATTGTTTCTACACTTGAAAGAAACTATACGAGCAAACTCTCAAGTGGTATATAGTATAAATAATTAAGGGTGTTATTTTATTGGTTGCTAAAACAAGAATTGTGTTCAATTTCTTTTATCTTCTGCTGATATATGAATCAATTCTATTCTTGCAGACTTCCAACCAGTGCTTGAGCTAGTTGGTTTACTGGTTCAGACTTATATTAAGGATTCTCATTTATTGAGTGCTGGGGATCAATTATCTCAAATTATCAACAAAGTAATGCAGTTAATACTGTGCATTCTTGATGGTCTCCACAGTGCTGGTAACATGACAGCTATTGCCAAAGTTTCGATGGAATGGGCACCAATATTTGAATTGAGGAGTTTAAGGTATTTTGGAGTAACTAGACTTTACCAGCTAGTACTTTTTTATTCTTCTTTTTCTGATTTCAAGTATATAATCCCTGTTTTTAGTTTGTTGACTTTTATGAAGGAGCTTCTGGTAAAGGATTTGGGCATATTACATGCATTCAGAATTAATATTATCAGGTAAGAATAATTTGATTGATGTTACTATATCCACAATATATAAGAACTACATTGTCTTCTCAATTGTATGTCAGGGCGCTAAATGATTCAATTGAAGCTTTTGAGGAAGAAGTTATATATTTGCTGCTTATTCTTTCTGAGAGACTGCTAGAGCATCATTCGGTCTTATTAGACGGGGTTTCCGGTGAACAAGTCTTAAAAATAAGAGATTTCTTTCACGATGCTATTAGTAATTGGATTCAGGCAATTATTGATGTTAAACATGGAAATCCATCACGAGTTATATTTCTTAAAACTAAGCTGGCCTTGCTGTATGGAATTGTTAGGAGCTACCCTTATGTAGGAGATCGCCAGTCAAACTCATCTTTATTAATGGACTTGGTAGATGCAATAGACCAGCTTCTTCTGAGTCACTCTGGTAAGGAATTTTGGCATTTGTTGAAATGTTTATCTTGTACTTTTTCATATACGGAGTATGTAGTATGATACCTTCAATGACATATATAATCTATTTCAAGTTTTCAACTTCATATAAATTACACTACTTAATACTCCGTTAGGATATGAGGTATAGGTAAGCCCCTTGGGGTGGTAGATGTTCTCAGATTGATGCCTGAACTATTTTGGGTCATAAATGCAGTGTGATAGAGGAGTGAAATCTTATTTTATCTATATTGTTTCTGAAGTACATTTTCCCCTTCCTTTTTTCTATTAAACAAGTCTCCCATAATGGAAGTATTACTCACACAAGCCATTGGCATATGTCGTCATGTCAAGGAAATGGTAGAATTAAATAATTAGTGCTAGTTGCTTTAATTTGTATCCTTGATTGCTGGGTTGTATTGGCCATGTGAATTGTAATATCTCCAAGTTTTATGTTGATTAATAATTTATGATTTCTGTGAAGTTTCTGCAGAGAACATTACAGGATTTACTAAAAGCACTTGGGCGAGCATGATTGGTTGCTGTTTGAGTTCGTATTATAGATCGTGTTCTGGTTTTCAAATTTGCTTAGATGAAGTTTCAGTTGGAAAACTCATAGATCTTGCAAAAAGATACAAATTTTCTTCCCAGATTTTGTCCACTGCAGCTGATTACTTGGATTCGGTGAATGGGTAAGTTGGTCTTTGACCGTAGCAATTCATACTCGCATTTTTTAAAATTATGAATCACTTCCATTTTTGAATGTCCGAATTGCCGGATTTTCATTTTTGGAACAATTTGCATACTTCAAGGACAAATATATCCTCAACTTTCTCAATAACTATTGTTGTCTTAATACTTTTTAAAGCAATGGCCCCACTAATCATCTCATAGTGACCAAAATTTTCAAAGCGTAAAGATGATTTTATTACTTTTCCGTCATTTTTCTTTTAATTTCAAAGACATTTTGGCGATTAACTAGCATCACCAAGGTCGTTAATATTTGTGAAACGTTGAACATTTTAATTACTATAGGGATGGAGGTAGTATTCTTTATAGTCTGTACCTTTAAATTTCAATTTGGAAAGCTGCTATCTTTTTCTAAGTGTCACCTATAATGCAATGAAGGTCCGTCACTGAAGTGCAAACGAACTCTAAAAGATTTCACCCAGAGCTGGAAGCAGAAAAGGTTGAGGATGCATTGGTTATATTTGCGGAAAACTTGAGCCATTCAGACAAACAGATTCGCCTTTCTACCTTGAGAATATTATGCCACTACAAATCACTGACTTCTGAACATTTTGAAAAGGATCAACCTGCTGAGAAGAGAAGGAAGACAGAAGTTTCTCAGACTGTTCAAGGAGATGACCATGGCAGCAATGTATGCAGCTCTCTTCTTGAAGATTGTATCCTCTAGTTCTAGTGTAATTAATTAAAGTACATTTTTACGTTGTAGGTTCTCCATCTTCTACTTTCCATTGAAGAAACTCCTCTTTCAATTGCCAACAGCAGGAAAGTTGTTCTACTCATATCTAGAATACAAATGGAGCTCTCTGCTGCAAGGATACCTATATCATATATTCCAGTTCTCTTGAATGGAGTTATTGGCATCTTTCACAACCGATTCAGCTATTTATGGAGTCCAGCCATAGAGTGTCTTTCTGTTATAATTGGCTGTTATTCTGGTATTGTATGGGAAAGATATGTTCAATATCTTGAAAGATGCCAGTCAATTTTCCTAACATATCAAGATCATTCTGAGAGCAGTATCTCTGAATCATCTAGTGAGTCAACTGGTATGTGTTACTGACTTATGCTAATTTAAGCACTAGGCTCTAAATCTTATCTTGATTCAAGTGTGATGCCATGCATGCACTTAAGCGAATCACTGTTTGTCTTCAATATTATTTTAAGGAGAAGAGATGTAATAAACATTCTTAATCTGTAATATCTACTGAACAAAAAGTTGAATTTGTTTACATTATTCAAATAAGCTATTACTTTTGACTGGTTAATATTACTATTATGTTTTATCTACACATCCTGTCATCATTTTCCAGATTTGGTCACACACTTCAACTCATTTGTTTCTCCACCATCTGATGGGACGCCATGTGGAACTGTATTGTCCTTACTAATTCAGTCTTTGCAAAGGGTTTCAGTCATCTCCGAATCTCGTTCTCGCCAAATTATACCATTGTTTTTGAGATTTTTAGGCTATGATAGTGATAATATTACAAGGTGATTATTTTTTCTTTCTCTGGCCTTTAAAGTCGATGTACAGTAGTGAATGTGCTCTGTTTTTACTATTTCAAACTTTAGTTATATTTGTTTTTTATTGATGTTGCAGTGTAAAATCATTTAGTTTACATTCATCTAATGGGAAAGAATGGAAAGTTGTTCTTGGAGACTGGTTAAATTTGTTGAAATCCATGCGAAATGCGAAGTCCTTTTTTCAGAGTCAATTTCTCAAGGAAGTTCTTGAATACAGGTTGGTAAATTTGATGTTAACTCATTTTGTCATTAATCTCTATATTCACAGACTACCTATACTGTTGTGATCATTATCAATTGCCAATCTGTATTTACTTCGTATTTTAGCGGTAGTTTTGTTCTGTTATCTTCTAGGTTGTTAGATGCAAATGATGCTGAGGTACAAATGAAGGTTCTTGATTGCCTTCTAAACTGGAAAGATGAATTTCTACGGCCATATGAGCAGCATCTGAAAAATCTGATCAGTGCAAAAAATTTGAGGGAGGAACTTACCACATGGAGTTTATCCAAGGAATCTAATCTCATTAATGAGCAACACAGACCTTATCTTGTTCCTGTAGTGTTACGAGTCCTTGTACCAAAAGTCAGAAAATTGAAGACACTCGCCTCACGGAAGGTATATATAACATGAGTTAATTCCATATGTCTGTAATATTCTGCTCTAATTTTCATTACTTGTATCTCACCATTCATCTTGATAAATATATTCTGTAGCATGCTAGTATGCATCAGCGAAAGGCAGTTCTTGGATTCATAGCCGAACTAGACATTGATGAGCTTCCTCTGTTCTATGCCCTTCTATTGAACCCTCTACAACCCATTTCACAAAGTGTTGATGCCATTGGCAATTTGCTTTGGGGTCCACCTGAATGCTCCAAAGATGAGTTCAATTCAAGCAGCATATTGAGCCAATTTACAGTTGATAACATAACAGCCCTCTCCTGGAAGAAAATATATGGTTTTTTGCATGTTGTTGAAGATATTCTTGGAGTTTTTGATGAGATGCATCTGAAGCCTTTCCTTGATTTGTTAATGGGATGTGTTGTCCGGATACTTGCAAGCTGCTCATCAAGGCTTGTATGCACAAAGGGCACCGACACATATCTGGTGGAAAATATGTGTAACCCCATGGAATCAAGTAGGAAAGAAACGGTAAGATTCAGATAATGTCGAAAAATCCTAGTCCAACATAGTGTAAAATCCGTATAATATCTGTGCTTTTTGACCATTTCTTATTTCTTCATTCATAAAGAGGAGAAGAAAATAATATTGTTTAATGATCACTCAATCTCATATAAGCTTGTAACATGTATGAGCATGAGTGTGTGTCACGGCACAAATACTCGCGCTTCATTAGGTTCTCCAATTTGTTGCATTTGTCTATGTGATTTGTAGAAATTACGGAAAAAAAGGCCAACACTAATTTGGTTGTAAGTATATTAAGTTGCGACCTTGAATAACTTTATATAACATTGAAAGACATGGTGAGAGCCATGAATGTAATTATTTATTTACTAAGTCTTCAGTAGTGCAAAATTGTTTGCGAGGAGCACACATTCCTAACAATTTGTCTGTTGGCATGCAGACTACCAAGGATATAGAGCAGTGCAAAAGTTTGAGATCCTTGTGCCTTAAGATTGTCTCTTTTGTTCTCAATAAATATCATGATCATGATTTTGGTAATGACTTCTGGGATATATTCTTTACATCAGTGAAACCATTAATTCATGGTTTCAAGCAAGAAGCGGCCAGCAGTGAGAAACCAAGTTCGCTTTTTTCTTGCTTTATAGAAATGAGTAGAAGCGAACAACTTGTACCATTGTTAAACTGGGAGAAGAATCTTTTGCCCGATATTTTCTCTATTCTAACTGTCTCAACAGCATCCGAAGCTATTATATCTTGTGTTCTGGAGTTTATACAGAACCTTTTAATTCTTGATGCTGAGAAGGGAAGTGATAAAAATATTGTCGAAGTGGTCCTCTACCCCAACCTTGACGCACTTGTCTGCAGCCTGCACAGTCTCTTTACAGGTGTGAAGGCAGCAAACAGGTATCAAATCCCTTGATTTATCTGTACTACCTTTACTAACTTGAATGGTTTATGATGAGTTCTGTATCCACTTCATTTGCCTCTATGCACCTCAGCTTTGTCTAAAATTGAGTATTATCTCCTCTTTCTAGCTAGAAATTTGCTTCACTACTTCAAGCAGAAATATTAATCTTCTATGTTTCAAAAGCAATTCTCCGTTGTGTTTATGGACTTTCTGAAGGAGCTGATCAGCGCTACTAGGTGATAAACAATTATGTGTTTGGGTTAAAGGTGGTGGTGGTGTTGATGTTGATGTTGACTTCAGTCCCTGTTCCTTATTTAGCAAAGCTGTCGATCTTGAATATATGTCTTCAAGTCTTTATTGGCCACTTGTGAATGTTGGAGAAGAGGTTGCCATGCAGGTAGCAATGTCTCTGCATACATTTCGTTGTTGAGATTGGAAGAAAGAGTGGAGGTGGACTGGAAGGACAGAAGTGAGTGAAGATGGGAATGGACAAAAGTGGGTGTGCCTTGGGTTGGAGCCTCATTGGAGTGGACCAACCCATGATGGAACGGGGATCCAGACATAATTGTTATAGTGAAATAAAGGGTAGGAATGCGCAATGTGTTCCAATGATTTAATAACATGTGGCTGGAAGGGAAGATATTTTGGCTATACACAAAAGGATTGAGCACCTTGCTTCTACTGTTGCAAGGTCCAATTGTTGGTTGTCATTCTCCAATACAGAAGCTGCCAAGGGATGGGATCTTCAGAAATTGTCATTTTCTTTCTTTTGAACTTGCAATTGGTTGTTTTCGCCATTATCGGTTGCTATATTGCTGGGCTTGCTCATTCTGTTATACCCGCTGGACGTGCAACAAATATATCCTATAGTAACTGTGGTTGGTGTGCTGACTAAATAGGACATTAAAGATCTCAAAACTCATCCGTCAACTTCTTTCATTACATATTGACCCCCTCACAATTGAACCAAGGAAACATGATTGGCTACACATACACACATGCAATTAATTTAAAGGTCTGTTCTCTACCATAGCATTTAAAAAAGGGGGTCAACTAGTTTCACTCACTTTCACCAGATCAATATATGTTTGGATTTAAAGTTCCGTTCTCTACAATAGCACTTCAAAAAGAGAGGGTCAACTAGTTTTACCAATCAATACATGTTTGTATTCCTGTTTGAGAAGAAGCTTGCTTGTATGACAAAGTCCAGATACGTTGCACCCGACGTTTGCTATCATTATGGTAAAACATGAGTTACTGTCTACTCCATTTGGAGCTACTAGTTTTTGTTATCCATCTTGCGACCAACTATAGAACTAAGGTAAGGTGAGCAAAGGCATGAATGGGGATGTTCTAGTCACTATATGTTGTAGGTTAGAGCATTCGAAGATTTTTAATTTACTAATATCTTCAATTTGTAGCTTGAGAAATTATAGGACCCTAATGGATATTCTAGTCTACATTTAAGTTTGTTGTGAGCTTATATTATGATCTAGGATTTATGTTTTGTTTTTTATTTTCTTTCTTTCTTTTCTTTTCAATCTTACTCTTGATATTTTTTCTGAGTCATTTATTTTATTTTATTGTTTTTTCCTTCAGTATATGTTAACATGATGATAATCAGTCTCAATCATATTACTTCTTCTCCTTAGAAGTGATTTCCTCTGTCATGGTAATGATATTAAATCTGATTTTGATCACATAGTTATTGAAGTGGGGAATTCACTGTTGCTTCCATGTTGGCATATGTTCCAATGGATAATCTTCCGTGTAACATATGTTTGTAGATGCTTATAATGTTAACTTTCAGTTATATACTTGATCTATCCTACTTATGAATTAACCATTTTCTTATGCTAGAAAATTGGTCAAATGTCCCAGAGAACGTGAGCTCGGTGTATTCAAATTGCTACCTAAGTATATAAAGGATCCTTCATCGGCAGGGATGCTAGTTGATATATTACTCCCACTTCTCACCAATCAACGGCAGAACTCTGGTTTAGTATTTTCTTGTTTCTTTTTTACTTTGATAAATTGTGCTATACTTATTCTAATTTTTTCCCTTCATGCTTGGAACTCATTAATGTTTTTCTTGCAGATGCACATGTGGAAGTTTTACAGATCATTAAACATTTAATTCAAGTACTAGGGAGTGAGAGTACTGCAAAAATTCTTAATACACTTTCTCCACTTCTTATTTCTGCTGGTCCAGATGTCCGGTTGTCTATATGTGATCTCCTTAAAGCACACTCCCAAAATGACCCTTCTGTTCTTGCTGTGGTAATAGCTACTCTACATTTCTTGTATTTTTATTCATAAATCTCCTTGTTTTCTCATTTTGGTGGTTACTATTTAGTAGTTTTCCTCCTTATTTTGCCAAATACATCGCAGGGAAACCTTCTCTATGAATTGAATGCACAATCTGCTATGGAGATGGGGGGCCTTGATTATGACACTATAATTGGTGCATATGATAAGATAAACATGGACTTCTTCCACGATGTCCATGAGGAGCATGCAAAAATCATTTTATCTCATTTTGTGCATGATATGTCATCTGGAGAGCTGATATTGAGGCAGAGTGCGTACAGATTATTGCTTTTGTTTGTCGAGTTCTCTTCACAGATTCTTGACGAAGGTGGGAAGTCCGAGAAAGGATGTTGGTCTGGCGCATCAATCCAACACATCATTAACAAATTCATTTTGAAATATATGGGAGATGCTATGAGCAAAGAAGCTTCTGTTCAAAAGGTATTCATATTTCTTCTACTTTTTCCCCCCTGAACCCATTCCATTTCCTCACTTACTGCTAAGTTTTTGAAATTGGTTTTCCGTTTTATTTTTAAGTAGTGGAATACTACATGGACTGGAATCATTAATGAGAGTGATAGGAGTGTGAAGTGTGTGTATTTTGGGTGTGTAAATGGTTTCTCTTTTACAAATATCTGAATCCATATGCACATGGTTTTAGGTATGGATTGATCTACTGCGAGAAATGGTATTGAAACTCTCAAAGGAGCCAAATTTAAGATCGTTTCAGGCTTTATGCAGCAAAGACGCGGAACAAGATTTCTTCAATAACATCGTTCACTTGCAAGTGAGTCACTGTGTGGGGACTTGCAGGGATTTGATTGGGACATTTCTGTCCTGATTATAGTAATATTAGGAAAATAAAAATATGCACGCCACGTATCACTGTTTTGCCAACACATTCCGAACTTTAGAATTTTCATCTATTATTATAACATTGTTTATAATAAGAACATGAATTCAATGTATTTCCAATATCTAATTGATTCACTTCCGTCAATCTTTCCTTTAAGCAAGCTATATCTTCTGACTAATTTGTATTTCTTTTTAATGTCGTGTTCACTTAATATTCAAAAGATACACAGGAGAGCTAGAGCATTGTCTCGATTTAGCAGTGTTGTCAGTTCTGGCTGTTTGTCAGAGGTATACATTCCCCTGTTTAACTGGCTTTACCACGCAAAGTTCCTTTGTTTTTATACTTATATTTGCAATGGTCCTATGGACATCCAGGTTATTACAACCAAAGTATTTGTGCCTCTTCTTTTCAATATGTTATTTGGTCTTCAAGATGGGAAAGGGGAACATCTCAGAAGTGCATCATTGGAGGCTATTGCAGCAATTTCTGGTTGTATGGACTGGAAAGAATATCATCAATTACTCGGTAGATGTTTTCGGGAAATGACGGTGAAACCTGACAAACAAAAGCTGTTGTTGCGGCTAATTTGTGCTATCCTAGACCAATTCCATTTTCCAGAAACTAATTCCGATCTACTAACCAAAGATTCTGCCACAGATGTTTTAAGCCCTGACACAGTTGGTTTGACTTCTACTGTGGTGTTTCGCAAATCTACTGAACTCACTGAAATACAAGCGTGGCTTCATAAAAAGTTGCTTCCAAAGATACAAAAGCTGCTGACGGAAAATTCTGATAGTGTCAATGTAAGCATCAGTTTGGTTGCATTGAAGCTGTTAAAATTACTTCCTGCAGGCATCATGGAATTACAGCTTCCCAATATTGTGCATCGAATATCTAACTTTTTGAAGAGTCGTATGGAAAGCGTCCGTGATGAAGCTAGATCGGCTTTAGCAGCTTGTTTAAAGGAGTTGGGGCTTGAGTACTTGCATTTCATTATCAAGGTCTTGAGGGCCACCTTGAAACGAGGATTTGAAATGCATGTATTAGGTTATACACTCAATTTCATATTGTCGAAGTGCCTTATAAATCCTGTTTGTGGGAAGTTGGATTATTGTTTAGAAGAACTTCTTGCTATTGCAGAAAATGATATCCTTGGAGGTGTTTCCGAGGAAAAAGAAGTGGAAAAGATTGCTTCAAAAATGAAAGAGACAAGAAAAAGCAAGTCGTTTGAAACCCTGAAATTGATTTCGCAAAACATCACATTCAAAACTCATGCACTGAAGCTGCTTTCACCTGTAACAGTTCATTTTCAAGAACGTCTGATACCAAAAGTAAAACTGAACCTTGAAAGTATGTTAAATCACATAGCCGCTGGTATTGAATCCAATCCATCTGTGGATGAGACTGATCTTTTTATATTTACATATAGTCTTGTTAAAGACGGAATTGCGAATGAGATTCGTCAAATTGATAGTTCCTCTCTGAAAAAAAGAAGTAAACAAGATACAGATAGAGGACATGAGATAACATCATCTCATTTGTTAGTTAATGCTAACTCACATTGCTCGCATCTAATTACAGTCTTTGCCCTTGGAATACTGCACAATCACATGAAGAATACTAAAGTTCAGAAGAACGAAGAAAAACTTTTATCGATGTTGGATCCTTTTGTTGGCTTGTTAGGTGACTGCTTGAACTCCAAGTATGAGGATATTATATCTGCTGCACTTAGATGCCTCTCTCAGCTTGTGCGCCTGCCTTTGCCATCACTTGAATCTCAAGCAGATAAGATAAAAACTTCACTGTTGGTTATTGCTCAGGGATCAGTAAATGCTAACAGTCCTATAATGCAGTCTTGTATTAGGTTGTTGACAGTGCTTCTGCGAAGCACTAGTATTACTCTTTCCTCAGACCACTTGCATATGTTGATCCAGTTTCCACTGTTTATTGATCTTGAAAGGAATCCATCAGTTCTTGCTCTTTCACTCTTGAAGGCAATAATCAGCAAAAAGCTAGTGGTTCATGAGATATATGACGTTGTCACTCGAGTTGCAGAGTTAATGGTAACAAGTCAAGTGGAACCAATTCGCAAGAAAAGTAGTCAAATTTTGTTGCAATTCTTACTTGATTATCATCTCTCAGAGAAACGACTGCAGCAACATCTTGATTTTTTGCTTGCAAATTTGAGGCAAGGATTCATCACTGAGTACTATAGTGATCTGTGTAATTTCTAACCTATCTTACAATAATAATGATTATTATCATTTCTTTTTTTTTTTTCCAGGTATGAGCATTCTAGTGGAAGGGAAGCAGTGCTTGAAATGATTCATGCTATTATAATGAAGTTCCCTAAAACTGTTGTCGATGAGCAGGCCCAGACCATCTTTGTCCATTTAGTGGTGTCTTTGGCTAATGATCATGACCATAAAGTTCGTTCCATGACTGGTGCTGCTATAAAACTTCTGATTGGGCACGTGAGCCAACATTGTCTTCATTCAATTCTTGAGTACAGTCTCTCATGGTACATGGGCGGAAAACAGCATTTATGGAGTGCTGCAGCACAGGTGAAGACATTATTCTAGTATATATGAAATATGTTGGAATCTTTGGGTTTTTATACAGACATGGTCTTGTACTGTCTCTCATTTTATCTGGAAAAACATTGACTACAGATATGATGCAGATATATTGCCATCATTGTTTCAATTTATAAAATGATCAACATGTGTACATGTACTGTAATCACGATTGTATTTGATTAAATTCTTCAGAGAACTTGTTACATTAGTGTTATGCAATTCAGAGAGTGCTGGATGAAACGTGATATACTTATATGGTGGTATCATGTGCATTTCTGGACTATTGAATGTTTAAATTCTGTTCTTGTATAAGGCTTTTGATTTTAGACTTTTCTAGCAAGCACTCTCTTCAAACACATTTTAATATATTTTTTGGGTGGTTTCTAAATATTATTTGATCAGGTTCTGGGACTACTGGTGGAAGTCATGAAGAAAGGCTTTCAAAAGCATTTAAATAGTATTTGGCCAGTGACAAGAAGCATATTTCAGTCTGCTGTTGCTTGTAAGAATAAGCAGCTACAGTTTTCTGATGAGCCATCAGTCCCCTTCTGGAAAGAAGCATACTATTCGCTTGTTATGTTGGAGAAGATTCTACATGAATTTCCTGACGTGTGTTTAGCTATGGACCTTGAGGTAAAACCTTTGGTCCTTTGTATGTCCTGTGTCCACCATTCATTCAATTGAGCTATCTTTAGAAATGCAATTTTATTTTTTATTTTTTTGCGACGTTCTTTGTCAATTTTAGATTTGCTTATTTTGTTCTACCGGGGCTTTATCTCACAAGCATATGACATGTATTGAATAAGATAATGCTCTGATTTTAAAGCTTTATATAGGTATGTAATACGTATATAACACCAAAGTTTATGAATGATACAAAATCTTCAGAAGAATGTTGGATATTTTGCATATTAACTCGAATTAAGCATGTTTTTGGATATATTGGATATTTCGTACTATTGGTACAAAATGAAAGGAACTTTGATTGCTTAGCACTTGCAGAGTATTATTTTCTGTCCCCTTTATTCTTCTTTCTTTTGGAGCCTTATGTTTTCCTTTTTGATTGGCAGGATGTATGGAGTACAATATGTGAGTTTCTAATACATCCACACATGTGGCTACGTGACATATCAAACCGCCTCATTGCGTTGTACTTCTCCATAACAATTGAAGCCTGCAGACATGATAATGAGAATTCATTCAAGACTATTTTCTTGATGAGACCAAGTAGACTTTTTCTTATAGCAGTTTCTCTGTGCTGCCAGCTTAAAGCACCACTTACTGATGGCCCAGCCAGTGTCATAATCGAACGAAATCTTTCTTTTACAATTTGTGGCTTACATGCCTTATTTGGACAAAGTGAGTATACAAATCCAAATTGGTCTACACTTGAGCATCATGAGCAAGGTCTTTTCCTCAGGACTTTTCACATGCTTGATCCAAGAAAAGGAAGAAACATGTTCGCTTCTCTGACATCTGGAGAATATGAACAAAATGATCCAGAATGTCGGCATAGTTCAGTGCTAGTATCTTATTTGCTTAAGCGATTGGGAAAAACTGTGCTTCAGATGGAGGCTATTCAGGTGGGTGTCCTGGTAACGGTAAACAATTTGTAAGAGTTCATGATGCCTAATGTTAAGAACTACCTGAGATAGTTGACATTAATTTTACTTGCTTATCCACCTTCTGAATTTCCTTTTACTAACAGTTTATTTATTTAAAAAAATTATACAGATGAAGATTGTCTTCAATACTTTCAGATCAATTTCACCAAAGGTTTTTGACTTGCGTGAACTTTCATTGGAAGTGGGGAAGGAAGATAGCCAGAATTATGCATATCTGATGCTCATTCCTTTATACAAGGCGTGTGAGGGATTTGCAGGAAAAGTCATCCCAGGTAAGCTCTCCATGATCCTTTACCTAGTTGTATTTAAGGTTGCTTAGTGTTTCTGAGTTGTATTTTCCTGTTTGAAGATGGAGATACAAGATGTGTCTGTATGCGCGAGCATGTAAAAGAAATATGAAGAAGTAAAATAATCTAAACTAAAGGAATTTTATATGGTGATGTTTTTTAATAACTTGATTGTCATGAAAAATAAGTTAATGAAAACCGTCAGTTTGTCTTGAGAAATACGTATTTTACAAACTCTAGCAATAATGGTGCTGGACAAGTTTGATTACTATATAGTTGTATTTACATAAAAATATGTAGATTGGAGGATTTTTATGGTTCGATACCAAAACTACCCAGTCAGGCCTGTCCCTTGCATGCTATTAGTTCTTTTTTATTTTCCGATAAATGAGGGGAATCTATACCCATCACAACTTTACTAGTTTTCTTCCTTGATTGATCTTCCTTGGGTCACTTCATGTGTCCTTGACGATCAAAATCATTTATATTCAAAATGACATTTTGACTATGGTGGAGTAAAAGTTGTGCATTTTATTATTTCATTCAGATGTAGATGATGTAAATATTTCTCCGAAAATAATGGTGACAGTATCAGGATCTTGACGATCCTGTATTCCTGTCTTCTGATAGCGTGCTTTGATTTTGTATTAATATTAATTTGGAATTTAGCTACCCCCAAATATTTTGTGAAGTATTTATTTAAATTTTAAATTTAAAAGAGAAAAATCTTGGAATTTTTTACTTATTATTTGTATCTTAAAAAGAAGTAAGAAAGAAATTTTGATGACTGGCCATCTCAATCAGGAACAGTAAGCAATCATATACTAACCAAACCAAAAATTAACCTAAAGTAATAAGAAGGGAGATTCGAAAATAATGAGGGGAAGAAGATTCGAATTGTCAAAAGAGATGCTCTAAATATTTCAAATTTCATTGAAGCCTTAATTATATGAACTGCTCATATGACTATACATAACAACTATGGACTAATATATAAAGAGAATCTAATACCCTGTGTAATTAACCTCCCTCTGAGATTTGAAGTTTCTTTTGCTTTTTATGAACCTAATGAAAATCCAAAGGTCTACTCTCTTTTGTTTGGAGTCCTGTGTATCTTCTTCTTTTTTGGGTTACACCTCTATATCTATTTTAGTGATGCCAATTTTAATCCTTCAATAGATGATGTGAAGCTGTTAGCTCAAGAGGTCTCGGAGAGTATAAGCAGCACTATCGGAAGACAGAAATTTGTTCAACTCTATAGCCAAATCAGGAAACATCTCAAGACAAAGAGGGATAAAAGGAAACAAGAAGAAAAGCTCATGGCAGTGATTAATCCAGAAAGGAATGCGAAGAGAAAGCTTAGAGTCGCTGCCAAACATCGAGCCAACAAGAAAAGGAAAATATTGACTATGAAGATGGGAAGATGGATGAGGTAATAATAATATTAATAGGCATACGTAGTTACCTGTGTATGTAGTCACGATGAGTACAAGTTTGAGGTTCAGTTTCTGTATATGATTCATCAAGATGATGTTCTTATGGTGTATGCCATGCATAACATATAGAGATCAGGAGTAAGATTGAGTCAGAGGCAAACTTTAGTAAGACTGTTATGGTAGTCACAGAAATTGGCTGACGTTAACATGTAGGAGGTACTTAAAAACCATATTTCGTAGAAACATTTATCCATGTAGAGAAGATTTTCCCCCTTTTTTTTTTTGGTGGCAGCGTAACTGTAAATTTCTCTATTATGTAATCAGCAACGCTAGGGCTAGGGCCGAGCTGTCCATACAATTGTATTGTTGTTAAATCAGAAGCATTGTTTTGAAATGCCTTTATATATGATTTTGTTTTCTTCCCTTCCATAAACATTTTTCACTTTATAATGAAGTTTGTCCTGAATTTTGTATTTTTGTTCTTTTCGACATTGGTCCCTTAAATAATTATGGTTAGTATTTTCTTTTTCCTTATTTTAATTGATGGTCCCCTTTTAACTGTCTACGTGCTTAGGGATGTATATATGTGTGAATGTATGTGTCATTTGAATTTTTAAATAACAAATCTGTAGTTCTGTGTGAAATTTACGGTTGATGTAATAAATACTTGAAAATTTCTTTGTATCACTACGTTTGAAATCTTAAATTGATTTTGAGTAATCTTATAGTTTCGAAGTAGAAGAATCGTACGTAGCATAATGTACGATAATAATGATGATGTTTGGTCTAGTGGAAGGTCTCTGTTTTTATCAATTTCATCTGTTTTAGTTGAGAATTAATGTCTCTGTTTTATTTACTTTTTGATCATTTAAACATAATAACGAACTTAAAATTGATTAATAAATAATTATGTGGATATTTAAATTGATTATTAAATTTTTTGTTCATATTTATGTAGGTTTTAAGATATATTCATGTGAATTTAATTAGTAATTTTGTAACTATTATATTTATAATGATCATGTGATTGTTAGTGGGTTTTTATTCTATGGTTTTGAATTTTGATGCTATCACATTTTTGTTCATATTTTGGTTTTAAATTTTTGATGCTATCATATTTTTGTTCATATTTTAGTTGCATATATATGATCTGTTTTTTTTGTTATATAGCTAATGTTTATCCATAATTCTTTTTTATTATGTATTAGTTGTATAATTGTATTGTTTTTATTTGCTAATTTTATTTTTTTTAATAGTTGGTGAATTATTTGTTGTTGTTTATTATATGATATCTTTATATAATTATATTGAACATGTTCCCAAAACTTGTTGTACGAAAATTACTCGCATAACTCGAGTTAAAAAAATATATGAAAAAAAATCTTACGTCATAAAAATAGAATAAAAATAGTAACTAAATTATTGGATCGTACTAACTTGATTAATTGAACTCAAGATAAGATTATTTTAGGATGTTTTATATGTAGGTATTGATTTATAGATATGTCATGATTGTCTTTATTTAATATGTATGAAAGGGAGATATATTTATATTTCCTTGAAATATGAAAAGGAGTAAAATACAAAATCAGAACATGTGTCATTCACAAAAATGCCATCCAACTTTCAAATATAAAGTTATCAAGGTTTTATACACTAAAACATATCTCACACTTGATTGTTTGATCCAATTATTGGAGAATAAATAAAATGATAAAAAAAAACTATCTTCTGTCAATTTGACTAATATTTTTGTCAGAATAACTAGCGAAAAGAATATAAGTTTTAATGACTTTTTATTCTAAAATGATATAATTAATTCACACACTTGATTGTTTGATCCAACGATTAGAGAATAAATAAAAAGATAAAAAAAAATTATCTTCTGTCAATTTGACTAATATTTTTGTCAGAACAACTAGCGAAAAGTATATAAGTTTTAATGACTTTTTATTTTAAAATGATATAATTAATCTGAATTAATTGTTCTTCCGCTAGTTATTTTAGCAAAAAGAATACAAACATAATACTGATTTCGCTAATTATTATAGCGAAAATGATACAAACATAATATTTCTTCCGTTAATTGTTCTAACGAAGGCGAAGAGGTTTAGCTTCGTTCTATGCTGAAGGAGATCAGATGCGAGGCTTAAAGAGGGTGTGAAGATGATGTAGTGGAGAAGAGGTCCCACAAGCTTATACCAAGCATGTGCCATCCAAAATAAGGTTATTAGCTTGACACACCAGAATTGTAAATCAAACAACTAATTCTAGAAAAATCATATGACCATGAAACTTATAAAATTAAACTATACTCTTCAAGGTTTTTAGATTGGATTGAAACACTCAATTTGGTTAAGAAATGAGGGAGTAATGCTCAAGAGAAACTCAGGTTCAGATTTGTCTCAGAATAGGAAATATGGTGATCTTATTAGAATCTATACTCAAGACCATATTGAATTTGAAGGCAAAGCCTATATGGTTAGAATTTGTACACAAGACCATATCATACCTTTCGTTAATTATTTTACGATATTTATGTATTTTAGAAAAAAATTGTTTATACTTGCAAAATCAACTTTTTAAATCGTGAAAGATTTTTTTGAGTCGGATTTCAAAACTAATAAGTCACATTCAATTTAGATATGAGAGGCAAAAAATTTAGATTAAAATATTTTTGCTAATTAATTTAGAATATTTATCTTTTTAGAGAAAAATTGTTTATACTCGGAAAATTAACTTTTCAAATTGAGAAAGATTTTTTTGAGACGGATGTCGAAACGAATAGTTCGCTTTTAACTTTTTACACGTAAGTTTAGATAGTGTCTTTTATACGATAAATATTTTATTTTAATTAAATTTCTTATTCATATTAATTTTTATATCAAATATTTCATATTATTAATTTTTTAAAAAATAAATAAAATATTTAACATATAAAAATTATCTAAAATAACATGTAAAAAGTCAAAACCGGACAGTTTTTTGGTAGCATTGACTATAATATATATATATATATTCATACACAGACGCCAACACATTCGTATAGAGAAGGGTTAAATATAGAAAAACATCTTCACTTAGTGTTAGTTCCACTTCACGGACTGTGTTTTTAATTTTTTAAATTACTACCTTGATCTTTCATTTTCTTCCAATTTAGTACAATTATCAAATGACATAAAAGCAACTGCACACATGACATGCTGACATATAAAAACAAATAATATTTTAATCTGCTTTTAGATTTTAAATATTTTTTAATAGTTTATATAAATTAAAGGGTAAAACAGTCATTATCCTCTTTTCTTTTTTCTGGTTAACATTTAAACCGTAATTAAAACTTAATCCTATGCTTTAAAAATGGATTAAGCACTAAATATTTAAAATAAAAAATAAGAAATCAAACCTTCAGTGCTCCAATTCCCTTTTCCCCTGCAACCCCCTCCCTCTTCCTATTCCCCTACCCTTCCCGGGGTCCCCAGCCCTCCGCCCCTTCGCTCCCCTTTCCCCCACCCCAATGGCCGTACGCCATCTGTCCCTCTTCCTGCCACCGCTCCACCGCCCTTCCCCTTCCCCCCTCTCTACCACCTCACCCGACATTTGTCTCTCGTCCCCCCATTCTTCCGCTACTCTTAAAGAAAATAGTATATCGTTTCAGTTTATTCGCTCAAGACTTCATTGAATTCGAAATTTGTATGATGAAAAGAATAGATCTGGACATCTTGTATGGTGTATAATGGTTATAATGATTGACCAAATTTTCCATTTTAAGTTGTTAGTGACAATGATCAAAAGAATAAACTTTGACCCTAATTAATTTGCAGTTTAGAGATTCACCGCAATAAATTGTGTATGTGGATTTCTAAATTATAGGACAAATTGATTTTGTCTTTGATTTGAGATATGCTCATATTTTTTTTGTTAAATTTTAGTGAGGCAATGCTTGTGGGTTTGTAGGTTGGGCGGATAGCAGATGGTGGTGGCTTTGAGGAGTTGGTGTTTGACCGGTGGGGAGAAGGAAGTTTTGGAAATGATTGCTATACCCTTAAATACGGCGGTAAATCCAATTAAACTGTTCGTGATTTCCTCGAATTCGATTGGATTTAGATTTGATACGAATTTGATATTTAATTTAAAATTTGATAAGTTAAACGAGTAAAATCTAAACACATCAGTACTCGCTCGATTATACCAATCGTTCTCTTTATACTAAAATATCATAATATTTTTTAAAAATATATAATTAATTATGTCTTAATAATATATTTAAATATTATACATATCGAATAAATTACTCTAAAATTAATGTTCATAAATAAAATGAATTATTATATATGATTTTTATCCTAAAAAAATTATATTTATTATGAAAATTTTTACTAAATTTATGTGCTCATAAGTAATTCGTAATTGATTCGAATTCGACTATAGTATAATCTAAGCACCAAAATTATATTCGACTAAATACTCAAATTTCAATTCGAATATCGAAAAAATTGTTAGAATAAAATCTGAACATACTACTGTAAACTCGAATTCGACTCGTTTACACCCTTACCCTTGAAAATATAAACAAAACTGTTAAAAAAAGCTAAATATAAAATAAAATATTATATTTTGACATGTCAGCATGTCATGTAGGCAATTGCTGATGTGCCATTGGACAATTGCATTAAATTAGAATAACCTAAAAGGTCAAGGTATTAATTGAAAATTTTAAGAAAATAGTCCCCGAAGTGCTAATAATCCTAAAGGTGAGGGTATTTGTCTCAATTTAACCCCGGAGAGAATAAAGAGCATATTCCCACCAACCCTCTGTTTTGGCGCTCTACAAAAATCTAACCTACAACCTCCATCTTCTCCATTTCCAGCACGCGGTTTTTGCACAGCAGGGTGAGGTAAGGTCTCACTCTCTCTCTCTTCTTCTTCTGATTACGATGTCTTTGTCGTATTACAAATTTTCAACGAGTTTGCTAAATTCATTTTTTAACGAGTATTTATTTGGTACTTAAGTATTATTTGTTTACAGATTCGGCCATAAACGAGGTGAACGATCTCCCCCTGTGTTAAGCCATGGCTCTGGTAAGAGACTTACTAGTGTTAGATTTGAACATTCATGTGTTGATATCAGTTGTATAGTTGCTACAATTGCTACAATTTATTGGTTTGGTTCAGGTATTTTCTGCGTTTGTAGCTTGATTTGTTCCACAGTTGGGTGTAAGCCTTTAAGGACAGAAAAGTAGGGAGTTTGTTTCTGTTTCTTCAGCTCTGGCGATCGTAATCGCTTTGTGTTATGCCATGAATGCTGACCTATGTATCTGAACTGATAGTTTGACATAGCCATTATAAAAAACTCATACATTTCAGTTCATCTATCAATTCAAAATTGAATTGAATTTTTTTTTAACTTTTAATAACTTTGAAGTGAATATCATAAAGTTACGAAGAATATTCTTAAATACAAACTTTTATATTTTGATATTTTTACAAATTCATATCACAAATGTTATTATAGGATTCACAAATAGTACTACATTAAAAGAGAAATGTAACTCTAGTTTTGGAACGGAGGGAGTAATTATTTGACTACTTTGGTACAAAAATGAGAGATTTATATCTTTTCTCCTGCTATTGTTAAGCTTTGTATTTGAAAGTGGGATGGCATTTTTGTGAATGATGAATGAACATATTCTGATTGTGTATTTTACTGTTTCAACAAAAAGAAGTCGATGGCTAGGACTCTTATTTCACATTTTCTGTATGTTTCCTCAAGTAGGTTCCATATATTTTGCTGGTATAAAATGACGGGTTTGTTACTTGTTAGCATGAATTGCATTATCATTCCAATTTATTTTACTTAATTATTTTTGGGTTACATATTTTACTTTATTTTTTATATTTTTATACTCTAATTTGACCCCTTGATGTACAAAGATACTATTGAAAACTTACGAAGCTAGATTTTCGTAACGCTCCTTTGGCAATAACTTGTGCCAATTCTAGGTTGTTTTCAGAGTCTGAATGAAGAATTTATCTTTATTTAATTAATCTGTACATTATGCTAAATGGCTACACTATTTTTTATTAGATTTATTTGTGAAGGGCTGTTCGTATAAAACTCTTCTACTGCTTTCAATCCTGTTTAACAGTTACCCAATGATATTCAACAAAAATAGGTAGGACCATATAATCCAGACGCTGTTATAAATATAAACTTTTATGTATCTATTAACTTATACAATACTCTTGTAGAACAATTTGGAGTTTTAAGACCAGAAATTTTGGAGTGTCTTAACATTCATATACGGAATATACCCAGAAATGGTTTGCTTATTTCGTCCCAAAGAGAATGAGTAAATCAAACATCATTTTTGTCCCAAAAAGAATGAATGAAGTACACAATTATTTAGTAAGTGGACTATATTGTCCAGATAAGAGGATCCACTAAGCAATAAATTCAGTATAATTTACTTTTCAAAATTGTTGTGGGACCCATTCACTTGATATTATAGGAAATTAACTCTTTAAAATTGCGTTTATATTAGATGATCACTTCACTCATTCGTCATGGGACGGAGGGAGTATTATTTCCTTTTTGTAAAACTAACTTGAAGAAGTAACTCTGTACTGTGGTCATCATCATTAGCCTGTGCATGATTTAAAGTCTCGGTTCATTTATGTGCAGTTAATAGAGATATATTTTTATATAATCAAATTGAAGATATGGAGGAGAGACGAGGCATTGAAGATTAAACTTAGTATGGAAGTATCTCATGGTCTCTTGTTTTAAACCCCATACATGGGGCTAAACATACCGATAAAATTGAAAAAACATTCTTACTTGAACAATGTAACAATCAACATGCTCCATATGCTTAGTTGAAGTATTTGTTAAAATGCTTTTCAGATTTTGCATGCTGGGAACCCAAATAAAAATGCTTGGAAGGCACTCATAGCTGCTGAATACAGTGGAGTGAAAGTTGAGCTGGTCAAGGATTTTCAGATGGGTGTGTCCAATAAAACACCCGAGTTCCTAAAAATGAACCCGATGGGGAAGGTACATGCTACCTGGATCTGATACTACTGCTAGTCATGTGGTCAATGACTTGATTTATCCTGATCAAGTTATTTGTGCTTGTAGGTTCCAGTTCTTGAAACTCCAGATGGTGCAATTTTTGAGAGTAATGCCATAGCACGTTATGGTGAGACCAATTCCTCATGATACATGGTATTAACCAAGTACTAACTTGTTCTAACTGCATCCCTATATCTACAGTTAGTCGTTTGAACCCTGAGAGTTCCCTTTTTGGCTCTTCGCCGATCGATTATGTATGTCGTTTGGTTTTTCCTTTTCTACCTTGTCCGTTTTTAAAATTTACCACTTACTACAGTTACAATTTAATTGGATACGTAGAAGCATGGAACCATACTGTGAACTTATTGTTGCAGAAATGTGTTATTTGGCAGGCCCACGTTGAGCAGTGGATCGATGTTGCTTCTTTGGAGATCGATGCCAATCTACTTCGATGGTTATATCCGCGACTCGGTTTTGGTCTATACCTACCTCCGGTAACTCTGACATCCTTTATTTGCGTCATTTCAAGTAGATCTTGCTTTCTAAACTGTATCATGATTGTGAGATTCCTGGGACAAGGTGGAGGAAGCTGTGATTACTGCATTAAAGAGAGCACTTGGGGCCTTGGATACTCATCTTGCTTCCAACACTTACCTTGTTGGACACTGTGTTACCTTGGCTGATATTATTATGACATGCAACTTGGCTATTGGATTTAGACTACTTATGACTAAGAGCTTCACGTCTGAATTCCCACACGTGGAGCGGTACTTCTGGACCATGATTAATCAACCAAATGTATCAAAGATAATTGGTGAGCTGAAACAAGTAGATTCTGTGCCACCTGTTCCATCAATTAAGAAAGCTGAACCGTCTAAAGAACCTGCAAAACCTAAGGCCAAGGATGAACCGAAGAAAGAGGTAAAGAAAGAAGCAGTGAATTCTAAAGCAGAAGAGGGTGGTGAGGAGGAAGAAGCGCCCAAGCCAAAGCCCAAGAATCCACTAGATCTTTTGCCTCCCAGTAAAATGATTCTAGATGAGTGGAAGAGGCTTTACTCCAACACCAAGACCAATTTTCGCGAGGTTGCTGTTAAAGGTATGTCTATACTTACGTAGGCGCGAAACCTGGTTATTATTTCTGGAAACAGCAGTTGAATTACTAGTCTTTGTGACATGAATTAGAGAAAGTAAAGGATTTTGGTCGATTTTGCCTCTTTTCTAGAGCTTGTTTGAATATGCTTGCCTAAGTAATTCCTTGGTTGATTGACGGCGGCCCTTGAAACAAAACTCTTTATTTGAGAGCTATTGATAAATGTATATACTTTTATCATTTAAAATGTCTTCCATCCAGGCTATTCTGCTGCAATTAAAAGCTATAATTTAGGCTTAGATTTGTAGTAAGCTTATATGTTATTCACTTTCATAGACAAACTTGGGATTTGCTATCCCAGGGAAGCTTATACGTTATTCGATTTCATAGACAAACTTGGGATTCGCAAACCCAAGTAAGATTGGTTAAGGATCATGGGATCCTTTTCTATCAGATAGGATAGGAAGGGTTGTAACACAAAATGAGGGTGTATCATTTACCAATTATGGATCTTTTGATTACTCGTTTAGTGATGTTAGATCCTTAAAAGCATCGGTGTAACTCATTAAGTGATCACAAAACTTGGTTTTCTTATTCTTTGCTCATTGGCATTTGAAGTTACACACAAAACTTCAACAGGTTAGTGACTACTTTATATTAATAGAGAAATTGTTTTTTGCTTCACGTGTTGGTAGGCAGTCACATTCAGTCGTTTGTGATTGGAATCATGATTTTAGGGAATTCTAAATGTATGTGACCAGACAATGAATATTAACTCGCTTTACGATGGTTTGTAATATATGCACATGCTTTTATAGGCTGTAGAAGATATCTTTGTCAGAACTTCATATAAATTGGCTGGCATGCTGTAGTAGTGCCCAAATTGTCTTTGTAATTTCTGTTGGTTTCTTCTCGGAGTATTTATCCTCTAGATGCATTGGAATTTTTTTCCTAGTACATTTATAAATCTTTGATATAAGCCTTTTTTGACAATCCACAAATATTAAGAAATCACTAATTACTATATTGACTTTGTATGGAATGTCAAAAATAACCTTGTATTTTTCCAATGCACAAAGACAAGTATTTCTTCTATTTGTTAAATGACTAGCCTAACTTTCATCATAATTAATTGAGGGTATTTTGAAAACGAATCATTAAATTCTTCTTAAAAAGTGTAAGTGGCTTATACGATGGGACAAAGAAAAGTGGCCTAAAAAACTTATTTGATGGGACAAAGGGAGTATTTTTTTTAATCTGACAACATATGCCTTTGGTGTAGTTTTAGTTATTAGAATGAGCCTACAAATTCTATATTGAGCAAGAAATAAAAGAAAATATTTTAATCTGTGTATTATTTTTTAGAATTAAAAAGATGTGATAATATATTTATAGCATCATTATTTTGGGAATACAGATTATGGGCTGCAACCCATTTTTCTAATATGGGCTGCAGAAAAACTCTTTCTTTTGATGCAACTATTTCGCAAAATTGTGTTTCTTGAATTGTTGGAAGCTCAAATATTGTTTGAAGACTTGTCTTATGGTTTGTGATTCCTAATTGGTTCAAAACTTGTGGCAGAATTTTTTCAAAGCCGGGTAGGATGATTCCTTGCAAGATATAAAGGAATTGTATTTAATTATTGCGTCTTTTTACGTAAGAACTAAATTTAAGCAATTAATTGATCGAGTATTTGAAGATTTTTCTATATTAAGAACTTAAGTATAAATTTTACATCAGAGTTGTACGCAACATGATTGCAATCGTGATATTGTTCTTCTCCTTGCTCAGTTGATATAATTGAGTTCTATGCTAGAATGTTCTATCATCACATAAATTTCTTGCTAGTATTGCCTATCATTTCGTTGCTCCAATTCATCATGACCCTCCTGTTAATTGGTTATCAAATACTTGTATTTTTGTTGTCATGCATCCTGCTTTCACTGTAATTCATTATTGTACTCCATTATAACCTTTTCTCGTGAAGTATCTCTGAATCAAAGACACAAAGATGTTTTCTTAGTTTTGAAT
This sequence comes from Centella asiatica, assembly GCA_014636745.2. NCBI lineage: Eukaryota > Viridiplantae > Streptophyta > Magnoliopsida > Apiales > Apiaceae > Centella > Centella asiatica. The sequence goes on along the minus strand of CM025784.1, from coordinate 39,460,076 downwards.
CAAGAGAAAAGATACAAAAAAAAAAAAAAAAATTCCTTTTGAATCATGGGATATATAATAAGCATAAAGAGGAGGCCTGTTGTTCTTCAATCAAGAATTTCGGCAGTGATATCAAATATAGACCAGTATTAATTGTTTACAGCTACACCTCTAACCTTTATAACGTAGCTCTCATGCCTCTGGTAACTAACACATTACGTTTTTACGTTTTCAATTAGTTCCTGATCTTATCTTTTTACCTCATTTGCAGGATTCTGGGATATGTATGATCCTGAGGGTTACTCTCTGTGGTTTTGTGACTACAAGTACAACGATGAAAATACTGTCTCATTTGTGACTTTAAACAAGGTGGGGGGTTTTCTGCAACGTATGGATCTGGCACGGAAGTATGCGTTTGGAAAGATGTTGGTCATTGGTTCCGAACCACCATACAAAGTCCAGGGATTGTGGCTGTTCCGTGGGAAAGAAATTCCTAAATTTGTAATGGACGAGTGTTACGACATGGAGCTGTACGAATGGAGGCAGGTTGATATCACTGATGAAGCTCAGAAAGAGCGTGCTAGCCAAATGATAGAAGATCATGAGCCTTTTGAGGGTCAGGCTCTATTGGATGCCAAGTGTTTCAAGTGAGAGCTGCATTTGATCCCAGAATGGCATCTTACTTTTGAGGTTGAACCCTACTGTATTTTATTTTATTATTAGAATCCTACTTATACTTCTGTCCATCCTTGAACTTGACTTTTTTGGGGAGCAAAGAGTAATTCTCGTTTTGTTCCCTTCAGAATTGTAAAGTTCCACATTGTGTTCCTAATTTTGTTCCGTCATGATTTATGTATTTTGGATATTTTTGAGCTTCAATCAGTAACACTTAATATTTTGCTCTTAATTTGTGTGTAATTGTTGCTCAGTGGCTTGTGATGAAAGCATGTGCCTTTCAGATGGACTTCGATTATCTGTACCAAACAAAGCCTTCCCTGGTTCTACTGATCTAACTAGGACCGCCACTCGATGCTAGTTATTAAAGAAGGGTTTTAGGACAAAGGTACTAATTTGAAATTGTGTGAAGAAGAAAGTTCACTCAAATATATTATGGATAAATACGTGTTACCTTTTAAAAATATATTATATTATATTAATATCAGTTTTACTTCAGATTTATTTACCTATTATCTCGATATACTTAATGTATGTATGTGTGTATATATATATATATATCAACTGTTTATGTACATATTTAATTATTCTTTACATACTATTTTATTACTTTACTCACACTAGTCTATTTTACTCCAACAACATACCACACCACATGTTAAATACCTATGGTTTATTTATAAATTACAGACAATATGTATTTTTTAACATACCATCTTTTTTTGTTTTTTTTTTAAATCAACATCTCAACTCACCATACCCAAAATACATATCATTTAACATACCATCTTTTTTTGTTTTTTTTTTTAAATCAACATCTCAACTCATCATACCCAAAATACATACCATTGTAAAATACCTGCTATTTATTTTTAAATTACAAATAGTACTATTTGTTAAAAGGTTATCACCACATCTGCATCACATCACATATTCTTTGTTTAATGTAGAAGACAAATATTAAGTATGTGTTTTATTCCAAACAATAGCTAATTTGTTAATTTTTAAACTTACAAATAATACGTATTTTAATTTCAAACAGTATATAAGACTTACGGACAGTAAATATAAGGCTAAATAACTTTCAAATACTAGGTATTTCAATTATATCTACAAACAGTATGTATTTTATTTTTAGACCTACAAATAGTAAGTATTTTATTTTTAGACCTACAAATAGTATGTGAAAGGATGTAAAGGTTGTAGAAGGAGACGACGACGACATTGGTGATGAACGAGAACAGTGATTACGATAGAGATTAGATTTAAAGTGAAGAAGAAGAAGATGATGAAGGAGGAGGAAGAGGAGGAGGTCGTCATAATGATTGCATTAATGGTGGTTGTGTGACAACAACTTTTATAAATCTGAAGACGATGAAAACAACGGCGGCAATGGTAACAATAGAGGAGTGGCGACGGGGAAGGAAGAAGAGAAGATGGCAGTAGCAAGGAAGATGAGGCGAGGGAGGAGGAAGTGGTGGCAGTGGAGGAGGAGGAGATGGTGGCGGCGAGGAAGGAGGAGAAGGTGGCGATGATGGTGACAACGGCGACGAGGAAAGAGGAGAAAGGGCGGCGGCAGCAAAGGAGAGTTGTTGGTTAAAGAAGAAGAAGGAGGGAGAGAAAATGAAACATGATGGGCTTAAATGAAGGTTATTTTTTACATTTGATTAAAAATTAGTATCTATTTATCCAAGTCCAAATTAAATAGTATCTAAATATCAATATTTTCTCAATATGATACCGGCCCGTCTTTGCCCCATCAAAGAAATATTCAATATGGGCGTAAACAAATAAGTTTTTCAAACATTTACAAGCTTCTTAAACGGTTTAATTAGTATACACATTAAATTTTTTGCAATAATAAAGTTCTCTCTTAACCTGTATATGCATTAGGACCGTAGTTATGGAACGGATCGATTAAATTGGAATTTGGTATCTAAAACGATTGGATTCACATAAACTATCGAATAAGTAAAATTATCAAAGCGAATCAGATGAATTAGACGGTTTTTTCGAAAATCACGGATCGAATTATTTAGTTGACCAAAATAATTTTAAAAAAAATTTAATTCATAATTTTTAGTTTATAACAAAATTAAACATATAATCACTAACTAACATTACTATAAATTCATTAAAAATATTTAAGAATTAATATTTAAAACAAAATATTTGAAATAAGTGAATAATAATTGTGAAAATTATTTATCTCATCTTGTTAAATAATGTATTAATTTTATTGTGTGGTAAATAATTAGTTAGTAGGTCAATTTATGAATTCAAAATATAGTTATAGTACAGTGAAATGGGGTTCAAACAATTTAACTACCGAACTTAATTGGCTTAATCATTGAGCTTAATTCGTTGAACCATTAAACCATTAAATTAATACCAGCTTAATCATTCAGCTTAATTCGTTGAACCATTAAACCATTAAATTAATACTTCGATCGACTCGATCTATGTTCCGATTCTATTACTATGGTTAAGACTATACAATGTATCTTTAACTTTTTGAACTAATGCATCTTAACTTCTCTCATGTCAAAACTTACTTTAGTCTAAAGTTATTCTAAAATCGACCGTTTAAAAAAAAAAGTGCAGACACGTTGCTAAGATGCTTTCCCACCAAAACTTGAGCAATGCTTCACTCCTTTATATTACTGTTTATATATGATGCGCTTAGTTATTACGATGCTTTTCTAAGAAATAGTAAGCAATTCTTTGCTTCTTTATACTATTACTATTCATATATGATATGTTGAATTGCTTAATTGGCTTTTATATTTTAAATTAATTAACGCCTGGTACTTTCCTTTTTAAGCACGTTAATTAAACCACTAAATGGTGTTATTATTATATATAAAGCTTAATGAACCATCAACTCATATATATTATCTTCAGTACGCCCTGATCGACCACTCAACTTAAAAAGTATAAATGAAAGGAGTTTATGCCAATAATCCATCAACCAAAACGCAAAGCATTAATTTGAGATATATTTTACATATTAAATTCAATTTGAGTTATTTTAAGATGAATATATAATTTATAAATATTTGACTATTGATTATAAGTTCTATAATTAAATTATAATTACTTCCTCCGTTCCATTCTATTAGTCATTTTAGGTTTTTAACAGATTTTATATTTTGTTTGTCGTTTGCTAGCTGTTTTGGAGGAGAAATAAAACACTTTGTTAAATTACTCCTGAAAATTGATTTCTTTCCTTCATTCTTAATCACTAACCTGTTGATATAATTTTAAAATTTGAAATCCCTTCGTTTATTTAGTGTCCCATTTTGTGTTCATTATCTTCTAAAGTTTTTGAATTTTACTTTAATAGAAAATTTTGAAATCAGATACATGTTAATGGATTCGGTTGCTTTAGATTTTTTAGGATATTCTAAACTGTAGAGTTTCTTAAATATTAATCATTCATTTAATTCAACGGTTGAGAGGAGCTTTTAATCTTTACCTTTTTTTAATTGTTTTCTTTTCTTTTTAATTTTATTCCCCAAAAAAATTGCAGTGGCCATCGTAAACAACATTTCATTCAAAATTTTTGTACTATTCATCTATGTTCAAACTACAAAATATAGTTGATATAAGCAAGTAAATTTTGTCCACTATCCTGATAAACACAATACATACCAACATTGTTGTATTGAATACTTGATTTATATTCACAACAAATTCAGAAAATTAAATTAAAATTTTAAGTATCTCAAGGCAAAATTTGTATATCCAATTTGTTGTTATACTTAGAAGTTACTAGAATTCATATTAATATCATGCCGATTAATATATGTCAGTTTCCACGCATCGCATTTTGTAGAAGTAATTTACTCATCAATTCACTTACAAATCTATAGAGTTGAATGTGGCATCATTCAATCTTTTAATGATGAACACTTTGCTGCAAATCATGCAACGGTTTCAAACTCGCGAATTGAAGGTGAAATTTTTTTGCAGCAGCCCCTCAATGGATGAATCGGCTAAATAGTTAATAAGATAAATATAATAGAGAAATAAGTAGAAACAAAAAAGAAAGATAAAAGTTAAAAATAAATTGAGCTTTTCTCGACCATTGCATTGGATGAAAGATATGATTTAAGAAACTCCACGATTTAGAGTTCCTAATAACTCAAGAGAATCCAAATCCCATGTTAATTTTAGAGGAGAATGAGATAAGATAAAACATCAAACAAGACAAATAATTTTAACCGATAGTTTTAAGGGTAATTACATTAATAATCGTAAAAGAACTTTAAATGACAATAAGAAATGGAGGGAGTATAATCTGTTCTAAAATCAAATTTATTTCTAATAATGAAGAACAATTCTCTCCTTTTTTGAGGTAGCAAATTAAATTAAGATTATGGAATCCAACCTTTCAATTAATAAGATCACCAAGAACAAGCATGGTACCACGTGGCAAATAATTAAGCCTCCCATGAAAGGCATAATCTCGAGATTAGAATCTCTTTATGTCTTCCCATTGAATGCTTTAATTAAAAAAATGTGATTTGACAAGATTCTTTCATTTAAATTAATATGGACAAAAAATGAAGAAAGCTGCTAATTGATGGAGCTTTTTCTGGTTTGTTTAATGCCAAATGAAAAGAAAGAGCAAAACCACTATTGTAAAGCATGAAAAGTGAAAACCCTAAAAGTTGTAAGTTAGTTTACTGTTTTATTCAATCAAATAGTATAAAAGTTGAGGTGCAGAATGCCATAGTTTAAGGAAAAAGGTCTCAAAAAGAAGAACCCAACATGGTCACTTCATTACTGGCTTGCACAAGATAAAAGCAATTGCGACTATGATGAATTTATATCTGGGTGTTCTATTTAATAAGTGTTTATAGAAAATAAATTCGTGTGTGTTTGTTTGAATAAATTGATGTATGTGTCTAACATAACTTATTTATAGATAATTTACTTTGATAAATAAATTGCAATTATGTATTCAAAATTTTAAATAAGTTATGAATTGTTTAAAAAAATTCAAAAGACAACTTATTTATAAGTACTTTTTAGGCATTGCAAATAGTTAAATAAGTGGGAGCGTTTGACACAATTTACTAATTTCTTATTTAAAATAACTTATTGATTTTAAGTAAATTGTAAGTCGTTTGAATTAAGGTTGCATTAGTTTCATTAAGTATCTAAATTTAACTAAATTTATCAGATCTGAATTTATTGAATCAGTTAAGAATTTATGTTTGAATTTAAATAAATTTAATTATTTATTTAATATTTTGCCTTAAATATTTGAATTAATTTATTTTACTATTTTATCTTATCTTAATCCATTCAGCTTCATTTTTCTAGTTTATTGGATTCAGATAAAACGGAATTTATTAAGAGATAAGTTATGCTAAACAAATGGTTTAAACGATACAACATATTAACATGTATTTAGAGCTACACAAACACAGCCTAAGCGAAAACAAACATGACCAGAAATCATATGAACAAACATGACCAGAAATCGTGAGATTTTGAGATGAGAATTGTTATTTCGGCCCATATATAACTTATTTCCAACTAAATATAATCAATCAAACATAATTCAGTCGAAAATAAACTTCTCTCTTATGATGTATGGCACCGTCTTCATTAGTCAATTAGATCATAGATCTTTATTTCTCATGTGGTTTGTGCATTTAAAATTTTAATATTCAGTTCTTTGGTATTTTTGTTTATTTCAAATTAAATCTACGAAAAAATGGCTGGCAAATTAAAAATGAAACCGAGGCAATTCGTAAAATTAGAAGTCTTTGTTCAAATATATATAACAATGTAATGCTAATATAATTCGTAAAAGTTGATGAGTTTAATAATTGACTTCATAGTACGTGATTTAAGCAAATGTATACGATGGACTTGTAATTATCTTTCTCCAATTTACCATGATCAACCGATAGAAAAAAATGTATATTGGTATTAGACTTATAAAATTAAAATTAATTCATTTTATATTGTTGAGAGGCAAACCACAAATCAGTGCGATCCATGTGTACGTTTACTACGTAATTGAGTAGTTAATACTTATCCATTCAATTCAAAATGTGTTGAGAATAAGTATCAAAAATAATAAATTCATAATTGCCCTTGCAACTTTTCTTTTTCAAGCGTAAAAGCAAAAAGAATATTATTACTAAAAAAATAATTCAAAAATTGGATTGAAGAGTAAAAAACTTGAAAAATGAGTGACTAAAACAACAATTTAAATGAGGCTAGCTATGAGTTTGTAAGCAAAAAAAATTATGAGTTAACTTAAGTGATAAAAATATTTCTGTTAGACCTTTTAGGCCATACATAATTTTTTTGGGATGAGAGTTAGCGTAGTATTAAAATTTAATGTATTTGTCAAAAAAAAAACAACATAAATCCCCAAAAAGAACTACGAGACTTCAAGAACACTATTATTGAGCAATATAAAAAGAGTTGTTAATAAAATAGAAAGAAATCAAACTATCAGAAATTATTGGTTAATTTAAGTGATAAGAATATTTTTATTTCGACCAGATGGAAAAAACCATGCCCTATAAAAGCAACTAATGGTAAGGAGAGGCTTATACTTAAAAGCAAGAGGGAGAAGGAGAGTACTTTGTGGTGATCAGTCGCATCATGTCCTTTTCCTCCTGCCCTCAGTTCCACTTGATATATATAAAATTAAAACAAACAAAAAAGACTTCCAATTCTTTAGCATGCCATATCATATGCATAGCACACTAAAAACGGAATGCACGTACAATGTAACAAAAATGTTCTTAATTTGTAAAGCTAATTGCTACCAACACCAACATTCATGTATGCCAACACACACACACATATAATATTCCTAATCAACGAAATTCCTATTACTAATATCTCAACTCTCACTCAATTTTCAACGGATAAAATTTATTATCTTAACCTCAAAGTTATAAAAAATATATATATTTTTACCATTTAAACTTACTCATAATATAACATGCATGCATATACACGTGTGTGAGCATGCGTACATATACAGACATATACCCAGATCAATATATACATGTCTCATACATCCATGTATGCATGTATGCATGCAATTTTTTATTCTTTTTTCTTAATTGCCGTAGAGTGGAGAGAGAAGTGGGGAATCAAGAAAACAAAGAAAAGAAAGAGAATGCAGAATAGTGTTATATAAAGGATGGATGTATCCTAGAGTAGTGGTGTGATGAGTTTGAAGGAGAGCTAAGTGAGAAAAAAGAGTGAATGCAACAACCTCGAAGCTAGTTCAAACTAGTGGGGGGTTGTCTGCAGATAAGAAATCAATTAATCTGTCAATCGATCAATTAATCGAGTCGAGTACATATATATATAAAATGGCTCGTGGGAAGATCCAAATGAAGAGGATTGAGAATCCAGTGCACAGGCAGGTGACATTTTGCAAGCGTCGAGCTGGGCTTCTTAAGAAGGCTAAGGAGCTCTCTGTGCTGTGTGATGCTGAAATTGGAATTTTTATTTTCTCCCCCCATGGCAAGCTCTATGATCTTGCCACTAAAGGGTACGCATAATTATTTGTATTTCTAAATTTATACTATTATAATTAATTAATGTTTATATGATCATCACATTTTTCATCTATATGTACGTGTGTGTGTGTATATATAAAGGCATGCATCAAAAATTAAAAGTACGAAATATATTGGGAAGTGATCCATAGTAATAATATAATAGACCTCCAAAGAGGAACATATTGAGTATTTTACGTATTATCAGATAAAGAAGTATTTGGGAGGGTCAATCTGTCACTAAACAAACAACTAATACGTATCAAAATAAGTGATATTTTGAGGAAGATTAATTGTCTGTTTCTAATTACAAACTCTTCTTACTAAGCTGTATATATATCATCCATTTCTCTAGCTATTGAACTCTTCTAGAAATTAAGAATTGAGTAATGTTAATGAATATATATACAATATATACATATATGCTACTTCAGAACCATGCAAGGGCTTGTGGAGAAGTATCTGAAGTCTACTAGGGAAGCAGATCATGATGAGGATGAACAATCAACTCAAAAGCAAGTTCTGGTAAGAGATCATTCTCTTTATTTGAAGGTTATACATTTAACTTTATACTTTTTTGTTTTTTTGGAATTGGATGTATTGTGATAATTGAGATGTTCACTTGTGAGAAGATCCTAATTAGTAATACACCGCAATTAGACAATAATATTCCGTTCATCTTAGAAACGAGAAAAGAGTTACATTTCGGTTTCTGATATTACATGTTTAAATAATGAAAAATGTTATCAATATTAACAATTTGTACAAATAAATGTTAACAAATATATGTGATAAATTATTAACACTTAAAAATTTAATTATGGACTTATCAGAGTTCACCAATTCCTTGTAGGATTTAACCACATTTGTTTGTATACAATTTTGTGTTTCTAACACTACTCTTAAATAATTTAATTTTTTTCATGAATAAATGTTCAATTAATGATAATATAAAAAGTTTGTAATGATAAATTATAAATATATATATATTATAATAAAAGAATACATAAAATTACTCCTTTTCTTCCTAATCAATTGTTACTTACATTTTTTTTTGGGGTCAAATCGACGATTTTTTAATTTTAACATTAATAAGTTAACTTAGATTAAAAAATAACTTTAGATGTCAATTAGTTAAAACTAAAGAAAATATTCTTTACATCTCGAACTTGCTAGCTGCTCCTCTGTATTTGACCAAATAGTCACAATCAGATCTAATGCTTTAGAATTACCTCTTAATTCACATGTAACAATTTTATTTGGGAATTGTTATTTTTAACACTTTTTTGTTATTTTTACTCGTGGGTTTTTTTTACTAGATTTGCATGATATGTCGGTCTACTCTGTTGAATACATTTTTTAAACCGTTACATAAAAATGGTAATATTTGAATTTTTATAATAAAAAGTAACATTTAAACTTTTTAAATTTTAAATTTTATATATTTGACTAAAAATTATATGTAACAATCATAAATTTTTTCATTAAATTTGTTATGAATGTCCAACTAAAAATCATATAAAAAGATTGTAATGATAAATTTTATAAAATATGACATTATAACGAAAAAAAATTATGTAAATATTTTTTTTAAATAAATTTTATTTTCATATGTTACTTTTTTTAAACCGAGGAGTAATTCTTTTAAAGGGTCTTCCATTTACTAATTTCTGGATTGTACAATATATTTTAGGACTCAAAAGTGGAGATAAATGAGCTAAAGACAGAAATTGAGCTACTCCAGAAGGGTCTAAGGTACTTACATTTATTTTTCACTCATCAGCTAATTATTGCCTATATATATATATAGGCTATATATATGAGATAAGGGAAATTAACTATAGTTCACAATTAAATTCTACCCACTAATCAGAAGAAACGGTGTCCTTGGAATTCGATATACACTCACTTTACGTACTTCTTCCCAATCCAGAGTTTCCAATCCAAACTTTCATCTTCATCGCTGTAACAAATCATACGAAGACAAATTCTTTCGACTCTCGTTCATTGGTCAGCCAAAACTCTTCCATCTTCTTCATTGTTTTCTTAAAATCAAAATCATTTAAAATTGTTTGAACAATTACGGTTCAGATGAACTTGATTTCAGAGGTTGTAAAAACAGCAGAGCTTGATTACAAGGAAGTCTAATGCACATACTATGAAATAGTAGCTCTATTGGGCATTTTATCAAACACCAACTGAACATTTACTATTTATATACGTTGAGTACATATATAAATATAAGAGTTAACCAGTTTGAACCTTCATAGTAGTACCCCTGACACTCTCCATAAGAGATTATTTCAGTTTTATACCAACTAAAATTATGTTTATTTCATTAAGTGTTTGATTTGAACGACCTGAATCAGTTAAATATTTATATCTGAATCTGAATATAAATTTATTTATTTATTTAATATTTTACCTTAAATATCTGAATTAATTTATTTTATTATTTTATTTAGTATTAATCCATATAGTCTCATTTTTCTGACTTACTAGATTCAGATAAAATTAAATCTATTAAGATATAAGTTGTAGACTAAACAAACGATTTGAACAATACAACATCTAAACACGCACAAATTATTAATATGACAAGGTGTATTAAGAGCTAAACAAACATAACATAAATCTGGTCACAAGTTTTAGTATAAAAAAGTGTCAAGTTGACTTGTAAAAAATTCAGTTATAATATTATGATCTCGTTTATTTCACTTTAGAATTTAGAGATTTTAAATTATAGCACTGTAATTTACACTACAAAAATTTAAAATTTTAAAATTTAAACCGAAACAAATTGAGTCAATATTAAATGTAGCATGTGCGACATGGTTTAAATCTATTCTTGCTGCTGTTATAAAAATTATATAATATTTTTACTATGTATAATTTTAAAAAAAATTATTTACAAAAACAATAAATAAATGTCATAATCAGTTTTAAAATTAATAATGCGTTCTAAGTGGCGTAGAATGTTGAATGTAGGTACATGTCTGGAGGGGGAACAGACACAATGACAATGGACGAACTACATGCTCTTGAAAAGAATCTTGAGATATGGATTTATCATATACGCTCTGTTAAGGTACTATTAATTTTTTTTTCCAAAAAAAAAAAAATGAAAGAAAGAAAAAGGGACTTTTAATTTTCTCACTTTGTACGTACGTGTTTAAATATAATATATAATTGTATAATAATGTAACATTTTACTTTTTATGTTTTTTTCAAGTACTTTGTTCAACGAACATGAATGTTTTTTTGTATCTTTCAAATTACAATCAAACAGATGGATATTATGTTTCAAGAAATCCAGCTTCTCAAAAATAAGGTCGGTTTAAATCATCGCTTATCTTTCTTTCCTGTTATTTTATATGTTCCATAAAAAGAGAATTTTGATTGATATTAATATTGTATGTTTGTTTGACAATTAAATGTTTAAATAATAAAATTTTCTCGTAAATGAACTTTGTTATAAATGTTGAATTATATTGACATAATAAAGAATTTATACAAATATAACTTTTTCTTTGGAATAAATCTCATCTGCAAATGTTGCTCATAAAAAGAAAACCTTGCATATATTATGGTTTTATTTTACAAATGTTCTTTTCATTTTGTTGAAGGAGGGAATACTGAAAGCAGCAAACAGTTATCTCCAAGGACAGGTAATATATAAAACATTCTATCAATCCAATCATATTATTTGAATATATGGATAAAAATTTATAAAAATAAAAAGTTACATTTTAGATTAAAAGGACACAATCCAAAAGGCAACTATTTTATCTCAACTAATAAAAAAAATTTAAAATAGTTTATTGCTTTTTTGCAGATAAGCAACCAATACGGAATCACAAGCATTGCGCCAGTGATGAATAATGTTGCATATCCATTAGCTATACAGAACGAGATATATCAGTTCTGATATATGCACAATATAAGAGTATGTACAATAAATGAGGAAATATATTTTTTACAAGCTTGTATGAAATAAAATGTGACAAAATATTATTTGTTATTTTTCTGTGCTAATTTATATGGCTTGTAAACCTCTATGAAACAATATTTGTTGTAATGGTCACTACTCACTAGTATGATGTATTTTTAGTTTGATTGCGTTTTCTCATGTCATTGACTGAAAATTTTGGGCAAAAATTAACTTTTAATAAAAATTTTGTTGCTTAGGCTGCTTTAGCCACAAAATTTAAAGTGTATTTTTACTGCTCTGGTCAAGATATTGTTATTTCTGAGTATTAACTGTGCTACTTCTCGAATATGCTACTCAAATATGCCTATGTTACTTAAAATGAATTAATTGTGTCACTTTTAGATTATGCTACTCACTAATTGAGTGCTTTATTAAGAATGCATAATTTTTGTGCATAATTAGTAGTATATAATATGATCTTCATCCTTTACTATTGTCTCGTGATCGGGGTGTGAATCTCGAAGCTGAAATAAAAGATGGAGATCAGTTATGAATGGATTATGCATCAAAATTTTCTCGTTGATCTTCTCGTTATTTAAATCTATCAATTATACTACTCTTAAGCATACAATGACTTCTCGTTATTTAAATCTATCAATTGTACTACTCTTAAGCATACAATGACTTCGATCGGTTGACTTTAAATTTTGAAGATTCTATATTATGATTGTGTAATTTACGCTACGAAAATTTAAAACCTTTAAAAATTAAATCAAAACAAATAAGATGACATAAACAACTTTGTTGAACTTTTCAATAATAGGTCAATCAAACAAACAGAGTCACCTTACATTAAGTTTGGAAACGTTTTGAATTCACTTTTAAAAATTACCCATGCAAACAATTCTTGATATTTAATAAGAATACCCCCCAAAAAAAATGCTACCAAGTTCATATGCTCCCAATACAAAAACTTACCATACCTAGTAGTAGTAGTAGTAGTAACTAAAAGAGCATTGCAGTACACACACCAAATATAAGGGGAAAAAAAATACATGCATTTGCTAAAGATTGACAAGCTGCTGTATGTTCATGGGATAAACAACATCTTGATTTCCACTGAATGCCTTCCTCCCCATTAGCACATTTACAGCTTCTGTTGGATGGAATGCATCCCAGAACACATACTGCTCCCTGTTCGGACATGGAATTTGCATCGGTAAGCACGTTATTTGCCCTCTGTTTCTTCCAATTCCACAGCACCCACGATCCACAACGCTAAATCCTGCAAATGTATAGGGCGTTAGACGGTCTTGTACTCGTTTCACAAATTTGAATTCGACTAATATGTGTCCTAAAGGGCTATGTAGCTTTGTTCTTAAATGAGCGCCTCATTTGTCCCACAAAAATTACCATTCTAATGTTAAAATCCATGCTATTTTCTTATAAATACAGTTTGAGAGACCACAATTATAAGCATCATGTTGCCAAATGTACTAAAGAAGCTTTTGCTAGATACGTGTACACAAACTGATGTCGCAAAAATATGAACCACTAAATCTTGATGGACCCCTTTGGATTCAACCATCTATTCTCCATAGGACTTGCGACAAGTGAGTTGTGTAAATATGTTTGTGCAACCTAGCACCACTCGTTAGTACTATATCAATGCAAACGACACAAAACACAATTTAGCAGGAAAGGAATCAAATAATGGTTGATAGAGCTTAAATAATGGTTAAATGAAACTCTCATTTTTCGCCTGATAACCAATTGTGTTGATAAAATGAGCATTTGCATACCGTATTGTCCAGGGTCGGAGAGGATATCTTGGATCATATTGTGAATGTCGATGAAAATCAGTTTGGCACCAGGTAGATTGGTGTTAAGATTATTGATCATCGTCTTCGTGTTGGCGTTGAAAGGCGAAACTAGTTGGTTCACTTCCTCTGAGCACTGACCACTTGTACTCTGCGAAAGAATGCTTGGAATACACCCCATTAATCCGAGCCCTGCAATGATAAATTTTCGCGCTCCAAGATTGTAAAGTTTCTGCAGTTTAACAAGCAACAAGTTTAATAAAAGACAGGGTTAAAATCATTCCAAGTGTGAAGTGTTCTATATATGATTCAAAAGTTGCTGTTGGTTTTTTTTTTTTAAAAAGGACAGAGTATTCCACGTTAGATGTTACAAATTTCGTTACAGCAAACCAGAATTCGCGAATTTATGGCCTAAAAACACTTTTCTGCTTCCTACATTCCAATTTTTGTGAGTCAAACACTTCAAAAGTTTTCATTTCTTTTGCAATCCCATCAAAAAAATCCAAGTAAATAGAAACTTGTACCAGAAAAGTTAGTTCAATCTTACTGTCAGTTGGCCTGCATATTGCTGAACTAAGAGATCTGCAAATTGTTGAGAATTATAGTGATTCCTAGTATCATAGTTGGGCATGAGATAGTTGTTTAAGTAGTCATTGCTGCCCATTCCAACAAAGAAGATGCTCCGTGCAAGCGCTTGTCCCAACTCGGCTTCTCCAGGGCCTCCTCTGAGTTGATTGATGGTGTTCTCGAAGTTCTGAAGTTGTTCATTAAATGGAATCCGACCGACCTATATCCATCGTTCAAAATATAAGGAAAATAAATATGTCATATCTGCGCTAACGGTCTTATTTTGACTTTTTAAATTAAACAACTATATATTAAACTTTAGCTCACGTGAATTCATATTCTCTGAATTAAACCATAAAAATAACTGTAATTGTATAACGTTATACTCACGAAGTTTCTTCCTGTAATATCAAGAATGCCAGCAGCAGCAGAAGCATAATTGACACCATTAAGCATTTGATTCATTGAAGCTCCATTGTATGCAGGAGTCAAAGGAAGCCCCAAGAGTTCAGCTGCATATATGTTCATGTCAAAACCCTTCAAATTAAATATTACACTAGTATCTAACAAGAATTTGCATAAAAGTGTATAAAATCTACTTAATCTGACCATTTCCTGCTAAATCACGAGATTTAATTAACTCTTTCTGTACTTATTTTAGAATTGTATAAAGATCGATATATCTTTCTTGCATTAAGGTTGAAAGTCATCTTCTCAAAGTCAAAGTTGTTAAAAAAAGATTAAAAATTAAAATTTGTGGGGCAAAAGTATAAGTATATCACCATTCACCAAGGGGAAAAATTGGTCAAGATGTTTGACATGGTAAGGTAAGCAATTAATGCTATCAGTTTGAGATTAATTTCATGATGAAAGTACAAAGTTGTCCCTATATCATAAATGAACATAAAACTAGCACGAGAGATAGACATATTTATTTGTATATAAAAAGTTAAATAAAAATTTTATTCAAAATTTCATAAATAAATGTTTAAATTAATTTTATCATCGATTTAACATTCAATAAAATTGATCATGATCGAGTTAGGAAAGTCAAACTAAAATCACTTATCACTTATCCGATTAAAAATTTATCCTATTAAAATATAATTTGTAATCAACTATAATTCTTATATAATAAACCAATTTATGTATAATTATAAGAAACCATGTAAGAAACTTATTAAACATACATTCAAATAATCTAAAAAATACTTATAAAAATTTGTAAAAACAAACTAACTAAATCAACAAGTCAAATATTATTACTATTTATAATAATTAAAAATATACAAATTAGTTTAATTTTTATAATTAATTTATACAAATATACAACTATAAAAAAATAAGACTTTGTTTCATCGGTGTAACAAAACTAGTAATAATTTATAAGGGTAAATTGGAAAATGGTAATATGTTTCTTCTTGAAAACAATCAAATTAAACTTTTTAACACACTTGTAGATAAACAATTATTATCAAGTATATGGAATCATGGTATGTGATTTTGACACAGATATTTCAGACATACGTATCATTTTCCATTTCCAATAAAAACATCTTTAAATCTTTTATTATATTCAACGAAAAAGATGAATATTTATGATATAGTCAACCATAATATATAGTCATCAGTATGCATGTAAGAGTACCCCTTTTGTGCATTAAGTACTGCATAAAGTTTGCAGGCTTTATCTTTAATTTTAAAGCTACTACACTGTCTTAGTACAACTATTGAGGGAGGAATCTGAGTAAACCACGAGTCTAAAAAAAAAAGAAAAGGAAAGAACTACAGTATAAAACTAACAAACTCCCCATAGTGACATATATATAGTGTCCCAAAATTAGATTCTCATCTTTTATAAAACTTTGTAGAAAGGGTTGTTTGCCATTTACACATTTGAACATAATTGCAGACATTAACTTCTAAAAGTAGCATTTCAAAACTAATAATTTATTTTTAAAAATTCTATAAATTCTTCATATAAGACCCGTTTGTATTAATTTAACGTTTAAAAATTTTGAATTTTTATAATATAAAATATATTATCAAAATCTATCAACCGAAAGAAGGTGAGCAGTAGTAGTAGGTACCGATTTCATCAACAATGGTGTAACCGTTGGAAAAGCGACCAGTGGGTCCACCCCTGAAGTCAATCCCATAAGGGAAATAGTTAGCCTTGGCCAAAGAAGCCAGATTATTGTTGTTGCCATTGTCAATCAAAGAGTCCCCAAATATAAACATTGCTGGCACCAAAGGACCATTAGTTGCACCTCCAACTTCTTGTCCCAAAACCCATGTCACTTCACTCCATAACATCATCAAACACAACCCCACAAAAAACTTCATTTTTTTGTGTGTGTTTTTGTGTGTGTGATAGAAAGCGAGAGTGGAGGGGTGAATGTAAATGTAAATGTAAATGTAAATGTAAATGTAAATGGAGGTGGAGAGGGAGAATGGTTTAATATAGAGTGCATGAGGGGTTGGATAGAGTGAAGTAAATGCATTCACCTGTAAAATTCAATTGCAGTAAATACACCCCTTATTAACTTCCCACATGACCACCTTGTGCTTCTTCTTTCTGTGTTTAATTTCCAATGCACATTATTTTTATCTAACTAGTAGTAGGGCTAGAACTGTACAAGTAATTATTGTAGGAGGAGTTTGAAATTTTGATAATCTTTTAGTTGGAAGTTTTTGGCTCCACTTGGTGTTTCATCTCGGCGGAGTAACTAAAGTTATTATACTTATCACTTGTGTTTTGATTAAGTGAATAAAATTAGGAGAAAAATAGATTAAAAATTAAAAAAAATTTAGTGAAAAATAGTGGTAGAAGAAATAGGAGAGAGAATCACATTGAAGAAAAAAAGATTATTCATTTTTCTTACACATGAAATGAAATTACATAAGAAAAAAATGATTTATTCCACCACTATAAAAATCATAAAAATTTGTGTTTTTCTATAATAATTACACATTAATCAATTTTATTTTCTCTCTTATTTCATTCTTTTAATTCAAACACAACCATTGAATTGTAGGAGGAAGGAACTTATGATTTGAAATTACACTTGTTTGTAGCAACATACATATATCAAATTTATAGTACTTCCTTTGTTTTAAATTTAATTTCCGAGCTGTATATTTAACAAGTTGAATCCATGTATTTTTAATATTGAAGTGTCTTGTCGTATGGTATAATTCAATTTTGACACATTTTTATATTAAAATAAAGTATAAAATGAAGTGTTTGACTCATATTCACACTCACACCATTGTCTAAGTATTGAGTGTTAGGCAAAACGAAGAAGCATGTAACATAAAAATTGAGATTATGAACTAATTCCAAATAGGAAACATATTTTCGTTTTGCTCTTAAAGTCGAAGTAACAAGTGAGAATTAAGATATTATTAAGAGTGAAATAGTATTAAGAGTGATTTCGCAAGAAAATATGTATATATGTTGATTTGTTAATACTCACTCCATTCGTACTTACGTGTTTCTTTTATATTCTTTTTTATGTGTCATTTTCATGTCATTTAGTATTAATTTGTTTGTTTTTTATTATTTTTAATAAACTTTCAATTAGATAAATTGACATTTTATATATCTTTTAGTCAATTAAATATAAAATTAATATATTTTTTAATAAGTGTATTTTTTTTAAAATGACAGGTAAAAAAAAAAGAATGAAAATAGTTCGGGTATAAAAATTTTAAATGTTTATTCCTCTGGACCATGACCATGACCATGACCTTAGTTTGTTTTATCTTGGGATTAGTAAAATATTACACAAAAGCTGGTTGCTAGTAGTTGACTTGATAAAGGGCAGCCCCCACCCCCCACCCCCCACCCCACCCCCAAAAAAAAAAATACAATAAGCTC
This sequence comes from Centella asiatica, assembly GCA_014636745.2. Lineage (NCBI taxonomy): Eukaryota > Viridiplantae > Streptophyta > Magnoliopsida > Apiales > Apiaceae > Centella > Centella asiatica. The sequence goes on along the minus strand of CM025784.1, from coordinate 39,441,671 downwards.
ATAATTCCCCCACCCCACCCCCAAGTAAACGGTTATTTCCTGACCTTTTTACCTTTAACCGTTTCTATCAAATAATAAATGTGTGTAGAACTGGGTGGATTAACCACCTACTAGCTACGCTCGTTCTTCATTAATTCACAGAACATGGGTGCACTGCTTCAGTCTCAGACTCTCAGTCCAGAAAAATGAAAGCTGTATTTGTTGGACAGACAACTTCTTTTCACCTTCTTATATTTTTAGGTCAAACTATTCAATGTTGAATAATTCTTTAGTAGTGAAGATAGGAATTCTTAATAACTTTATTGGAGATATTTGTTTACGAGTGAAAAGTATTATGGACACTACATAACTTTTACAAATAAATGTGTATAAATATATATGACAAATTATTAATTATTAAAATTTTAATTATAGGTTTATTAAAGTTCAACAATCCCCTTTAAAATTAAGTCACATCAAATTTTACACATTTATTTGTATACAAATTAATATATTTAGGAGCATTTGTTGAAAATTTAGGAGGAGTTTGTGCACATTTTGAAGTGGTTCATTGCACATATACACATAAAAAATTAAGAAGAAATTATCGACATATTTATCATTTTTCAGAGGTCATTCCACCATGCATTGATAAGGGTATAATTCACTAGTGGTGTCCTCTCTTATTCTATATTATGCACTAGCTCTTCTTAACACTATTTTAAAAATCACGTTTTCAAGATTTTTACCTTTTTCCCAACTGTCAAATTATTAATAATAAGTAAGCATTGTTTATTTTCTTTACTATTTCAAACAATCATTATCCAAAAATAATCGGTTATCAATTCATAATTATTTTTATTTTAGAGATTATGATTAGTAGATTTCCATGAGAAAGATCGTAAACAAGTCGAGTTAAGCATAGTTGAATTTATATTTTAAACGAGTCGAATCAAACATATATATTTAACGAACAAAAATATTGTGTTCAAAATCGACTCATTTAAGTAATTGAGTCAGGTCGAGCCAAACACAAGTCCAACGGTATAAATTAGTAGAATCGAGTCGAGTTTTTCAAATTTAAACCGAATCGAATCGAGTCTAAATTGTTCAACGAACAGAAAAATACATTCGAGCTCGACTCATTTAATAACTTGAGTCAAATTTTAAACGAATATAGTCAAACCGAACAAATGAATAAATCAATTCTTTTACAGCTCTATCATATACCAATTATAGAGATGTCAATGCAAAGCTAATTTGATTACCTTTTTGTTTCTCTTTTTCTTTTTCAAACATTATAATGGAACCAGCACAAATGCTCTAATGCATTTGGAGACATCACTCCCGCAAAAAAAAAAAAAATTCATTAGTGCTTTAACATAATTGCACATAATTAAAGAAATGTGATTAATATCCCGTATTATAGTTTAATAATGAAAGTGATTAAACATATTTGGATTATTAAAGCAAGGGCTAAGGAACTATATATCTCTACTAGATTAATCAAATAACTGTAGAAAATCAACAAGAACAGTATCAATATGATTTATTTGTATTGCACCAAATATGGAGCAGTTAACTTCTGTGCTAGGGTATAAAATTATCATGTGGGTTAGAGAGAAATAGTATATATCCATTATCATAAATTTTTTGTTATGTTTATGTTGCCTACCTAGTCTTGCACTTATGACTCCCTCAATACATGTGTGACTTTTTTATTTTGGCAACTTGAATATCTGACTTGGAAAAGAATGAATACTTTGCAACAAGTAGGGGGAAAAGAGAGAGCCATTATATATATATATATATATATATATATATAGGCGAAAAAGGGAGAGCCATTATATATATTATTTGCTGCTCTAATCGTCTCCCATGGTAGATTGTGAATTTTTATTTTGCTACTCCTTTCGTTCAATTTTATTTGTTATAATCTATCTGTTCCACCAATTAAGTCTTTTTACAAAGTATTTGTACAAAAAAAGACTTAATGAATGAGGCGGAAAAAGTATTTGGTATTTTAACTTGTCCTAATCAAGAACTACTCCCTCCATTAAAAAAAACAATATTTTAAAATATTATTTATTATTTTTATGAAAATTTATGATTAAAATTTAATTTGGATTTAATTTTTTGAATCGAAAAATGATTAACATTACAAAATACATTAAGATTCCAATAAAATAAATTATTTATTATACTAAGATATTATTGCTACAATATGAATTTTAGAATTTCACAACCTAATACAAACAAAATGAAATATTGCTTTTTTTCTGGGATAGAAAGAGTATATCAATACATTTTTTTATATTACCCTAATATTTAATATACCTCTTTTAACTTTTTTTTAATTTCTTTAGCACTTACTACAGAAAAAAGTAAGTAGTTTTACATCGTACACTAATTATAAAATGATGATACTAATATTATTTTTTTAATAACTTGTGAACTCTTAGGACGACAAAAAAAAAATACGGATGATGAGGGGGAAGTAGTTTTTATTCTCTAATCATCTTCTTGTATCCTTGGAGGCAAAAGTTTGGAACAGCTCAAACCTCTAACATGGAAGAACACAGGCTGAAATTTGTGAACACATTTCTATGAACCTTGACCTATCATTACAAATTTAAGACCTATAAATTTATTTATTTTTTACCTATTAAATTTGTTTAAAAGATGCAAAATGGGCCAAGAATATGACAATACTACCCTCATATAAATTATTTGGAAGATAACCAGCCAGCCTCTTGAGTCTTGACTACCTTATACATGCCCCTAGGACAGTCAACAGTCCTCAACTGTGAACATGGGGAGATGAAGAATGTAAGCACTTAAGGAGAAATCCAAGTGCAAAACTTCTGTTGATAGCATGAGCAATGCCTGTTGAAAGAGTTACACATCTCCTTGCCCATCTTCAGACATACTACAACGTAAAAGCTCTCATCTGCAAGGTAACGGATTTGCTTGAGATTAAAGAGTCTCGACATATCAAATGCGAATGAGCAAATCTTAAGAGCAACAAAGACGATATATGATGCTGAAAGAAGTAAATATGCAGAATTTCTGATACTCCCCTAATTCAGACAACAGAAGGCAGAACATAAATCGGTTAGATCTGTGCCCTGCATATTTCTTTGCTTACAAATATGCATACCTTCCTCGTGGTCACAGTCCATTAAAGTTCAGAACAACTAACTTTCTAGAAGATTGGCACAAACACATTCTCAGACATTTAAAGTTCTAGCTTCACATTATCGCACAATTCTAAAAAGTAGTCAAAATTTAGCTCACTTAATATTACAAATGTGCAAATCTGAAAAGGAAAAATCATTCTATATCAGATAACATAAGTAACCGTATATAAATTGTTCGGAAGTAAAAGAAAACCTTTGTCTACAGGGCTGTTTTTCAAATAATGATCCATAATTCCTCAATATCCTAGCATCCCAGCTAGTCTGATTTCAAAAGTCAAAGTTAGAAGAGAAGTCTTACTTAGATGGGATCAATTATCAAAATCCCAACTGCATATGCAATGATGATTTCATAGGGTGATCTCTGATGAGAACTATAGAACGTCTCAATAATAAAGGGTAGTGTTAAGCTTGGAAGAAGAAAATGATGTAGGATAATACGATGCACAGACAAAACTAATGGACAATCTGTAAGACTCAACTTTAATGTCTTAAATTCGGAAAAGTGGTCTTAATTTTCTATGTAAGGTGTTCTGTAAAAAGGGTATAAAAGGCATAAGCCAAAATGTACGTTAAATTTGTTAGGTGCAACTTTTCTTAATAAATAACAAATGAGCTGGAGTACAAAATGAGCTTTTCTTAGGAGAAAGAAAGGCATATATATGTAACACCTTTAAATAACATCCCTCAAACTAAGCTTTACGGTTTGAACTTTGACTGATAACTGCTGTTTATGATCCTCGATATCCCTCAAGACCGAAAGCAGGTTGGTCCTATAAACTTCAGACTTCCTATTTGCATAGTCCAGTTCATCAGTAAGTTCCTGTATTTTCTTGTCCATATCATCCTGCAGTATAAGACAGTGCTTTTCAATTAGACAATGGCTGGAAAGTACAGACACAGCAGCTTTTCATAAAGATACACGAAAGCAGTAAGTATAGTAGAAGAATAAACCAAAAACAAAAACAAAAGGAAAAATTCATGAGCAGAGTGGAATAAAACATGTTGCAGCAATGCAGAAGCTAAAAATTATGAAAATGCTAGTGTGCGATCAGGTGTACCAAAGTGTTAAAAGGTATCCCACCCACCAGCTAACGATGAGATGAGCATACAGAATTGAAGTCAAACACAGAGAGGATACATAATTCAAACTC
>CM025784.1:39405565-39437331 GCA_014636745.2 Centella asiatica | reverse complement strand
CATACAGAATTGAAGTCAAACACAGAGAGGATACATAATTCAAACTCAATTGAAACGCACTCATTGATTTCACCCAACTGAATCTGTTACACCTTCATAAAATTAAAATAATTTAAAATGGTTTTACTAAAGCACAGAGAAAGCTAGAAAGTACATCACAATGCACGACCACTTAGTTATCTAAAAAGATGTATAAATCCGAGTGTTACTTATCACAAGCTAAAATCTGATGGCGTAGCAAATCACTATTTACCAACTGCATGCAATTACTCTTTATAGAATATATGCCTAATTACCATACCAATTCCTTCAACTTACTTTGGCAGCTTTCATTCTTAACCAATAGAAGTCCCAGGAAATATGAGCAATCAGAATAGGATAACAGCATAATCAACAGTAGTGAACAAGGTCTTCAAGTATTTTTAACTTATATCTTGATCTAGATTTGTATACATGGTTCTGATTCGCAATATCAGAGGTGGTTTTGGACGAGTAACTATTCATGCATATATTCATATAGAAAAGCTATATAATACTTTAAAATATAATAGCGGAAAAAATAATTTGTGTGTGTGCACATGCGTGAACGCTGTGTGTCAGTGTGTAAAAAGAACTAAAGTATTAAATACAAGCAAACATGTAGCATTGTATTAAATATAATATATAGTTTTTTTTTTGGGTAAACAAATATAATATAAAGTTGTCACATAATACATATAAGAAATTGGATGAGTGTGTTTGATTCAATTTATTAGTCAAAAGAATTCAAATAAATGGAATGAATTATATAAGTTTGTTTGAAAAATAAAACTTTAAAAATGAAAAAAATAAAGTGGTTCCAAAAGAAATTGAATAGTGTTCATAGAAGGAATAAAACTGGAGAAAAAGATATTCATAACAAGAACATTGACAAATTGGGTACAAGCTAAATCTTATTAAATATTGCATAAAACCATTAAATGATTTATGCAAACTACAGATATGTTTATTACAGTAATTATAAAAAATGGAAAAGGGAGTTCAGGGAGGGACAGAAATAAACCAAAAAAGTTATTATCCAGTACATAACTACATGCGCGATTAATTGCTTAAAAGAGAAAGTCAGAAAGAAAGGGACAAGAAATTAGAAATGCAGATCTAAAGGGAATGATCAATTACTTATAAGATACAGCTTAGAGTGATACAAGTCGTTTTCAATTTCGACTCATAATCACCCAGTGACAGTCTTTATGTGATTTTATATATGCTTATTATATGGATATGTGATTTTTATATTAGTAAAGAAATTTAGATTGATTATTGTTAGTTCCCATGGCATAAGTTTGAGGTTGACAGTGAGCGAGTGGGTGAAAGAGATGTTAGTCCCAACAGTATAGATTATTGATAAATTCAATACTAGATGAAATTTCTATGGCTTCCTTGGGTATTAAATGCCACAAAACCCATCACTATCTTTTCTATTTTATATGATATACATAAATAAATAGATGTGCTTTGAAGTGCAATAAATTTAATATTTTTCGTACTTAGTACAGAAAAACATATTCACAAGAGCTACTCGGAATTCAAAGCAAGGCATACTGATTAAGAAGAAAATACCAAAAGAGAAAAGTATAAGAATACTTCAAAAAGCCTTTATAATGAACTATAAGATCTGTTATGTGTTCTCCCTCCATTTCATAAAGGACGTGTTGAATACATTCTGCACATACAAAAGATCCTATTTGGCAAAATCACGTCTGATGCCCACAGGTTAATAGTTTTCACATCTATTATATTTAGTCAAGATCCCTTATACGAGACCGAAGAAATAGTTCAAGCCATCTTTTTTGGACAGAAAGAGTTATATGAGAAGCAGGAAGACAAGAAAAAAATAATGCGTAATATTTTACTGGACAGGATAACAAAATGCAGGCAAGTTGAAAAGCTGAAGAAGTAGATAACCTCCGACAGTTGTTGATCCATGTCTCGGTGCACATCCCCAGGTCTGCAAATTGTTCGGCTTGCATTATTTGTCAACTCCTTGCTACGTCCATTTGCTGTCGGTATTCTTCCCTCGTTCTTGATAGCAAGAGAAACTCTTTTGGAAGCCTCTTGTAGAGCATCTAATGCTACATTATAAATATCTGCAGATTCTGCCCCTTCGTCTACAAACTTGAAGGATTCATGGCGCAGTGTATTATATCGAACAGTGTGAGACTCCAGATAGCTGCTGAACGCATCACTTGAACGCTCTTCCAATGTAACACTACTCTTAGCATGTCTCGTCCACCGTTTCAATATATAATGAGATGGAAGAGTAAGAACATTTGTTACTCTAAATACTGCCAGCACATGTCTGCAAAGAAGACCTGAGAACTCGAACATTTGACAGCTACATGTAGCTCTCATCTCGAGGACGTTAAATTTAACATTGTTAGCTTTATGTTCCTCCCCATACTTTGCTACCTGATAAAAGGTGACTTCCCCATCATCCTCCACTTTTGAAGCCATGAAAGTAAGTGTCCCAACCAATTCCTCTTGAAATCTTGTAAATAGCTTCCTCGTGTACAACTCAGATGCTTGTTTCTCCATGGGAGAAGGAGTCCTCAAAACAGGGGAAGTATTCATTGTCTCATAATCCGCTTTTACTTCTTTCTCATTTCGACTCTCTAATGCTTTTTCATATAGTTTAAAGAATTGATTTAAGTTAGTTGAAGCATTTACATACCCATCAAAATATGAGTTCATACTATCACTGCGCTGGGTTATGGACATTTCTGCAAAAAAGGAGTCACGAATGTACACTGGTACCCATTGCCTGCGGACAGCATATAATGTTTGAAGCCACTCATTATCCCTCAGGTTGTACTTATCGACGAGCGAAAACCAGAAAGATTCAAACTCATCCACTGAGTCAGTCAAGTTAACACACTTATGGAAGTCTGCTTCAAAACAAGGATGTTGAAGAAACATATGGGACAACTTCTCTTGGCATTTCTTGAAAATGTGCCATTTGCAGAACCGATGGCGGGCCTCCGGGAAAACCTGCATGACAGCTGCACCTATAACTGCATCGTGATCTGTGGTGATTGATACTAGAGGACGACCAGACATTGCCGTCAGCCACGTCCTAAACAACCAGATAAATGACGTCTCTAGTTCATTTACAATAAAAGCACAACCAAACAACACAGGCTGTCCATGATGGTTTACCCCAGTAAAGGGTGCAAAGGGCAAGCGATACCTATTTGACCTGTAAGTTGTGTCAAACGTGACAGTATCGCCAAAATATGTGTAGTTTGTCCTAGCCTTCGGATCAGCCCAGAAGACATTACCTGTACCCTGTTCCTCATCACCCTGCACTGCATAGAAGAAGGCAGGATTATCAGCATGCATTTGTCTCAAATAATCCAAAAGCAGTTGAATGTCTCCTTCTAAGCTCCTTTGGCGATTATTTCTCATGTAATTCCTGCAGTCGACCTCCGTAAACCCTACTTTGCTTATTCCCCCGTACTCTTTGATTAAGGCTGACATAATCCGACGAGGCCCCATGCCAGCTGCCTGCAACGTGTCAATCAAAGTCTTTGCAGGACCAGAGATTTGCCGGTGGGAGCGTAGACAATGCACTTGATCGGGGGGAACCAGCTCATGATTGTGCTCCTTGATGAAGCCCGAAACAACCCATTTGCCAGAATCTTCTTGTATCTTCACAGAGAGTGCTGCCTTGCAACCAACTCTGGTGATGGTGCGTGGACGTTTGATCTCTCTATCCTTCGTACGTTTCTCATTCAAGTTCCTGAACCCTTCTTTGGCACAGACAAAAGATCTTTGTATGATAGCGCCATCCTTCCTAGAACGCCGGGATGAACTCACGCGTGTGCTAAAACCAACACGCCGAGCATACGAATTGTAAAAGGCCTTGGCAGCTTCTTCAGATTCAAATTCCATTCCCTCGTAAGGCTCAAGGTTCGGGTCCCCCTGAGGAATAAAAAGTTGTCCGCCGCCACCACCACCTCCAACAACCACCATCGAAAGACTACCCCCAGCACCATCTGCAGGAGAACTATCGGCCATATCTTCGTCGTCATCATCAAGAGGTTGTTCAATATCAACCACAACATCATCTCCAACACTTCCACCCCCTAAACCTATATCGAATTCTAAGATCTCGTTGTCCATGTCATCAAATCCAATGTTTTCCCCCCTGTACATTTACCATTTAAATTCCATTCAATTAAGCACTTTGAAATAGTATAAAGAAAGGGTCATCTAGAAACAAATATAATAGCACTCAATTCAAACCCAGCATGTATTAATGCAACCCCATATAGCCTATACAAGGCTTCCTAAATATTCTATAAATTGGCATTGGAAAAATAAAGAGAAATAAAAAAAGGCTTAAAATTTCTACTACCAAGACTCTAATTCCAATTCAATAACAAAGAGTCATTGCAGTCAATCACTTCTTTTACACTAAACTTAATACATATTACAAGTATACATGTGCAAAGATGAAATGCAAGCATATATGTTAAACTTTAGAAATTATTTAAAGTAACTGACCTTCATAGCGGGTTTGCTTGTCTATCTATATACATTTACATAAACACACACACACACATATATAAAGTGAGAGACAGAGGCAGAGTCTGAAAAAGCACAGGGGGACTTGCAGTGTTAGAGAAGAGAAATGAAGAATTGGGAAAATTTCAATTCTAGGGTTTATGGGGTTGGATTGAAAGAGGAAAATGAAGAAGCTTTTAGCAAATTGAAAGGGGGTTTTAGGATTAATTTGTGTGATTTCATAAAAACGTTGAAGAGAAATTGCTGACGGAAGAACAAAACGGAGAAGGGGAGAGAACGCGAGGGAAGGTGGGAGGTAATCTTCTGTGATACGCTCTTGGTCAATTCTCTGCCCTTCACCATTGTCGTTTCATCATCTCTCAAAAAAATAAATAATTAAAATAAATAAATAAATCTCCAAGTGGTAAAGTTATACTCTATACTCCCTCCAACTTAGGGCCACTGCTTTTAAAAAAACATCCTAAATTTCACCTGATAATTAAAATACTAATTTACAAATCTTATTTTTGGGAATAAAAGCACAACAATATTTTCGTTTATTTTGTCAAGGTATTCAAAACAAGATGAAAAGGTGAAAAATACTATAAACTTAAACAATGTTTAAATTTTTCAATAATTGAAAACCGATATATGTAAAGAGACGATAATTAACCTAACTTGCTTTGATCTTGTCTGTTTGTTTCGATTCACTTAGTACACAATATAATTATTGTTTAATTTAAACCATATTAAATGAGAGTAAGAACAATATCTTAGTCAGATCAACTTTTAATTTTCTAATAAATCATGAGCAATGTTAACAATTACATAATTTTGTTTAATAATTTGACAAAATTATGTAATTTCATTCAATAAAATTTAATTTTGTTTTATTTTCACATTTCTTCTAGTTTATTTATAAATTATTTTATATAAGTCGTAGTGACCAGCTAAATGGTTACAACTATATTTTGAATCTTTATACAATCCTTACAATGATATATTGTATGCTATTTGGCTCACTAAATTTTTTTGTAGGGATGGATATATATCTCGGAGTAAGACGAATGACAAAACTTGTATGATTATCGTGAAGGAATATAAATTTGATTTATAATATATACAGAGGCATTCTTCCCACCCACCCCCCCACCCCCCCAACCCCCCCCCCCCCCCTCCCACCCCCCACCCCAACTAAGCTGCAGATCAAATCAAGTCTAATTCATAATTGTTTCGAATATATTATGAAATATGAAGTAATTATGCGGTGGATGTGCAACAAGAAGCATTTTTGTGAATTAAGAAATTATGTATGAGACTCCATTTATAGATAGGCGGACGATGCAAATCGATTCTCAAAGTCTGAATACGACACTTTTTAATGCTTAGTAAATAATATGGCTCAAAATTAAGACATTAAAATTTATAAAATCCTAAACAATAAAAATATTTTATATTGAAAGAAATTTATACTTCAATTTACCTCACAATTTTAATTTTAAAACTTCAAAATCATAATATATAATATCACCACACAACTCAAAAAATTGATCGGGATAGTGTCATGATCTAAAATTGACAATGATAAATTACTTCTAACAAAGATAATACTTTTTGCCTTTGCCAAAGAAATTATTCTTAGTATTTATAATTTTCAATTACTAAATATTTTCCTAGATAAATTTTATATTAAGAAAATATTAATTATCCATTTATTTAATAATGAATACATGACATATTAGTTGTAAAGTGTGCTTATAAATGTTATATCAAATATATGAAATTAATATATGTATTACAATATAAATTGTATTGACTAATTTACATGTACATATTGTTAGTGCTCGTAAGTAATGTGTTTATAGTAAACTAATGTCTTAATTAGTAGATGAAAAACTTATGGAATGCAAGTTAGAGTTTTCAAAATGAAAAGTTGATATTATTATATTATATTAATGTTGGATGTAAACTTTGTTGGATGAAAGTTATAGAATTTTAGATGAAATTTTTTAAAAGTATTTTGTGTTGGTGATGAAATCTCTACCAAAATTTGGCTATAAATAAAGATCTTGGGCAATTCATTTCAGTGTGGGAAAACAAGAAAAAAGCTTACTCTATCTCTCTAGAAATTCTCCTCATCTTTCTTTTAAAATTTCTGGCTATATTCAACAAATGTATATATATTCGTATACACCATAGTTTGGGCTTCACTATTATATTTTTCTCCACCAAAGCCTTCACCTAAACTCTCTCCAAGGGCTTTCTTAGATTGACTCGTGCAAGCTCTAAACATCTTTAGAGTCAATCTGCTCAAGCACAAAAGCTACTAACGAATTTTATCTCTCTACTTGTGCTTATTTTTTTTTATTTATCTTGCTTGTTAAAAACTCTCTATTTCTACTCTTTTTTTAATAACTTGGTAAATATTGAACAAATATGCTCTATACTTTGTAAAAATCTTCTGATAGTTTGGAATCGTGAAGAGCACCCAAATATAGATAGATATACATTATAATGTACTTCCATTTGTGAGAGATAAATTCTCTCAAAGAACTCGTACTAGTGAATGTGTATAAACTTGTATAGGTAATCGACAACTTTCTGATAGTTTAAAATCCTGAAGGTCTCTTGATTATATACAACTCGAGTTTTGGCCTATTCGAATTCTAAACTCTGATTATAAGGTTACATCAAGTTTTCCACCATTAAATTTTGGTAGCCAAAAGTACTATCAAAATTAATTGGTTCAGAGAATATAATTTGAGTTGTGCTAGTTAAATTCAAATATTTTATTATTTAGATTAACTAGTTCTTAAATTCTGTATTATTAGTTCTTTTGAATTTAAGAGATCAAAGTTGAGTGATATTGATCTAAGTCATCAACACTATATTCTTGTTAAATAAATTGAAACATTGTGCTTACTTATTTAATTTTAAAGCCATTCAATTTAATTATACTCAAGAAGCATTTAGATCACTAAATAATTTTATTCAAAAAGAAATCGTGAGTCATAGTATCCTTTAGAAATTGTAAGATAGTATAGGTTATCCATAACTTGAAATCTAAATATTAGACATGTCAAAAAGATTTGGGTATTTAGCGTGTCAGTAAAAATTAGGAAACTGTGCAGTACCAAGGCCAAAATTCTAAGAAGAGTACAAGAATCAAGAAAATACAAGTTTATTTTTGAGGAAAATACAAATCATGTTTGTCTAAGATAAAATATTTGTATTTGATTTTTCTTGTTGTCATACAAGGGTGGTTGTAATTTTATTTGTTAAATATTGTTGTTGTATTATCACAAATTTAATGACGGTTATAAAGGTTTCTCCATCTATAAAAAGAGTGTTTTATCTGGTGAATAAATACTCGAGTTGGGAGAGGAACCTAAAAACTAGAGTAGAGATATATTACAAAAGTTATATCGTGAATTAGTACAAATCGCTTTGTTTTGTATGTTACAAAATTTTATATTTTCTGTTGTCACACTTAAGCTGATCCAAAACAAAGAAAAATTAGTTAACAAACTTAACACACATTTATTAAAATTCAAAAAGAAATTTAATTATAAACTTGAATTTTTAAATTTTAAAAGTTGCCAAAAATTGTCATTATTTATATAATATATTCAACCTAGAAAGATTGTACTGGAACCTATCATTAGTCATTAATTTATCCGCATGAAATGATTAGATGTATCATGAAATATTTCCATCGTTGTTATAGCAAATCTGGTGTACATATTACTAAAAGAAATAGTAAGTATTGTTTGGTTATCAATGTATTTCCTTATTACTAAAAAATTAAAAATAAAAATAAAATACTTACTAAATTGATCCTAGAACTTCAAGTAAATGTATCCTTGAAATTCGACTATTTGATTTTCACTCGACAATTGTTTCTTATTTTTAGTTCTTATAAGCGAAAAAAAGGGTAAAAGAATGTGTTAAGTTCGTAAAATGAATCCAATAATTCAATGCTACAGAAAATTCAAATATATCATTCTCAATAATGAATGCATTGTATTTAGAGACTTAATCCTACATTTGGTTGATAATAATAACGTATGTTTAAATGAAAATTTTATATGTTAAATATTTATAAATTATAGTTAAAATTTCTATTCATATTAATTCTTGAATAAAATATTTTTTATCATTAATTTTTTTAGATAAAATAAAATAATTAAAATATGAAAAAATTTAAATAAAATTACGTGTAAATAAAATGACAATTATTATGAAGTATAATGAGCACTTTAAGTTTCTTGCCTATTGACTATTCACCCATAAAAGTTCAATTATAGATTTAATTTATTATGTGATATATTATTAAATTCTAGTAATTTAATTAGCTACGTATAATGTCTTTGGTTTAATCTACCTATTAAATCTTTAAAAAGTGGGGCAAATCCTTATATAAATTCAATTTCTCTATTAACTGATCATCTAATTTTTTAAAAAAAATCAATTATGTAGATTTCATTTTTGGACAAAGTAATTTAGTTTTTTTTTGTGAAACTAATTCTTAAACAATAACTTACAAGTTAGCATAATTATTTCTGAAAAAACAACTTGTAGATGAATCTGTCAACTAAAAGTTAACTACTAAAAAAACACAAAAGCCATTAACATATTTCATGAATCAATTCAATAAAATTTCTGATTTTCAGACCGTGGATTATCATCTAACAGTTCTAATCATCCGAAGCAAGACAAGAAAAAAAATGTTGTTTACCCACACTCGAGAGACGCCTAGCTACTTCGCAACTGACAAGAGAGAGAATTAGCGTGAGAAAAAAAGAGAGGAGAGAGAATAGAGAGAGAAATAGGAGACGGAGGTAGAGATAATAATTTTATTTGAATTCGTTAACGTTTTGTATATTTTGATTATAATAAGATATGAGTATTTGAATTTTATAAAGGTAGAGTAAAATATATAATTTAATATCTTATCACATTTAATTTCGACTATGACCTGCTTATATATAAAATATATTTTTTAGTAATTTTAGAAAATTTTATAAAAAAAATATAAAGGGAAAAAATATCAAAATTTTAAAAATAATTGAGATAATAAGACAAAACAGAAATAAATTTAATAAAAACGTTAACGAAAAAAATAAATTTAAAATGTTATAAATATTTAACGGATAAATTTAAAAACGACTTTCCGGGGTCGTGTACCCGTTTAATTGTCGTGGTGGGGTGGAATTAGAAATGAGAGATACGGTCAAAACAGCGCGAGAGGAGGGAGTGAATTTCGTTAAGTTTCATTAACTATGCTTCTTTCCATTCTCCTATAATCACTCCCCACTTATCCATTTCGTAATACTACTCTCTTACTCCCTCTCTTTATTTCTTTCCCATTTCAACTCCTCTGCACATGTTTGTATATACTGGTGAATCTTATTTTATTCTTACAGATCCAATCTCACAATAAAACTGAATATTTTTTGGATGCTATTGACAATTCGATAAATTTTGGGACTATGTCTGGGATGTGGAGATGGAGTAAGCTCAGAGAATTTGCAGCCAAGGCATCATCTGCCTCGAAAAAGGGGAAATTTTTGCAGGCCCAGAATCGGGGTTTCGTCAATTGTTTGCATGTGGGCTCCTGTGTTCGCCGCCGGGAATCGTTTATCGGAATTCAGGAGAGGTATAAATGGGATCATGGCGGAGGCGGCGGAAGTTCCGACGAGTATTACCAGACGCGCAAAATTAGGGTTGAGGCGAATTGCCCTCGATGTTCTAAGCAATTGGATGTCCTGTTCTCGAATCGCTTGCCGTTAATTCCGTCTTCTGATTGCAATAGTAATGGTGCTGCAGGGAAATCTGGGGGTACTGGGGCATATCAGGCAGTTAATGTGTGCCCTAATTGTAAGACTGCTTATTATTTTCGGCCGTATAAGATGGTTCCTCTACAGGGGAGTTTTGTGGAGATTGGTAGGGTTAGTAGTAATAATAGTAAGGATTTTAATAAGAGAATTAGTAGTGATGAAGATTTTGGGAATAGGCTGAGGGCTTCGGTTTGGGAGACGTTGAGGGGCGGTGAGCCACCGGAGAATTGGCCTCCGTCCCATCCGCCTCCTAGTAATGGCAATGGCAATGGTAATGGGTTGGCTGTTCATACGCCACCTGGTCCTCCTTTTGCTCCTGGTCTCAATGTTGTTCGGGCATCCGCTGGTGGAGGCGGTGGTGGTTCTGGGGGAAATAATGGTGAAAAGAATGGGTGGGGTGGGTCAAATCTGGGGAAGAATTTACCAACGCCAAAGGAGATATGTAAGGGACTCGATAAATTTGTTATTGGGCAGGACGGTGCCAAAAAGGTGATCTTTATGATTGATATTTGCTCCGGTTCCCAAAAGAAGTCTCATTTGATTTTGTTCAAATTACTTTGTAAACTTCTCCAATGCTCAAACTTTGATATGAACTTGCTCAATTATCGAATAACGAAATCTTTATTTGATAATTCTTGCCCAAGTAGGTTGCAATAGTGACTTTTGTATCATCAAACTTTAATAAATTCATATTAAATTTGAAATTTACGATTCCATAAATGTACTACATAGTATTTAAAATGAGACTTCTTGTTAAAATGGAAGTACACTATTTGCTAGCTATAACTATTTTTGTCATGTGGCAAATATATAATCACCACCTTGAGTTTGTGGTTCATAATTTCAGACTATTGTATTTCATTAGTCAGTATTACTCAATAGATATGCTCAGTTTACATGAAAATTTGATCATAGTTTGGTGATTTGACTGTTGATACATGGCTATTTTGATGATAGTCATGCTGTATCTGTAACACATCAATTAAATTCTGGTTGCTTATTAAAAGAGTTAGTAGCACGATCTCTTTGGTTGGAATTCTGTTATTATTTTATTCGACCTTTTTCTGATCTAATTTTCATTCCCTTAGACCCTAACCGAATAACATTCGAGCAACGAATACATTTATCCTTGTGGATGCTGTAAATAGTAAGCGCAATCTCAATAATGATACAGATCTCATGCAATAAAATATTACTTCGATTTAGATTATTTTCTTTGTGGTCATACATTCTGTTCGAAGTATGCGCTCGTTGTTTATTAGTGGAATCTTTATAGCCTTTCCATTTATTAAGGAGTATGCGTATCTGGGTAATTATGTTGAATTCTTCACTTCACAAGTTCACATATTTTCTGGTAGTATAAGGGGTAGAAGTGAGTTTGCCTGCTCACTCCTCCCAACTTCTTAGTTATCACACTATCGGGTGCATATGTTTCTATCCCTATATTATTGCTCAATATACTCTTTTTTACGTTTTCGGTATTGTTCTCATTAATGTCACAGGTGCTATCTGTGGCTGTCTATAATCACTACAAAAGGATATATCATGGCTCCCTAAAGAAAGGGTTAGTTATTAATTGACATATATAGTATGTATGGCCATGCTGATGGCATGATGCTGATATACCCCATCATTTAGCTTGAATAGGAATTTTGTTTTCTAAGCTATTTGACCATGGATTGTGGCTGTTTGATGTTGGTTTTGATGCACTGAACTTTAAAATGACTATAATAGGTCTGGAGCAGAATCAAGTATATCCGAAACAGAAGATAATGACGATAATGTGGAACTAGAGAAGAGCAATGTACTCCTGATGGGCCCAACTGGTTCTGGTATGCTTACTAATTGGTGATTCTTATACTTTTTGTGTGCATTGCACCAAATACTATGCCCTTTCAGGATATATAGATGTAACTTGTCACTCTAGTTGTGTTGATATTACTGATATATGCAATTAACACAAATTGAATCTGATCAAATTGTAACTTGTCATTCTAGTTGTAATCTTATAACCATTAAAAAGCAGATATAGATTGCCTTTCTGATCTTAATATATATTTTGTTAAAAACAGGTAAGACATTGCTTGCAAAAACCCTAGCCCGGTTTGTGAATGTGCCCTTTGTCATTGCAGATGCCACTACTTTGACACAGGCAAGTCAATTGCCAATTTTGCTACATTGAAGAAGAAATGATTATCTTGCAAAAGGTCTTCTTTTTAATATGATCTACTTCATAGTGATGTGTTAACTAGTCATGGATTACATGAATAACTTGATATATATGATCTTTAGGGCTCACTTATTTTGGGTAATCTCAGATATATAAGACATGACCAGGGTATATTAATGTATTAATATTAGGATGAGATTATTTGAATTTTGGTCATCAAATCCCCTTGGTTCATGTGATAAATTGATTGGTAATGTTAGATAAAGGTGTTTGGTTCAACACAACATTTCGGTAATTAAGCTGACTTTTACTTGATTGCCCATACTTATTCTGTTATTCAAGACTGTAGTAATACCAATATTATTAGTAATTGTAATAATAATGATAGTAATATTTAATATTATTAAAGTAATAATATTATCTAGAGTAACAATAATAATACTTTAATATTATTATTATGTATTATGTAATGATAATAATTGTGCCTGGTGGTATTATTGTTACTTTAATATTATTATTATATTTATCTCTCTTTACAATAATAATAATACAGTGAGGGGTATCAAAGTACATGCACGGTGGGAATTTGTCATCTAATTTGGTTATCTAAGATGGACACGTATTTTTGGACATCCAAGATGATCAAATATTGGTCATCTTGGCTTAGGCTTTGTTTGTTTCATTAAGTGGCTGAATCTAAATAGATTTATCGGATTTGAATTTACTAAATCAGTTAAATATTTATGTATGAATTTGAATATAAATTTAATTATTTATTTAATATTTTATCTTAAATATATGAATTAATCTATTGTATTATTTTATTAGGTTTTAATTCATTCAACTTTATTTTTCTGGCTTACTGGATTCATATAAACTGAATCTTAATAACTGAATCTATTAAGAGATAAGTGGCATGCTAAACAAACGGATCGTTCAATGCAACATTTGAACGCGTGCAGATCCTTAATTCATTCAAATTTATTAAGAGCTAAACAAACACAAACTTAGATTACCTTTATTTATTAAGTGGTAATCTCCGATGACTAGTGAAACAAACAGTCATTTCAAATGACATCCCTTACATGTCTGGTAATTGGAAATAACCAACCAATATGACCCGAAACAAACGAGCTCTTATTCTTTTACATTCCATTATGTTCATCATTTTTAAGATTCAGTTACATTTTTTGAGCATAAGATGCATGTCCTTAAGCTTAAGTCTTAACATATATTAGGTAACTGTTATGATTCTATTATTAACTATGGTTCTATTTTTTTTTAAAACCTACAAATTTAAACGATGAACCACGTTAAGGAGTGAAATTGTTGTACAAGAAGCATGAGAAAAACTTTCCCTTCCTACCTTTCCGAGCAAGCACAGGGATAGCAAAAAGGTTTGTAAGGTCTCTATGCTCTTTTGTGATTTTTGACCTATAATTGGTGGATGTTGGTTTTTGGTTTATTTGGAGGATTAGCAGTGTTAAAAAGGTATATATATTTATCCAATTCGATATGAGCTCTCTTACGGAATTGCCCATTCAGTGAGCATTCTCAATGTTATGCCTTGAAGAAGACTCTAACCTCCATGCTCTTTAGCACGGGATCTTGTGTGTTGTGTGTTTACCATTTCACCACCAAGGCATCTTGAAAGTGAATCGTATTCCATGAATGTGATAACTATCTTGTTTGATGTATGAAATATTGATTACGAGCACATATGATGTAGTGATTAGTGACTATGACCAACACTATTGGTTTTGAGATAGAGAGCTTAAGCATAATATATGCTAGATTTGGGCTAAATTAATAATCTAACACGGTATCGAATTTGATCTTTGGGTTTCCTACACAATTCTTGTCCGTTAATTACCCTACCGCAGTCCATTTCTGTTGCCACCTCATTCTTTTGGGGATTGAAAGTTATCAAATTATCTTCTAGGTGTCACTTTTATTTAGGCCAAAAGTTGCGGATGGTTTGCTAAATTTCTTTGGGATTGCATGGTCTTCTATAAAGTCAAATTGAGTTACGCATGGGGAGTGTTGGTATATATGATTGTTATCACAAGTTGATTACCTTGAGAGAGCATATCTAAGTACCAACGACTATGACCAACTCTACTCATTACCAATTGGTCTTGGAAAAGAGAGTCTGTACTCATTATATGCTGGGTCTTGGCCAGTTTAATGTTCCAACCAAAGATTAAATTCCAGGGGCTTGAGCTAAGCCAACGAAGGATTGCAGAGAACAATGCCAAAGACAAGTAACAAGTGATTTGACTTCTGTTGAGGGGCTGGAGAACTTAATTTTGCTTCTTTATTGTCATAGATAAAGGATTGCTATTGGGATTCTTTTATGTTTTTACTGGAAATGAAGTCCACAGTTAACACCAATATCACAGCCTACAAGGATATGTTAGAAGATAACAATTATGTAATACCCCACCTCAAATGGTACATACTCTTGTGGATAGATCCTCACAAACATCACAATCAACAAGGCTATGTTAGAAGATAACAATTATGTAATACCCCACCTCAACTGGTATGTACTCTTGTGGATAGATCCTCTCAAAGGGAAAGGCAACATAAAGTGCTTATGTAAATATAATGGACCACTATTCTTAAATATCATTCTGCAACCTTTTTAGGAGTACCTTCTCATCAGTATAACTGAATCTATGCAGAAAGATCCAATAAATCAATAGGCTAAAATACAGTTTACATTACGACCCACTTTCAGCATTGTAAAACTCAATTGTAGTGAAACAACTGAAAAAATAAAAGCAAAACAGAAAAATTCCTTATTCTAGAAAAGAGTTGTTAGTTGATTAAGCCTTATAGCTCAATCATCTATAGGTCCCTAGTAGGCTCTAATTTAATATGCAACTAAGTACAGACTTTTTACATTTTTTGTATCATTTATTTTTTTTTCTTTGTTGTTATGGTTTAATCGACCATGGACATGAGTTATTTTTTTACATTTAGGATTATAACTGATATTCAGCCTGTTAGTTTCTTTTCTTGTCATTTAAATCTTCTCCTCCGAAGTCTCATATTTGTGGACATGATTTTGCATAAATTTCCATGGATTTGTCTTTTACGTTTTTCTTTGAAATTAGACATAGGTGTCCCTGAATCCTCATAATCCACAACTTCGTTTTCTATTTTTCTTCTGTTTTCTGTTTATATTTTATTTTAATTTTTTAGACACTCCTACCTGCCTGACTGAGAGGCAACTTCTGCTCTTTTGCAGGCTGGTTACGTTGGGGAAGATGTCGAATCCATATTGTATAAACTGCTTACGGTATAGTTCACTTACTCCATGTCTTTCATCATGTGCACATCTAATATAAACTATCATTACAACATTTATCCTTGTACTCATGTGCAAAAGTTCTAGCTGTAATTAGCCACCCAAGAAAAGAAAAGAAAAAAAAATGAACGAAAAAAAGTTCTATCTGTAGGAGATTTTGATTTTCATTGACCAACTTTTCGTATTTGCCAAGTTAGTCTTTTTAATAGTGTTTTGTGGCTTTTCAGTGGGATAGGTTTGTATTTTATGGTTTTTTTTTACCAGATAAATATTTTCTTTAAACATTTACAAAAACAGAGACACGATCTAAATAGTGTCTGCATCAATTAACTATAAACAAGGCAAGGGTTGGAGGAAAGGAGGAAGGGATACATAAAACACATACATACATATGTATGTATGTATATGTGATCTCTCTCTCTCTCTATATATATATATATATATTTATATTTTTTTTTGAGTGTGTGTGCGTGTGCATATGTGCAGATTTAATTGCAAACTTTTGATATGTGATAAGTGGGTTTTATCTACATTTTTACTTTAAGTTCTGTTTAAATTGTTTCAGTGGATAGTTTGATTTTAAAAATGTACTTCAGCAACTTAGCTATATATCCACAGTTTTTGGTTCAGTACGTTTTCAGTTATCTGTGTCTCAAATGGCTGAGTTATTAATTTGACATAAAGGTTGCCGAGTTCAATGTTCAAGCTGCTCAACAAGGAATGGTCTACATTGATGAAGTTGATAAGATAACGAAGAAGGTTGTTTCTTCATGTCTACTTCTAATTTTTTCCATTTTGTTGATTACATGATATAATCTGTAAAGCTTCCCCTATTCAATGATATCTTACCGTATGCTTTTAGGCTGAGAGCTTAAATATCAGCAGAGATGTTTCTGGCGAGGGTGTTCAGCAGGCACTGCTGAAAATGTTGGAAGGAACGGTGAGTTGTTTCTTATATGAATTACGTGTCTATATTTGTGATAGGTATCTTCTTTTTATCATCTTCAAAGATGGAAGGCCTCTCAGGCAGACATCATTGATACTAGTAACTTGTACTGAATCTGGACAGTTTGAGACAGTTTTTACGGGTGTGTAAGGTTGAAAGAAGCTAGAGTAGTTGCGTCCGTTTAATGAGCTCTAAAAAATGTTAGAAGGATGTCTTGTTGTATGGTGAACAATATGCAGGTACAAGTTATGGAGGTTTTAGACTTTTAGTGATGAAGCCTGAGTTTGTTGAACAAATTTTACTTTAAAGTGATGAATTTGGATCTGTTTAAAGTTTTAACTTTTTAGACATGATCAAACTTCAGAGCAGCAAAGTTAAAGAAGAGGAAGAAAATTATACAGTACACCTGGCCATGTCGTGTTGGGTTGCACTATTTCATTCCATAAAATGGCTAAGTACTAAAATTCATTGATGTGAGCTGTTTCAAGTTAAAAACATTATATAGCTTTTAATGGATTGAGGAAATTTAAATTCTACAAGGGTTTGGACTTCCTAAATGAAAATTTTGTTACACTATACTCAGACAAATATACTTGCCGACAATATTGAAACAATAATTCGTATCAAAATGTGTTCAGCTAAATAGAAAATTTTCTAGTTCCCTCAGTGCAGGGGTAAAAATTCTGAATATAAGAATACAAGCCGTAGTAAAATATTATCAAGATTAATGACGGGGATATAGAGCCTAATCTCATGTGAACCATAATATCTTGTAATTAGTGACCTAGAAATGTAGAATTTATTTGAAAGTTTTGGGCGTTGGCATTTTGGTTTAGAAATTTTCTGATACTAAAATTCCATGTATTCATTTATTTTTTTTGTCCATCAAGTATCATCTCATTTGTACAACTCTACTCAAAGAAAAACAAAAAATATTACGGTTATATGGTCTATTGGATATAATGGTTGTATTGTGTGTTGGAGGTATATGCTAACATTGTTTTATATCAGGACCATATTATGGTACTTCCTTTATTATTTTGGTCATCAATATTATGGCTCATTGAAATGAACAATTCCTCTTATAGCAATTGAAACTTACGTTTTGTGGTCAAGGAGAATAAGCTGATTCAAGTGTTTTCTTCTATTTTAGATAGTAAATGTTCCTGAAAAAGGAGCAAGAAAGCATCCTCGAGGTGACAACATTCAGGTAACACAGAATTTCTGTATGATGAATTTGATTGCGGACATATTATTGCAGTCGATGTTGTAGTTCATGTAACCAACTAATATTCTAAATCCTAAGGGTTGGATGCTTGTGCTATGATTCTATGCTACATTTTAATGGACAAAATTTTCAGTTTTTAAGTTGATATGATTGTTTTCCTCTAGTTTGCTGCACATATATCACCTTTCAACTAAATCATGGCAACCTTTTTTCTGAACTCTTAACTTCAACGTGAGTGGGTCATTCTGCCACTTATTATATGTAGAATTCTTCAGAAAGATATGGTACCCATGAGTGTTCCTAATAATGCTAGGGATCATTAATGTGATTTAGGATTCTTTAGTAATAGAGATATTCCAGGGATCATTAAAAATATTATAGAGATCATTAAGGCTTGTAATAAAAAAAGATACTACAAGGATCTTAAATTTTTTTAGGATTTTATCTTGCTTGCCAAGTCATGGGATCTTTATATAAACAGCCGCAATCCTCTATCTTATTCAGATTGGAATATTATTATGAATTGATTTGCTTATCTATATAAATGCTGTAATCCTCTATTTTGGTTCTAAGAGGCTCTTGTAGTCTAGTTTATACTTTTCAGTCCTTCCTCAACCCTTGTCCTACATCAATTTCTATATCCATTTCATCAGCCAACAAATCGTCAACATAATTGACTAAATGATTTAGTTCAAGGCCTTCTTAATAGTGAGACTACAGTCAGGGGTTCATTCTTTTGTCATGATTTGTTGAACTTAGGACTTATGATATCAATGATTCAACCGTTGAAGTTTTCTGATTGGTCTTGAATTTCTAAAACCATGGCATTGATTAACACACTGAAAAATCAAATAAATCACTTGGAGGAAAAATGATAGAAATATTTAGAACGTGTGATTTACTTAATTCTTCTAATTTAAATGTTGAATTTATGTTGAGTTTTCCGAGGATCTGGATACTTTAGTTGTCCATCATGAGACATATCTGGCCAAAGTGATGCAGCTCTACAATTATTTTGTTGGAACAGTATTATCTAGAAACTGCTAAGAATTAGGAACGACCCCCAAATTATTTTATGCTTTATGGTGTAGTTGTTTATTTTGGAGACTATAATGAAGAAATGAACCATCTAAAAATTGCACTGTTGTTTCTTTTCAGTTGATATTTCCCTTTATCAAAGTAATGATGTGGGCCTTGCTTTGCTGAATCATCTGCAGATAGACACAAAGGATATTCTTTTCATTTGTGGTGGTGCTTTCATTGATTTGGAGAAAACCATATCGGAAAGGTACTGTCTCATAATGACAGTTTTTCTTTTATCATTCTTGTCGTGGCCTTTAAGAATTGTGGCCATGGCTGTGTTTTCCATCAAGACTGTTTGAATACCAACTTTCTTCATGTAAAGTTTGATACATTGAACTGGAATAATTTCAATTATGTACCAGACGGCAGGATTCTTCTATTGGTTTTGGAGCACCTGTTCGTGCAAACATGAGAGCTGGTACAGTAACTAATGCGGAAGTTACATCATCCTTATTGGAAACGGTAAGAATAAAAAACTTGGTTTCCAATATTTTTGTGTATATGCTGTTTTGTTGGTTAATAATCTTCCAAACTAGCCATTATGACATTGTCACATCAATAACCCTTAACTTAATTAGGATGGTGTAACAAAAGAGGCCTCATAATTTACGAATATATTGTAGACTGCACACAATGACACAAAACACCTTAATATGTTCGTGAATCTCAACTATATATATAAATTTTCTCCAACTGATGATTAATATCTTATCCATTTCTTCTTACCTTCACTGTAATGTCTAACATTCAAGACATTGGAATTGGTATATAGACATCACAGAGTATATTTTACACTAGCTCTCCTTCTCACAGTATCCTTAATAAGTTGTATAAGAGTAATCTTTGATATTTATATTGCAGTTAGTACTATACATATTCAGATATAACTCATTTATTTTTTCCCATGTTAACATAAGTCAAATACGTAGTATTCAGTTTCTTGCTCAAAATCATTTTCCATCTAATACTGCATATGTATTTTTAATTGCTATCTCAGCAGTGAAGATAATTTGTTTATTCATCATCATTGTTTTTCAAATGTTCAGGTTGAAAGTAGTGATCTTATTGCCTACGGTCTCATACCTGAGTTTATTGGCCGCTTTCCAATTTTGGTTAGTTTGTCAGCTCTAACTGAGGACCAACTTGTTCAGGTAAAATTTCATGCGATTATATTTACCATGTTCCATTGTTTTTGGGTGATTTCTGGACACGAGGTGCTAGAAGGTGGCACTTGCTCTTTCTGAAATCTTTCCCCTGCCCCTATTCAAAGGGGAGGGAATTTTTTGGAAATGAGTTAATCTTTGGGGCTGGTATCTCAACTAGTACCCTTTAGGATAGTTGTATAATGTGTCTATGAAGGCACTGGCGTACCTATGCATATACGCAAAACTGTTGCTTAAGTGTACATATTGACTACCAGTGCACATCATGTGGAGCTTAGTCCCTCGCAATTTAAAAATTTCTATTGGGGCCCCGGCATTATTTTGACTTTACGATGCAGTAACAAAATTTTTAATTATTAGATTCAGCTTTGGCTTAAAAATTTGTGTATTGCTAGTCCATAAATGAAATAGAATGAATGCATAGTAAGGACTGTTTGGTGGAAGGGTACACTTGTCAAATGCTCTATTTGTTTTGTACACTAGTGTTAAAAATCACAATTTCTGTTTCTCCCAATAAGTTATTTTGAATAGAAATCTCTTCTCATTTCAAGTAGTTTTGAAGATTAGCCAAACACCAAGACTTTTGGCAAGATCATTGCAGAAGGCATCTGGCCATCTGCGCTTCCAAGCACTACAGAATACCTTGAGGAAATTCTTCTACAGAATACCTTGAGGAAATTCTTACATGTAATGAAGAGCTCAGGATTCAAAATAAACCCCAATGGAGCGGGGAACTCCCAGCTCATTGATCTTGGGTATTAGTGGGTGTTGGTTTTGCTTTGAGTGTTGTTTTGGACAAAGCTTAAATAAAGCCGTCAACATATACTTTTGAGTTACAAATGGCCAAATCTTTTATAAATTAAAAAAGGTAAAACACGTCTAAACGGGACAACCACTGGATTATGGACTGCTAGTAAGTCTTGTATGTAGCCAAATTTTGTTGGGATGGTTCAGGTTGGACTTTGTTGGTTGATATATTATATATACTTTGTTGTGGGAGGAGGTGGAAATTGGCAGTTTAAAAGGAATATTCAGTTTCTTTTTATTTGGAAGCATCAGGATGTACTTAATTTCATGTAAGAACTGAATCAGGTTTCGAATAATATTTTCGGCAAGTGGTCCGTCCCAGTTAATCTGTTATGATTCACTTTGTTGCGAGTAGTGCTTCTATTTTCTGATCAAATGATGGTTTTTAGAATAGTTAGATACCCTAGAATTTGTTGAAGACTCGGAATAAATGAGACCAATAAATGAGTGGTCTTTTTTTTTCTTCTACACTTTGGCTTATTTTGCTGGGGGCTGCACATTTTTTTCCTTCTTCAAGTCAGTCTTGTTAACTTGCTCTGCAAATGTGTTGCAGGTACTGACTGAGCCCAAGAATGCTCTTGGTAAACAGTATAAGAAGTTGTTTAGTATGAACAATGTAAGCAACATATGCATCTGAGTATCTCCTACGTAGGGTAGATTTTTATCTTTTTTAAATATTTGATTAAAATGTTTTTGTGGTTCCATTATGCTCATCATGGAAATTCACGTGCTTCTCTAGGTGAAGCTACATTACACAGAGAAGGCACTAAGACTGATTGCTAAAAAAGCAATGGTTAAGAATACTGGTGCCAGGGGATTAAGGGCCCTACTTGAAAGCATTTTAACCGATGCTATGTATGAGGTATGCTATCAAGCTATTATATGGTGAGACTTGGAAAATGTCATTTCCGGAGCAGTTTATTCATTTCTTGCTAACCGAAGTTTGCTTGTATATTTCTAGATTCCAGATGTCAAGACTGGAGATGATAGAGTAGATGCTGTTGTGATTGATGAGGAGTCTGTGGGTTCAGTAAGTGCACCTGGTGCTGGTGGAAAAATACTTCGCGGAGATGGTGCATTGGAGAAGTACCTTGCAGAGACCAAGTGGGAAGATCAAGCGGTATGAATTATTTAAAGTTCACCTGGGCATTTTTCTTAGCATTTTGCTTTGTCTAGAAAACCCAATATATGCACACAAATATTGCCTTATTAGATATTCTTTCGGTTCAATTTTTTTTATATCTATTTCCAAAATAATTACGTTTAGTAAATTTCATTTTTTTCCTGAACATCCTAGGTTGAATATACTTATAAAATATTAGTGACGTTATAGTGCTCCCCCTATCTACGTTACAGTGCATGTTAGAAATTTGCCCTTTGTTAGTTTTAAACAAAGCTGTATACTGCTTACAGAATAGAAAACAAGTATGTGTATCTTCAATTTTATGCACTTAAAAAAGTTTCTCCGTTGTGAATGACCATCTGTTATAGACTTTTAATCGCTATGGTGAAATTCAGGACTCCCCCGGTCTCACACCAGCAACATAAATATGTGTAGATCTTCGATTGATGTATGTGTGTGTTGCTTTTCACCTGTTTGTAGGATAATGTCATGGCAGCCGAAGGGGACCAACAAGAAGGTGAATCAGAGGTCTCATCAAGGGCGATGAGCATGTAACATGTAACATTATAGCAGCTCAGTTATTGTTTAACCTGTGTAAAATGCCCCAGTTCTAATTATCTTGTAAAAATTACATTCATAATCTGCTGTAATTATTCCTTTGTAAAACAGCATAGCATCTGGTCCAGGTTCAAAGAATAGGGAAAAGATAAGAGTGGAGGGAAATTTAGAAGTAGAAAGTAGCTTTTAATGTTAGAGAGCTGAGATTGTAATATGCATCCTTTGCAAACAAGCCATTTGGCACGTTTTACAAAAAATGTAACCTCTTCATTGTATGTTTTATACAAGTTATTCCATACTCCGATGTCCACTTGTAGTGTTACTTCAGATACTTCAACCTTCTGCAATTGGCATTTTCAAATTAGTGATACATGGGAAACTCCTTGATATGAGTTGGACAATCCTAACTTCATAAAAAATTGATGTATTTAAAGTTTTGAATACAAAAGTGACGGTATATGGAAGCGATCATGCCAAGTGCTCCGGATTTTTTCTGGATGCTAATCAGAAGTACGTTATTTCAACTGCTGGATTTAGCTTCTTTGCAAGAACTTGGAAAAAAAAGGATTACCATTCAAGTCATTTCTAAGGGAGCCAATTAACAAGAATACCGTACTTAAGCATTTACATGTCAAATGATATCGAAGTTTAGCATCCTTTGCAGTTTAACATACTGGATCACTATCATCTCCAAGAAACCATGGAGTTGAAAACGTAGAGAAGAGATCAAACATTCATTCATCCAAATGATAGTGCTTCTTTACGCCTTCGATGACATCCCAAGTCACCTTCATTCCTTTTGGGAACGCAACCAAATCACCAGCGCCTATTTCGAAGAACTCATCGTGCCCTTCGCAGTAGACCTTCACTTTCCCTTCCAGCAGATGCATCGTTTCTGTGGCACTGAAGGTCCATGGAAATTTGCTTGGCGAACACTCCCACCTGTTCATGTAAGTGGAAACCCAATCAACATATATCCACCAGAAGACAATACCAGATGGTCCAATATGATTGCCAACATTCCAGAAAATGAAGTAATATGCATAAAAAGATCCAAGATTTTCAGAAATTTAAAGACTCCTCCCAACCCCACACAGAACTGTTGGCACACATGCAAACTTGTTGACAATCACGCACAACTACCTCTTTTTTCCTGTTCCATTCCAAGTTTCCGACCACATTCTGGTCACTTTCGACCATCGACAAAGTTAGCCAAAGGTTGAATCATACTATAAATTTACAACGGGAGCGACGAGCAGGTTTTCGCTAATTTCACTTGGCTGAAAGCTTCGTGCAGCACCACTGGCAAAGCCTTCTACTCTTGTTCATCTAACTCATTCAAAAAGGATGCAATGTGAAATCCCATTACTACTAGTATATAGTCATCAGTCTTATGTTTAACACCCCACGTTTTGATATTTTTTAGCCAATTTGATCAATTATTAATTTAATTTTTAACCATTGTAAAAACAACAGGGACAGATATTACAATGATAAGCAACTAATTTCTGTACTAATATATGGATGTCCCATATAAATGTGAACCATTTTGAGAATATGGATAGAGAGTAAGATCATAATTCTTGTATGAATAAAACAATGTTCATATAAGCTTGAAAGTTACAATATGGACTTAGATATTATAATCATAGGCAATTTATAGCATGTACCAATGAAAATATGTCCATATAAGCTTGAAAGGAACTACATTAAATACTATTGATTTCACTACAAATAAAAAATGCTCATATAAACTTTTTTATTCATTTTAAAATTGGTCAATTTGACCAGAAAAAAGTTGAAAAACTGGGCATAAAATTGAGCACGACGACTAGGACGATCGGGGCTCAAAAGAAGAAAGAAAGAAAGCAAAACATAATGTTAAGGTTATGAACAATGATGCAAATGTTCTTTAAAGCTTGGAATTAAATTCAACACAACATTGCCTCCTGAACCTAAAATTTTTGTAACAAAAAAAGAAAAGAAAAGAAAAGAAAAAATCGAGAGAACATCTGTAGTTGCCAAACACAGCATAAAGTTAATACCCATAAAGGAAATTCACCCAAAAGAAAAAAAATATCTAAAGAAAATCACGGAATTAACAAGCAGTTAAGCGTACACAGAATCTAAACAAAATTTTGAAAACCCAGAAAAAGAAAGAAATTGATTAAAAGGAACAAAGCAGATATACTAAAAATGAATGTACGAGGAAATAAATCAAAGAAGGGAAAAGAAGTAGCATGATTATTATGTATAGGAGGAAATTTATGGAACATACTTTGGCCAAGATGCGACACCGAGTTGAGTGAGCTTGGATTCAGGAGGGTTCTTCTCGATCTTCACACCAAATTTCTCAGTGATTGTATTGGCCATTACTACTCAATTGCTTGGATTTGCAAAAATGGGGGTTTGATTCTTTCTGAGAAAAAGAGTTGAAGAGAACTGAGAGAGTAGCACTAGAGTATAGTAGGAGAAATGTTGCACAATGACCACTTGTTTGGCACCAGTCAGATTACCACCGACAAGGAATTAGAGACTCAGCAATTTTTCTTTCTTTCTTTTTTTTTTCACATAAAAGTTTAGGGTGAATAGATTTATTAAGATTCAAACTGTTAAGCCAGTAAGGACATGCTCCGGAGTCGCTTCTCCAAATTTTAACTTTAAGTTTGATTTTAACTTTTCAACTTTAATTTAGAAGTAATCCAACTTTACTTCTTATTTTTAACTTAAACAAACTTTTAAGTAGAAAAAAGTTATAAATAAACACCTCAACGATATAAATTACTTAAAAAGTAAAAACAAACGAAAAGAATAAATTACTTAAAAAGTAAAAATAAATAAAAAAGAAACTGCTCTCGAATAAACCGTATCCCAAAACATTTGTAAGTAGTCATGACTAATTTAATTGATGATTAGGTTATTCAACGCCGTCTTATTTTTCAGGACACTTATAATATAAGAACCAAATCTTGTTTTTGCACGAAATTTTTACTTTTTGGTCAGCTTAAAATTCTAACTTATTATATATTATATTTCAGCTTAAAATGCAAAGAAAAGAGTGTCATTTTTTTAAATTTATACACTTCAATACAAAGAAGGCCAAATAGGGTAAGGCCTCATCACTCTTATCATCTTTGGGACAACTGATTTACATTAGAGGAGACATAATTGTTGACGATCAGCCAATAGCTTGTTCGTTGACTGGTTTTTGAATTCTTCTTGTTGCCATTCGAATTCGCATAAAACTATTTGGCAATGTAAATTCCTTCAAAAATGGTCCATAATTGAACTTGTAGCGTTCAGAATCCATCCAATTCAGATTATGTTCTCCTGGAGTTCTAGCTATGTGATATGGCTAATGGAATAAATATTCTGAGAGTTGATTAAACTGATAAGATTCAAACAATGGACTCATAAAATCTTGAATAATGGAGAGATATTTGGAGATGTGATAAAACACAAAATTTCTTCAGCAATTCTTTCTACTCGAAGGCTAAGCT
Source organism: Centella asiatica (assembly GCA_014636745.2). Taxonomy (NCBI): domain Eukaryota; kingdom Viridiplantae; phylum Streptophyta; class Magnoliopsida; order Apiales; family Apiaceae; genus Centella; species Centella asiatica. Next base: position 39,411,052 of record CM025784.1, on the reverse strand, counting down.
TCAATTATACCAACAGTTGTATAATCATACCGTCAACGTCCTATATGAATTCAAGTCATTATTTTGGGATAAAAATAGGGAATCAAAGAAACTAGTACTGGGATAAAGAGAGAATCAAAGGAAACGGACCTTGAGATAATTAAAAAAATAATAATTGCAAATGCAAATAAATGATAAATAATTTTTTCATCGAAGGATAAATAATTAAAGGAAACGGCCTTCTTGTATTTTTATGCAATTAGGGGACCTAATCTTGTTATGTTCTAAGTAAAGTTTTCTCTGCCTAATGAATAACTATGTGATGCCAACAAAGAATTGCGAAAAGGAGGTGATGCAGCAGCACCTCTCTCTCTCTCTCTCACACAGACAGACAGACAGACAGACAGACAGACACACAGATCATGGTTAAAGGAGAAAATATGTGGAATTTTAGCAAAAGACTATCATCTTTAATTGTGAAAAGAAGGATGTTGTTCTAATTTTCATATAGTAAGACAGTTTAATTTGAACCTGAGAAAATATTGCACAAAACTTGCATTGAACCCCAAAAGGTACTATCATCATTCATTATATTGGCAGAGCACCATTACCTCAGATAAGAGATTTTGCTGGATTCATACATGTAGAAAACTTCAGACAACAAGAGTTCTTGAATCTTGATTACTACAATATTTCCTACATCATATCTAGAAATGCATTCTAGTTCATTTTGCTTCAGCTCATTTATATATATATAGCTACTCAAACTGATAGTGCTTGTCCACAGTTTCTGAGACATCCCAAGTGCAGCTCATTCCTTTGGGGAATTCAACCATGTCACCTGCGCCAATCTCAACACCCTCATCGCTCCCATCTGGATAAACTTTCACCTTACCCTTCAGCAGATAGCATGTCTCTTTTGAAGAGTATGTCCATGGGAATTTGCTTGGAGGACATCCCCACCTATTCATGCACAATCAGGTCCATCACATAACAATAAAACAGCTACATGGAAATGCATTCAAAATAATATGAAGGAAAAGTATTCTCTTTGTTCAGATGTTGATATAAGATATTAAGTGAAAGTCTATGCAATAACTTTTCATAATATATCAGAAAATGATTATTTAGTTCAACTCATCAGTTTTCAATCCAAGCCTGTTGTCTAATAGCCTTCTTAAGCAGTATCTGATTTTTTGTTCCCTAAGAATGAGTTTCCACAGCGAAAAGAATATAAGCAACTCCCAAGTAGCCATTGACAGGAAATGGGAGACAAAATAGTTTAAGATTGGACCTTATGTCAGCAGAATATTAGAGACTTAAATACACGAAAGGCAAAAGACATAACAATGATTTTGCTCGGACATCTTTGTCCAATGCAGCCAGATCCATAAGACACCTTATGTTCTTAGGCTGCAATGCAGTGGCACGTTTAGGAGATCACTATTTGGTATGCTAGAGAAACATCGTCTTTGTCCAACATAATTGGGGTATAAGTTGTTCGTCAAGTTTTGTGGGAAGTGTATAAGCTGCCCTTCTTATTATCTTATTTAATCCATACGTACAGAGGATATATGAAAACCAAACTGCAAGACCTCTTTGCATTTGTTTTGGGATTGAGTGACTTTCTTGAGGCCTATTTATAACTTTAGAGCAGGGGAATGTGGGGACTTTTTACTGGATCTGCTTGTGCGCCGCCTTTTACATATATTCTCTCCTCTCAATACAATCAACAACTGCAATTTACAAGTTAATCTAAAGCCTAAACATGTATTGCATAATAAAGCTACCTTATCTACAACATACACAAGTACACAAATACATGTATGTATAACAAGGCGACAAGTAATACATAATCATTGACAGACGCACAACTATTTATAATGGTTGTCACATCTACCTATACAACAAGAAGAAGAAAAACCTGCTCTAGCCCCAGACAATCGTGAGAACCATAAAGAATCTTTCACACCATATAAACGAGTAAACGACGTATCTTGCCAGAGAACTGTAATAACTTTAACTAAGCCACTCTTATCCAACACGCATGACTAGAAAAGCACAATTTTTCTATCCATAAAAGCACACCAAATCATGGTTAGAGAAGCTATAACCTATAAGAGACATATGCTCCAGTGATCCTCCACAAATAGACATCATTCAACTCAACCCAATTCATCTAAGGATTAATCTTAAACCAGTTGAAGTCAGTCGCATGAATCTGTGCCACTCTGAAGCACTAAATAGGCCCATGTTCTGTCTTATACCTCAAAGTTGAGCCAAGTTTCAAAAGCCAACTTTGGAATTAAACTTCGAAATTTTCTTCCTTTTCTTAGCAGACAGAGAAAAAAGACTGCCCAACCATCAAACCCCATTTCATATTGTCAAGGTTCATACCTCTATTTTGGAATCAAATTCCAAAATCTCTCCCCCTTTTAGCACAACCAAGCATCACCTAAACCCCACCTAATACCTCTATTTTGAACTCGATTTCGATAAAATTTCCCTCTAGCGCACAGCCACAGACCAAAAAGACACCCCCCTCAAACCCCAGTCCACCCAATTGAAGCATTATATTTGAATCAAAGCTAAACACCATGTCAATTTTAAAGGGGCAAAACTAAAAATCCTTAACATCGCCAAAATATGCACACAGTCACATATAACAGCAAAAACCAACCAAATCAGACTGAAATCTTAAACAAAATCAAATTCTTTCATCTTTAAACATTCTCCACATGATAAGCAATTCAATAGCATATAGAACAACTTATAAAAGCAAAAGGGATGTGAGTGAGTACTTGGGCCATGATCTGACACCGAGTTCAGTAAGCTTAGATTCTGGTGGGTTCTCAATAATCTTGATACCCAATTTCTCAGTCGCCACGGTTTCTGTTTCTGAAGCTCTGATCACTATAATTCCCTGCTTGGCTTTTTCCCCTCTAATGTAGTTGTAGTTTAAAGAACTCACTTTGTTATAACAAGTCCTTGACAAATTTTTGGAGGATAAAATTATTAGAGATGGGTGTTTGGATATGGCATTAGAGGTATGACAAGTAGGAACAAGAGAAGCTAGTCCATTACAACTAGTGTTAGTGAAAGAGGCCATTTCAAATTGTTGCACCACTTCAAAGTTTGGATTTGAGAGAGTTGAGAAATATTATAAGGTGTTGTACAATACTACAACAATATAAACCAAGGTTTATTATTATCCATTCATTACTCTTCATCCTTTCCATCAGATTACATAGGAAACAAAAGAATTTCAACCATATAAATTTACTCTAAAAGTGTAGGTTTTTAATCAATATATACCCGTTACTCCACCTCACGTTGGAGAATGAAATGGACATACCACGTAGCTGTCTAAAAATTGAGGTACAAACTTATGTACATCCCACCAATTGACTTTAATCTTTTTGTTTTGTTGTTGATAAATTTGTGAGATTTTAAAAAATTAATACTACACTATAATATATTTATTGCCAAAGACGAAGAATAACGAAGAATATACAAAACTAATGATAATTTATTAATTCTTAAAATCTTTATAATTATTCAAAATATTTTAAAGTTAAAGATGGTGTAGTGTAAATTAACTCAACCTCAAATGATATCATGCATTTTCTTCCGCAGAGAAAATCTTGACATCCCTACTATATCTTAACTTCATCCCGAAAATTACTATAAATAATACGACATGATTAGAGCAAGAGATTATGACCCACGAAAAAAAGACATTTCATATTATTTATAATAATTTTTGAAATGAAGTTGAAACATTATAGAAATACAAATTTATTTTTTCAAAAGCTTAAAATAATACATACAAATTACACACAAATAATAATAATAATTATTTAATAGAAAAAATAAACTAAACCCCCAACTTAATAAAAACATGTGGGATATACTAAATAAGATTCTTATCCTCGTACAAACCTGGTGTTTCAACATTTCAGTTCTTGGAATGATTAGATTACACAAAGAATGGGGTACGTGGGATGAATACAGAAATATTTTGTTGGGAAAATATTTGGGAAAAATAATATATTCAAAATGGATTAAATAAATTAAATACAGTTGAAATCCGAAATACGTGTAAACATGTTTTCCTTAAAACATTTTAGTCCCCTCTCTAGGTGGTTCAGGGGGTACGTGGGATGAATATAGAAATATTTTGTTGAAAAATATTTGGGGAAAATAATATATTCGAAATGGCTTAAATAAATCAAATAATATATTCAAAATGACTTAAATAAATCAAATACAGTTGAAATCCGAGGCACGTGTAAACACGTTTCCCTTAAAACAGTTCTTAAAACAGTTTAGTCCCCTCACTAGGTGGTTCAGAGGATCCTAGGTGGTTCAGAGGATCGTTGGACTACAACAGGGCTGGAAGATTGTATATTTTTCGTGTTTTATTCTGCTAGAATGAGCCTCCGTTCAGTCAGACCACGTTCTCAACAGTTGAGATGCAATGCCACGTTCCCACTCCGTTCAGTCAGACCACGTTCTCAACAGTCGAGATGCAATGCCACGTTCCCTACCGTCTATTTTTCGTGTTTTATTCTGCTGGAATGAGCCTCCGTTCAGTCAGACCACGTTCTCAACAGTCGAGATGCAATGCCACGTTCCCACTCCGTTCAGTCAGACCACGTTCTCAACAGTCGAGATGCAATGCCACGTTCCCTATCGTCTATTTTTCGTGTTTTATTCTGCTGGAATGAGCCTCCGTTCAGTCAGACCACGTTCTCAACAGTCGAGATGCAATGTCACGTTCCTAACCGTCATCGTTAGTGGATTACGCCCCCGTTTCCATTAACGGGATGCAATGCCACGTTCCTAACCGTCATCGTTAGTGGATCAACACAATGAGCCTCCAACCGTCTATTTTTTGTGTTTTATTCTGCTGGAATGAGCTTCTGTTCAGTCAGACCACGTTCTCAACAGTCGAGATGCAATGTCACGTTCCCAACCGTCATCGTTAGTGGATTACGCCCCCGTTTCCATTAATGGGATGCAATGTCACGTTCCCAACCGTCATCGTTAGTGGATCAACACAATGAGCCTCCATTCGGTCAGACCACGTTTCCATTAACTCAGATGCAATGTCACATTCGCCCCCGTTTCCATTAACGGGATGCAATACCACGTTCCCAATCGTCATCGTTAGTGGATCAACACAATGAGCCTTCGTTCAGTCAGATCACGTTTCCATTAACTCAGATGCAATGTCACGTTCTCAACCGTCATCGTTAGTGGATCAACACAATGAGCCTCCGTTCAGTCAAACCACGTTTCCATTAACTCAGATGCAATGCCACGTTCTCAACAGTCGAGATGCAAGATGAAATGCCACGTTCCCATGATCGTTAGTGGATCAATACAATGAGCCTCCGTTCAGTCAGACCACGTTTCCATTAACTCAGATGCAATGTCACGTTCTCAACAGCAGACCACGTTTCCATTAACTCAGATGCAATGTCACGTTCTCAATAGTCGAGA
>CM025784.1:39334905-39398915 GCA_014636745.2 Centella asiatica | reverse complement strand
TATTTTTTAATTAAATAATTAAAAAATATTGTTTGAGTATTTGCGTCGAGTATTTTAGACCTGACGCAAAAATTATAAAAATAATTAAAAAAATAAATAATTAAATAATATTATTGAGTATTTGCATCGGTTCTTTAAAAGGACCAAAGCAAAAACTATAAAAATAATTAAAAAAATAAATTAATAACACATTTGTGTCGCTTGTTTTAAAGAACCGATGCAAATAGTTGTACAATTAATTACAAGTATGCCACAGTACGGAAAAAAATATTAATATATTTTACTGCATTTGCATTTTCAAATCGTGACATACATTTTCATTTTACTGTTTTTTGAAGACGAACCACGTTCTCTTTAAATCCTTTTTATTTCCATTACGCAGAATACATTTTCATTTTCATTTTACAGGCTCATGTCTATTTGTAAGGGGCTGGTGCCTATATATGTTAATGTTGCTAGTTCATGTTCTTGGTGGGTATAAAATGGAGAAAAACATGGTGGTAGATTCAATATTTTTGCAATCTCTCCTCAAGAAATTCTTGATTTTTGGGCCCACCTCCATCTTTTGATATCAGTGAAAGTGAGTATTCTTTCATATCAATTTTTTAAATTACACTATATTTCTTGAGTAGCAAATATATTTATATATGATATTCTTTTATCTAAACATAAAAATAATCCTAGTTTTGCTATTTTTCTTCTTGTATTTGCAGTATACTTTACTTTACTATTCCTCATTAGTATATTTTTTCTTTTTAATTCATATCCACTTATTTCTATTTCGTTAGATGATGAAGATATACAAGAAGTTTCGTCTCAAGCTCACGAAGAAATTGTCAAATCTTATCGACTTAAATGAATCTGGAATGTTGCACAAGTGAAGAAAATGACACACAAGAAGTACAAGCAACCGGTCCCAAAATGTTGCAAGGGCAATAAGAGAATCACAAGTGGACTTCTAGTTTTCTGTCTCTCTATATGTATGTGTGTGTGTATGTATATATATGTAATGTAAATGTATATGCATCATATTAATTTGGGAACATAATGCAGTAAATCTAGTGTTGTTGTATGCTATTTCTCTTTTTGGTTATGCACTTTAATTTAGTGATTGTTTATACTTATGTTTGATGGATCCTTGATGGAAACTCAACTCCTTTTGTGTAAGGTAAAAAAATTTCTTGAATAATTAAAAAAATAAATAACTAAAAATAATTATTTTTTAATTAAATAATTAAAAAATATTGTTGAGTATTAACTTCGGGTCTTTTTTAAAAGACCCAACGCAAAAACTATAAAAATAATTAAAAAAATAAATAACTAAAAATAATTATCATTTGCGTCGGTTGTTTTAAAAGTCTGACGTAAATGACAATATCATTTGCGTCGGTCGTATTAAAGGTACGACGGAAATGATAATGTTTTGCGTCATCTCTTTAATCGACGCAAAATAGTCAACTTTTTGCGTCTCCGCCGTATGCGTCTCCTGTTAACCGACGCAAAATAGTTAATTTAACTGACGCATATGATCAATTTTGTACTAGTGTTAATTACAATAATCATAATTAAATCAATAATCACAAAAGTTATGTAAGTGAAAAAATAGATACTAAATATTCATTCATTCACAAAAGTTAAGTAAAGTAATAGTTATTTTAGACCCAAAATGCAAAATCTTAAATAACGGTGGAAGTCGTATTACAAATTGAAAATACCCTTCAAATTCTTAATGTGCTTCTTTCCTCTATATGCCACTCACAATAAGACGAGCAAAAACTCAATACTCATTCATCCTTCATTTCCTCCTTTCAGACGATTTGACCTTTAGGCCATAAAATCCTGAAAAGGTGAACTAAACAAAAATGAGCGATTTATACTCAGTAAACATATATGCAAAAAGACAATTTAGGAAACGCAAAGAGGTTAATATTTTGTATGCGAAGTGTGGCGAAACAAATGCTGACCTTTCAGGAGTTCAAGAAGAAACATGAAAGTCATCAATGATAATCGAGTATTGAGTTTGGTTTGAAGAAAGACAAGGTAGCACACATGTGTATTTTTCTGAGGAATACCATCGGGGGCTATACACGTGGTTTTAAGTAACCGACCATACTGTCTACAACCGGCCAAGTTGTAACTACATGTTCCCTCAAGAGTAAACGAACGCAGTCACAAAAATTTGTCTAGGTAAGGTAACAGAACAAATCAATATCCTCCATTTTCTCTAGCTAACTACGTGACTTGACCCAGTAAGAAACATGTCATATTTTTACTTCCGTCGTATAGATATAAAATTCAGAATAATTTAAAAATTCAACATTTCAATATATCCATATATGATTTAATATCTTATGTTAGCAGAAATAATAAGTATAACATATATATTGATGAAAACGAATAAAACATATCATGCATCTCATCTTACGCATATCAAAAAAGAAAAATCATGCATATTACTTTGAATAACTTCATTAATATGAAGTTATTAATGTGTCTACTGACTGCTAAAATCTCCCCTCGAGTGAAATTTTTTGTCAGATATAATATGAAATGACTTCATTAAACTATGTGATCATGCGAGTGCATATTATACTTATGTTGTACTTAAAGTGCGTGCACTAGCTTAAGGGGGGATCATCTCAACTTAAAGTAACCCTATGGACAATGTATGACCCGACTGAATTGACTTCTCTTTCTTGACATGATCTACATTGACTGATCGTCAATTAATTTAGTTAAGTTTGTCTTAGATTGCCGACCTTGATCGAGTATTAAGCACAAGGGTCACGTGTAATCGAATATTGACTTGCACAGATCGGTGTTTGGAATTTACTTTGTTCATGACTTAGATTATTCATCCCCTAATCGGTTGAGGGTTTAATTAACTTATTTGGGAATCAAATAATTTATAATTGTTATGGATTTAATTAATTGTCCTTTAATTATTCCAATTTAATGATAATTAGAAAAGGATAATTACTTCCTAATTATCCACTGATTAGACTCTAATCATACCTTAAACACTCCTTAATTACTCCCTAATTAACCTTGCTAGAGTGAGTAATTATCCTTAATTATTTATAATTATTTAGAAATAATTAAGGTAGTTGTAACTAATTACCTCTAATTATCCTTGTAATAAATTCTTAAACATTCATTAATTACCCTCTTATTAATCTTAATTAGAGTGGGTAAATTACTTATTAATTATTCTTACATTGATTGCTTAATTATTTATTAATGAAACCAAATTTAATTAGGATAATCATAATGTTTACCTCTAATGATCCTATAATAATCTTGTAATTACCCCTTAATCAATTATAATTAGAGTAAATAATTACCCTTAATTAATTAACTGATTAACAATTAATTATTATTGACTAATTATTTAATTATTTATTAATTACCCCTTAATAACTTTTTAGTCATTTATTAGTTAGATTTAAATTAATCTTCGTCTTCTTGAAGACTTTTAGTGACACTTGTTGGCTTCAAGGACTAGTTTTTTCAAACCCTCAAGCCGTCAATCCGAATTTTGGGTATTTTTACTGATTTGATGAGATTGTGAGAGCTGTAATTTCTCATAGCTTTGATTTATATTAGCTTTGTGTACCAATCTTGCATTAATGGTTAGTACAAGGCATACTTTGTCACATTACGAGTACTATTTGTCCAATTACTTTACTTTCCCTTTTGTTTCTATTATCTTGTACTAAGATTGTACTATAATTGCAAAAGTTTGTTACAATTAGTTGTCTTGGTATAATTACAACACATAATCACTAGATTTGAATTACTTAGTCTTGCTAATACAAGTTTAGGAATGTTAGTGTAACCACTAATATGAATATGTCAATTAAATCTCATAATGCAATCTTCTTGATATAACTTAATAAAGTTTTATATTCGATTTCTTGGTTTCTCACAACAAAAAAAAGTACGTAATTGATGAATGAAAATGGAATTAATAATAATATCAATCATTAGCTTAATCAAAGTAATTAGTTTCCTTCCTTTAAAGTATGGTTAGTTTTGGGAAATTTGAATTTTCTTTTCCTTTATTTCTAAATTTGATTAACTTGTTAAATCACAAATCCGTGGACGGAAAGAAGAAAAGGGTAAATCCTCTTCCTATGGGCTTCTATAGTGATATCTCAAATGGTAAGTTAGCTTCTCTCTCTCCCTCTCTATTTTTTTTTTCCAGATTTCTGGGTAATTTATCTTTTTTAAATTAAACATTAAAGAATTAAACGTCGATTTATAAATTAAAATTTTTAAAGCTTTTACGGTAAGTTGGTAAAAAAAATTACACCTTTTCTTTTTACATGTATTATATATGATTCTATGGGTAGAAAAAATAGAAAAAATTTAAGTGCCCCACTTACCAATACAATTAAATGTCGATTTATAAATCAATTCTTTCAAAGCTTTTATAGTTAATTATTAAGTGCTACTAGATGACACTCTCATATCATTCCTTCTCAACACTATTTCACTTTGAGTTTAAGAAAAACTATAGCAATTTAAACAACCCTAGAAGGCGACCATGAAGAAAAGAATTGAGTTGAAAATATATATCACTCTATCTGATCAACTCAATGTATATTTTGCATCCTTTTTTTTTTTTTTTTTTTTTTTTAAGTTTGGTGTAATACTGATGTGGAACTAGGCTATATATTTTCTACATTCTTCCGAGCTTAATTATCAATTGTATCTACTGTACGCAAGAGATTCTATGTAAAAGTAACTTATCTGGTTAAGTACCTTGAGTGTGTTTTGTACCTTTGAGTATATATTTTTGTCTTCTGCAATTTATGAAGAAATATGTTTACTATTGTTTTTGAATTCCAAAACGAAATATCTAAACGCATCCTAAGTTTTTATGTGGGAATGGAGGTTGACATGTAATGTTGCAGGAGAATGTGTTTCAACATATAATATCTTTGTCTTACTTTCTTTGAATCAAGCACTGATGAAATTCTTATTAATTATTGCCTTTTATTTTAATTTCTTTTTGGGTCTTTGAGAGGTTGATGGAAAACCTCAGAATTAAGTACATTTTACAGGGAAATGGGTGATATGATTCAAACTTAAACTTACTGTATGGGGTGGAAGCACACAGATGAGGCTAGAACCCATTTTGTATTTCAGCCTTGGGGGAAGGCACATTTTTTTACCTCTAAATTTTATTTGTTCGACCAAAAAAATAATTTTATTAAGATCTCGCAAAAATATAAAGATAATTCAAGATATTTGGACAGCATATACAATCAAAAATAACCTCAGAAAATAAGTGATAAAACAACTAAAAACCCTGCTAAATTCTCGAATTAATTTGTAAGGAAAATTAAATATATACTCCATAAACGAAATTCTATTTATTATTTAGTCTTTCGTTAAAAATAATATATTTCATGATCCTTCGTCCTTTTAATTTTTGAAAATTTTGAGTTTTTGGTCAATGTCCGTTAAAAAGAATCCTAATGTCGCCGTTGCTTCCTGAGTTGTCTCTAATTTTTTTTTTTTTTTTTTTTTTTTTTTTTTTTTGTGTTTCGTTTGGATAATGACGAGATATTTTATAAAAATTTAATACGTGGCTAAAACAAAAGACCGACCGGTTTATTTTAAAATTCAGAACAAAACTAATGAGTCAGACTGAGTTCAATCATGTTCGTCCCCAATTAACAGAATTCATCATTTCTTTCACTTTACCATGACATATATATTTCATCCTCCAACTATTATTGCTTCCTTAATTTTCCACTCAATATACCACCTCTGCTTCAAACCAAAAACAATGTTATACTAAATTTTTAGAACAAAATTTGTAAAATGAATACACATCATTATTACAACATAAGAAAATTCAAGGTATAATACGAATTTTATATATGGATGCCGAAAGATCAAGAAACAAAGATGCCCCGAAACAAATTCAGAACAAATTAAAATAACAGTTTTAGTTTATAAATTAGTAAATGCTTAATTTTGTCAAGAAAATGGGGAGAAAATGAAGATAGAATCATTAGAAATTTCTGAGGAAATATTAGCTAGGGATAGTACATTTGACGGATTAAGAATAAGGAGGGAAAACATGAGACCAAAAGTTAGATTTAGAAAGCCTTAATGAAGATATATAATGTACAAACATCTGTAAGTAGTATGTATATGACTAGTAAATCTGTCATGAGCGTCAGAAGAAATGTCATGAGCTCCAGCTTGTATAAACCCCAATTCTTAGTTCGGAACCAACTTGACTCCATTTCGTTATTATTTTCCACCAATTTCTCTCAATGCAATTTATATGTTTTAATAAAATTTATTTTACGTAATTTTAATCGTGCAGATAGATCAAATATGAAAAAAAAAAGAAGTGAAAATGTACAAAGTTTCATACAATTTAACAACATAGAACACATTCATATTAGTAGTTGAAATTTTGATGTAATTTAAATAGTTGAGATTTATTGATTTTTTAATTATTAAAATCATGTGTTTTACGATATTAAATTATATGAAACTTGATATACCCTCATTTTTACATGTTCTATCTATCCGAAGATTAAAATTACTTAAAATAAATTTAAATTTTAAATTATAGAATGCCTTAAAAAAATTGAGTGTAATGGAAAAGTGCCAAGTCCATTTGAAATGTAAGGGTTATATAAATTTGTATGTGCACGAAGCAATAGGCTTAATCAAAAATTGGATGTGACCTTGTATATATGTGTGCAATATTTTAAGATTAAACAATACGCTCTAGCAAGTGTTGATTTGTCTCGATATAGATGTGTGAATATTACATTAAGAGCAAATTGAAATAAGTGTACCTCATCTAGGTTAGTTCTAGGGTTTCTTTCGATGCTATCGATAATTAATCACAAAAATGAATGTATCTCATCTAGGTTAGCTCCAAGGCACAACTTCATACCAATTTTTTTTGAGATTATGGAACTCTAAATTAATGATAACTGTTTTACAATTGTAAGTTAGTTTAATGATAAAAGCATTTATCTTTTGACTTTAGGCCGATGGATCAAACCTTAAGGTGAGAATTAGATAGTATTAACATAGATTTCGTCACCGTCAGATCAAAAGAATCTGCTTTGTTGCCTATCTTGAATGCTGCTCATTACTACCTTTTTCTGTGGTTGAAATGACGATAATCAAGAGGTTAGGGGAGTTAATTAGGTTCGAATTTTTTTTTTCTTAACAGTGGAAAGGGGCTATATATTTTCAATTCATGTTTTTCTACTATGAAAGCAAAAGATAATGATCTTGTGTTGGGTCAATGGCAATGGCAATGGAAATCCACCCAATCAGGAATTCTCAGACTCAAGTTGAAGTGTGATTTAACTCCAATAGATTTTTCTGTTTTTTTTTTAATTTAGATATATGTAATCAAATTAAATATCTGATAATATCAACAACAAAAAAAAGTATCCCACCGAAATAATTATATAAAAGTATATCATTATTTTAAATGTGTACATAACTAAAGTGTACATATATAACATTAACTGTGCAAAATACGTAACTAACGGTCACATGCTAAAGTGTACATACAAAACATTAGTTGAAGTTTACATAATTGTCAAAACTCAAAACGGACACGGACACATCAGTCAACAAAAGTCTCTCGCAATTTTGGTCCGTCGCTCCCATCACTCCCCATGCTTGCAAAAAATATTTAGCGACAGAAATAATGCGACGAAAAACTGTTGCTAATTTTGATTCCCGGCACTGAATTAAACATTTGGTGTCCTTTTGACAACATAATTAGAGATGGTGCAGTCCGTCACTGTTCTCTCTTTTTAAACAAATTTTTGTCACCTGTGCTCCAGACTAAACATATATAAAATTCTATGCATAATGTTTGGCCAAAACATGCTCTTCTTATGATAATACACAGAAGCAGCATGTTTAGTTCATGGTACTGATGGTCTGATTAATTAATTAGTTGGGATTATTGTGGCTAGCTGATCACAATTAAGTTCAACTTAATGAACTAGATATTAATTCTAAGTCATCATGCTGTCATATTTGAGTATTTGGGATTATATATTTAATGATAAGAATAAATAGAGTATTGAGAACAACTCTCAAACGTCCATGGCAATCTCAAATTAATACATGCTCTTGGTGTTATATATTTATGGTTTTAAATCTGCTTTGTCCATTTTCATCTATTTGGTTTTTCTTTGGTTCTCCATAATTCATATATATAAACATCGGTAATTTATTCTTATATCCTCGCACTAGTAATATTGAATTTTCATGCTTTAAAAGTTTCACGTTTAATTATTTTCATTATCATTTAATTCATATTTTAATATCTCAATGAATTGAAATTATTCTGTTGATTAGCTGCGATTTGGGATTATGATACTACCAGTTTTTCGCTTTAAAACCAATAAACTCATTGTTCTTTTGTACGCAAATGATGTCTATATGTTAATTTTTTGATATTTTAGAGAGTGATTTAAATTAACCACGGTTTAAACGTACATGGTTAATTGATTATGTCTCACCACTTTATAACAATAACAAGAATAACAAGATTAGCAATATTAGCAGTGGTGGTAGTAGCAATATAGTTATTGAGAAAATAGTATTTTGGTATTGAACTAAAATATAATATGCTATTATTCTCTATAAAAGTCAAATATATCTTTTAGATATCGCCAAAATTTTATTTTTATTTTTTAATCATTTGTACGATTTACTTTTTCTTATTTTGATTCAAGCTTATTTTCTGTTGTGCTTTTCTACTTTCATATATTCAATTCATTCAAGTTATTAAATTTTATGCACCTATTAAATTGTTATTCTAATTTAATTTCATTAAAATATAATTACCAAGAACATTTACTTTTCATTTGTTTAATTTCACATTCCTTTCTTTTTGCCAGTCCTATGATAGGTGATTACAGTTTTATAAATTATTGTAATAATTTCAACAAATAAAACTAAAATTAAATAATATTCTATAATTCTTTCTAATATATTTGAAATTTCTGTAGTTCATTATCAAAAGAAAATATTATAATTACTCTTAATTAAAAAATATAAATTCATATAATATTGCACTGTTCGACTACTATTTTATAGTTACTTCTATTTATTTAAGAAAATAACTAATTTATAACTTTTGAATATAACGCCAAAAAAAAGAAAAAAAAATCACAATTATAAGAACAATAGTTTTTTTTTTAGTTTCTTTTTTAAAGTCTTAAGCTAATTCTGCTATCAACCTATATCGTCTTTATAAAAAATAATAAAAATAAACCACCGCAATGCATACTAAATCTTCCAAACGTTAACTTTAGATTCTACTTTTGAATTCTGAATTTTGACTTAACTTTAATTTAAAAGCATTAGATGAAGAACTCCTGCTGTAGGAGTTGTGGAGGAAGGAGGAGGAGATGAGGAAGATGAAGGCGGCGAAAACAAAAGAAACTAAACAATGGCGTTAGTAATTCACCAAAATATGAACGATATGTGGTGAACTGAAAATTCAGACACTGAATGCTTCTTCAGTATCTGCCACAAAATCGGATCAAACCGGTGTCTCTATCGTTGCCATGTGCATCGAATTTCGATGCACCTGTGGATTGCATGATGAGAATCCTGTCCTTATGATTTTAACCCCTAAAATCACGTCAGCAAGACCCATATCTTTCATGTCGAACTTTGAATTCAACATATCTTTAGTAGATTTGATCAATTTGTCGTTACTACCAACAATGAGTATATCGTCTACATATAGACATACAATGACATAATTGTTTTCTATCTCCTTGATATAAACACATTGTCACATTCATTGATTTTGAATCCACTAGTAATCATTGCATGGTCAAACTTTTCATGTCACTTCTTTGGTGCCTGTTTTAAACCATACAAAGATTTCACTAGTTTACACACTTTCTTGTTGGTACCAGGAGCTCGAAAACCCTCAGGTTGCTCCATATAGATTTCTTCATCTAAATCTCCATTTAAGAAAGCTGTTTTTACATCCATTTGATGTATTTCCAAATTCCTTAAGGATGCAATAGCAAGTATTAACCTTATGGAATTTATTCTCGTCACGGGAGAATACGTATCAAAGTAATCTAAGCCTGCTTGCTGCTTATATCCTTTAATTACAAGTCTGGCCTTGTACTTGTCAATCGAACCATCTGGTTTTAGTTTCCTTTTAAAAATCCACTTAGATTCTAAAGGTTTACTACCATGTGGAAGATCCACTAACTCCCAAGTATGATTTTGCAGAATAGAATCAACCTCGCTTTTTATTGCTTCTCTCCAAAAAGGTCCCTCGGAGGAACTCACTGCCTCTGCATAAGTTAGTGGTTCCTTCTCGAGTAGGTACGTTATAAAATCATCACCATATGATTTTTCTACCCTTGGTCTCTTGCTTCGTCTTAGCTCAACATCTTGAACTTCGATCGAATCCTGAATTTCTACATCAGGTTGATCCGACGACCTTGGTTTATCGTTGGATTTACAAGGAAATACATTTTCAAAGAAAGATGCATTTCTTGATTCCATTAACGTGTTTTTGTGTATATCTGAAAATTTTGACTCGTACACAAAAAACCTATATGCACTACTATTATGTGCATATCCGATAAAAATACAGTCCACAGTTTTAGGATCAATTTTTATTGCCTTTGAGTTAGGTACAATAACCTTTGCAAGACACCCCCACACTCGCAAGTGTTTATAGGATGGTCTTTTTCCTTTCCATAATTCATATGGAGTCTTGTCTTCTTCTTTCCGGGGTACCCTGTTTAAAAGGTAGTTACTAGACAAGACGGCTTCTCCCCACATGTTTGGAGGTAGCCCTGAACTTAACAACATCGCATTCATCATCTCTTTTAATGTGCGATTCTTTCGTTCAGCAACCCCGTTAGATTGTGGTGAATATGGTGCTGTCACTTCATGGATAATTTCATGTTGTGTACAATAGTCACCAATCGGTGCTACATACTCACCACCTCTATCACTTCTTAATCTTTTGATCTTTTTACCAAGTTGATTCTCAACTTCGGTTTTGTAGAGAACGAATTTCTCTAACGCTTCATCTTTACTTTTCAGTAAATAAACATAGCAATATTTTGTGCTATCATCAATAAAAGTGATAAAATATTTATTACCACCACGTGTTTGAACAGATTTCAAATCACAAACATCACTATGAATTAATTCAAGTGGTTCGATACTTCTTTTAACGGTTTGAAAAGATGTCCTTGTTAATTTTGCTTCAACGCAAATTTCGCATTTTTGTTCTAAATCAATTTGGAATGTTAGTATATGGTTCAAGTTAATTAATCGACGCATCGAATCAGAATTAACATGACCTAGTCTACCATGCCATAAATTGGAAGACTCAATCAAATAAGCAGAAGAGGTACTTGCATTAATATTGTTGACAATAGTCATTACATTCATTTTAAACAACCCATCGGTTGCATACCCCTTCCCAACAAACACTCCTGATTTAGACAAAACAAGCTTGTCAGATTCTATAACAATCCGAAAGCCATGCTTATTCAGCAGTGAACCAGACACCAGGTTCTTGCGGATCTCTGGCACATACAATACATCTTGTAGTGTCAGCACCTTGCCTGAAGTCATCTTCAGCAGCACATTTCCCTTGCCTTCAACTGTCGCAACAGCGGCATTTCCCATGTACAATTTTTCACCGTTAACCGGCTCGAAGGTGGAGAAATGGTTTCTATTGGTGCACACATGTCTAGAAGCACCAGTGTCCATCCACCATTCTTTCGGATTGGACTCCACCATGTTCACCTCGGTGACCACAGCAACCAAATCCAAGTCCTCCACTTCCTTGACCATGTTCGCCTCATGGCCCTTCTTGGGGAGTCGACAATCAGCTGACCTATGACCTGGTTTGCCACAGTTAAAGTAGTTGCCTTTGAACTTAAATTTCTGCTTAGAAATACCTCCAGTAGTTCCAAGCTTCCCCTTACCTTTGTCGGCGTTCTTGAACTTGGTCTTTCTTTTCGAACCTTTGCCCTTGCCATGCTCCACAACATTAGCATGTAAGCCATTTGATGCCTTGGATTCGGACTTCCTGTTGTCTTCTTCAATGCGAAGTCTAACGATCAAGTCCTCCAAGGTCATCTCCTTGCGCTTATGCTTCAGGTAGTTCTTGAAATCCTTCCAGCCCGGAGGCAACTTCTCAATAATGACCGCAGCCACTTGGATGTCGTGCAAAATGAGCTGAAACTCTTGCACTTGACTGTCAACAGTCTTGGAATCAACCATCACATAATCAAGGAACCATCCGACTACAAATTTCGTACGAGACAATAAAACAAGAGGAACAAACCGAGGCACGTGATAACCACACTGTCCTTAAAACAGTTTAGCCCTCTCACAAACTGTGCTAGAGAAATTAGAGCTACTGTTTCCCAGGATACAACGGATACAATGAGAACTACTCCGCACAAAGTAAACTCACTCTCGAATTGGAACTGAGAAAATAATGAACACCAAAAAGACAAGACGCAATAGAATTTTAGATAAGAAGTAAAAGACGATTTTTGATGGGATACTGAAACTTGGAATATGAGCATCTATATATAGTACAAATTGGCCAAGCTGAAACCTTCAATTTCGTAAAACGTTACATCAGTTACTGGAATTTAATCCATGGCGTTATAGCCGTTACAATAATTAAATGTATACGTTTTAGCCGTTACAAACGTTACAAGAATTAAATCCAAACGTTACAGCCGTTACAAAACTAGTCCCTGACCTTTTAGTCTCCGACAGTGTAAACACTAGTTCCTGACGCTTTAGTCTCCGACCAGTGTAAACATTAGTCCCTGACGCTTTAGTCTCCGACCAGTGTAAACACTAGTCCTTGACGCTTTAGTCTCCGACCAGTGTAAACACTAGTCCTTGACAGGCTTATTTCAGCTTAGTCCCTGACGCCTCAGCTTAGTCCCCTGACGCTTAGTCCCCGACACTACAAAAACAACCCTGACGCTTAGTCCCCGACACTACAAAAACAAACAGTAAAAAGTTGGGTTGATCAGGCCCTTCTAATCACGGTCCGGGTCCGACATTCGTGTAAAAAGTTGGGTTGATCAGGCCCTTCTAATCACGGTCGGGTCTGGCATTTGTGTAAAAAGTTGGGTTGATCAGGCCCTTCTAATCACGGTCCGGCATTCGTGTCCGCAGGTCGCATCGCGCCAAATTTCCCTTCGGAAATCCTAGGATTTGCACCCCTGCGCGCACGCGTGGAGGATGAAGCATAATATAGCCAATCAATTTTACTAGTTTGTTTGCTTTCCCATATAAAAAGTAAACAACACTCCTTCTAAATTTCAATGTGAGACAAAACTCCCTTCACATGAGAAACTAAGTTCTCATACATACTAGCTCATTTCCAACAAATTCATCCGTCAACGCCATCCTCACGCTCCCTGTCCACCACAAAGTACTTATGCACCTCTGCTGCCGCTGCGAGTCGGGTGGCGGGAAGACCAAGAAGGTGGTCATTTTATGCTACCTGATGGCTCCGATGGCTTGACGCCGGCTCCTTCGGTGTCGGAGGCGGTAAGTAGCGTTGGTGGTAAATGGTCTTTCAGCTGCAAGTGATGGAGATGGCTGCTAAATATGAACGATAGATGGTCGTTGTGTAGAATTTATAAATTAATATATTTGTGATTTATAGATAGATTAAGTATTTGAAAGTTGTGATGTTCAAAGTAGGTTTAGGTTTGCTGTGTATCAAATATTTTTTCATCAATAATGTATGAAATTTTGTACTTCAAATTTCATATGAATGTGATCATCTTAATGATCGAATGATAGTGAATAGTTCGTTTACCAGTTAAATTTCCGAGTTATACGAACCAAATTAGTTTTGTTGTTTCTTCTACTTTTCCTGTAATTTCATATTTTGTTGGATCTATCTGTTGGTACGACAGTGGTTGTTGTCTTATCATATATTAAAATGTTGAATTATCGATATCTATTGTTCCATTTGTTGCAGCACGCTGACACCCAACTTCTAGTATTTGGCCAGAAAACAGAAAGAGTAAAAAGTTAATTGCGATAAGAAAGAATAAAAATATAATTGGGATAGGAAACCGAAAAAAAATAGATAATATTCCTTAATTCTTCTTTTGAATTTATTATTTGAAATTAGAGGGAATATATGAGATTTCAAAAGACTGGATTAGTTTATTCAGTTTTCCAATTATATACCCGTCCATTCTGATGAAATTTCTGGGAGAAAAGTAATCGACAATTTTATTATTTCCATTAATTTTTGCTTATTTTTATTTTTGAAATCTCGAGTTGCAACTTACAATGATAAATTATTATTCAGATAAAATTTTAAATTTAAATTGGAAAAAACATTCGTGTATTTGACGAAAAAAAAAAAAGTTGTGCATGTTTTCAAATATTTGACAAGTGGTTATTTGATAATATGTTTGGCAAAGGGGAATCTTAGTCTAGAATGAGATGTGGAATGATAGGAATTTAAGATTACAATACCATTTTTTTTAATACATTTAGAAATATTTGGAATTTTTTTTATTTTGTTTTTTAATTTACAAATATGAATTTTACCATATTTAATATATATTAAAAATTTATAAATAATGATGAGAAATTAAAATTACATATCTAAATAAACCAATAGTTGCCAGATGTGGTGGTTAGTGATGGCGTCATTAACGTTGGCGATAGTGTCGCCTTGGTGATGACGGCGATGGTGGCAATGACAACAATAACAATAGTTTGTGTTGGCAATGGTGATGGTTGTGATGGTGATAATTACTAATTCTCTACTAAAAATATACAAACTATTGTTTTGGTTCATCTCTATTGGTACATATGCGATCATGTAAATTAAGGGCAGTCAAATATTATGCTTATCTTGGTATCAAAAAAATATTAAGCTTATTTGTTTCACTAACTTTTGTACAACAAAATATTTCTTTTATCGAATATTCTACACATCATTAGAAAAAAAGAATAAAGTTTTAAAAAATTTAATCTTTTTGAATGTTTTACTTTTGGAATATCTAAATTTATTCCAAAGCTTTTACAGTTAGATCTTAAATAGATTTAATTTTACCTTTTTCCTTTCTTTCTTTTTTAGAATAATCTAAATTTGTGTTATAATTTATATAGCATATGATTCTATGGGCCAAAAAAATGGAGAGAGAGAGAGAGAGAGAGAGAGAGAAATCGTAAGTAGCCCTCTTGACTGGTTAAGGTGTATAAAAGGATAGTGAATGTCTGTATGATCCTCACTCTCAAACTTATTAGCTCCCAATACCATTTTATTCTCAATATAAACAAACTAGGTACACAAACATTGAACTTTGAATTTTGACTTTCCTTAAAAAAACATTTCATATACAAATATTATCTTCAATTGTCCTATTTATCAGATAATTTTATTCAATCATCATAATATTTCCTAATACGTAGCGTGAATTAGGTGTATTGCATTTAACATTTTTTCCCTTTTCCAAATAAAAATCGCAGAGCAATCAATTTCCTTACCAAATTCCAATTAATTAGTGATTTAAATTTAATTGAACACACACCTAGTTCTAATTATATTTCCTAGTTTGTTTTGGATTTTTTCCGTTACTCCATATTCTACCTACCATAATTGACACTAGGGGTACTTTCGACAACTCACATAAAAAACAGCACCCAGAAACCCTAATAGAACTGCTATAAAAGGGGATAGCACAATAACCTAATTCCTCACATTTTCTCAAATGAGGAGTTGTGGAGGAAGGAGGCGGAGATGAGGAAGACAAAGGCGACGAAAACAAAAGAAATTAAAAATGGCGTTAGTAATTCACCAAAATATGAACGATATTTGGTGAACTGAAAATTCAGATACTGAATGCTTCTTCAGCATCTGCCACATAATCGGCTCAGATGGCTGGACGCCGGCTCCTTCGGTGTCGGAGGCGGTGGGTGGCGTTAATTGGTGGTAAGTGGTCGTTTTCATCTGCAACTGATGGAGATCACTGTTTTTTTTTTTTAAATTTGCAGATGATAGATGGTCGTTGTATAGAATTTAGAAATTGATATATTTATACTTTATAGACGTGAAAGCTGTGAGTTATGTTGCGATGTTCAAAGTAGCTTTAGGTTTGCTGTGTATCAAATCTTTTTTAATCAATAATTTATGAAATTTTGTAGTTCAAATTTCATATGAATGTGATCATCTTAATGAATTAATGATAGTGGGTTGTTTGTTTACCAGTTAAATTTCCGAGTTTATACAAACCTAATTAGTTTTGTTGTTTCTTCTACTTCTCCTCTAATCTCATATTTTATTCCATCTATCTGTTGGTTTGTTGTTGTCTTATATATTATAATAAAATGTTGAATTTTCTATACGATATATCTATTGTTCCATTTGTTGGCCAGAAAACAAAAAGAATAAAAAGTTAATTGCGATAGGAAAGAATAAAAAGTTAATTGGGACATG
This sequence comes from Centella asiatica, assembly GCA_014636745.2. NCBI lineage: Eukaryota > Viridiplantae > Streptophyta > Magnoliopsida > Apiales > Apiaceae > Centella > Centella asiatica. The sequence continues at coordinate 39,382,402 of CM025784.1, read as the reverse complement.
AAACAAAAAAAATAAAAGATAATAATCCTTGATCCTTTTTTTCAATTCATTATTTGAAATTGGAGGGAACATATGGGGAAATTTTAAAAGACTGGAATATTTTGTTCAGTTTTGCAATTATACCCGTCCACTCTGATGTAAATTGTGGAGGAAAGTGATTGACAATTTTATTATTTCGTTTTACTTTTCAAGTTAAAAATCGCTATAATTATACTCTTTAAATATTTATTAATATTAATATTAATAATTTTTGTTTATTTTTAGTTTTAAAATCTTGAGTTACAACTTACAAGAATAAATTATTATTCATACAAAATTTAAAATCTAGATTGAAAAAAACATTTGCGTATTTGACGAAAAAAATAAATTGTGCATGTTTCCAAATATTATATGTAAAATAATTCTTGGGCTGGGAATGTTAGTCTAGAATGAGAATGTCATATATATATAGAGAGAGAGATATGAGGTTTTCTGGAATGATAGGAATTTAAGATTACAATACCATTTTATTAATGCATGTACTCATTTTCTAAAATGTTTCGAAATTTTTTAATTTATTTTTTAATATACAAATATTCATTTAACAGACTTAATATATATTAGAAATTTATAAACAACGGTGAGAAACTATATCTACGTATCCAATAAATTGACAGTTGCCAATTGTGGTGATGGTGCTAGGAAATGGCGATAGGCGGAGATGGTGGTGATAGGCAATAGTGATGATGGTGGTGGCGATGATGGTGATAGGCGATGTTGGCAGCAGTTGTGGTAGCGATAAGCGACAATAATAATGGTGGTGAAATTTTTATTATGAGATTATTTAGTGATGTTAATTAAAATACCACACTTTATAGTTAGTTTCAAATTTTCATGAGTAGCTTGCATTCTGAATAAATAATTCTAAATCAATATATTTTCTTTTCGATAGATATCATAGGAATAGGAATGTGATACTCATGCCCATTCAAAGATTCAAATTTGACCTAATGGACTAACCTGGAAAGTTTATGATCTTTCCATACTAAGTGTGGTCATTTTTAAAAGGGAGGACTAAATGTGGATTTTGACAATAGTTCGGGTACTTGTTTTGTTTTATATATATATATATAGACACACATACTTTTGTCGCCGCAAAATTGACTAATTAATCGGACACAACAGGTTCGAAAACCCCTAGTTCTCGAAGGTACATGGTCGTTAAACTTACATAGTCTCTCGAAGGTACATGGTCGCTAAACTTACATAGTCCCTGCCTCGTACCTAAAATTATTATTTTTATTTAATTTATTTATTTTATTTTTTTATATTATTCTCTTATAAAATTTTCTAAAATCATTATAAAATATGTTTTATATATAAACGGGTCAAAGTTAAATGGATCTCATTAAAGTCGGAGTTGGGCGAAAAATTAACGAATCGGATAAAATTGTCATCTCTAATGGTCTGCAATCACTCATGAATTAGAAGGCAGGATTTGTTGAGACAGTGGAGTGGTAGCATGGTAGAGAATTGAAAGGGGTACGTATATAAGTTAGGTCAGGGTAATATATCCGGATTTTGTAATTTTGTACATACAAAGTCTTTGAATCGATTTAAAGAAATGTAATTAGTAATGTAATTTAACATTATTATTGTAGTATAAATACATTGACAATGTAATTTAACATTATTATTGTAGTATAAATACATTGACTGTGTACAAGAAAGTCACTCAACTCATCTCCTTAGAGCATCCGCAGCAGAGACGCTATACTCGGTAAAAGCTTAATATACGGAGTGGGAATTGTAAAAAAAACGTAAACATGTATTCTCTTATTCAACGGGTTGTATTCCTCAAGTATCTTATTAGAAAATCGATATGTATTCTCTTATTCTCTACAGATTATTTAATTGTATATTGGGTTTTTTTCTATAGACTCAATAATTAGATTTAGAATTAGAAAGGTCATACAACTGATTTAATTCTCAAAGTTCTATCGATAATATTGAAAGCTTGTACCGGTAAGAGTGCAGGAACTAAGAAGTATAAAGTGATGGATTAAAAATTTGTTAGATATGAATAGTAGTTTTTAAATGTAATAATCTCTATAATAAGAATGACGGTAGAGTTCAAATAAACTAGAAATTGTGTAAAATATAAAAAAGTGTATTTTAACCTGTAAAATAAGAAATATGTCAAGAGTAATCGATGCAAATGATTTTATTTGCATATGTGAGTGTGTGTTTGTGAGGAACTGTGTTATAACACATCTTTATGTCTATATCTGCAAATGTACAATTGATTTGAAACGTTCGACTGGACAGATTAAAAAATAAATATCAAAGTATATATAATACTATAACCATGTAAAAATATTATTTTATGAAAAGTTGAGGTGCATTTCTTCTTATATGAGTGTCAAACTTTTGTAAACGAGTTCAAAAAATATAAAAATTTACAGATTGTTTTGTTTTGCCATGTACTTTTCAATCCATACTAATTTTTTTTTATTTTTTTTTTTAACTGTTGGTCCTCCTGTTAAATTTAGATGGAACCCGTTAAAAAAGGGGCTTAGTTGTGGATTTCGGAGATAATGTGGAACTTCTAGTCTCATTAATCTTCGTATATATAGTGCATATGGTATGCACTAACTGAGGCATCTTGCTAGATTACAATCATATTCATGCATCAACCCAGCGAGCGATCCAACTCTAGAAATTGCCATAATAGAAAGATTTTTCTTCTGGTAATTCTGTGATGACGGTGTGTGTGTATATATATATATACAACTCCCAGAATATTACAGTTGTTACTGTTGCAAATTTGACAAGAAGAGATGATAATTCAATAGGAACCAGAAATTCTATACACGCCTAGATTGGAGAGACTTGAGAGATTTGTTAATTCTCACATGAAGTTGTCTTCTACTATTTTCTTTATTTCCTCCAGTTTTTGAATCATCTCTGGATTCATCAAATCTCTAGCTTCCCTCAATAAAGTACCTTCTGCACTGAAATGATAAGCATCCACCACTGCTTTTATCCATGTATGCAGCTCCACAGGTGTCCTGGAAGTTAAATGTAAGTTCATGTAACATCAGACAGTTGGGGGAAAAAGAAAAACATAATATACAACAAAAAATTATATTAATAAAATAGAAAGTTCATAGTAGAAGTCAGCAGAAAAAATTGTTACTAAACAAATGGATCCCAGAAACTCGAAAACAAATTAATATCCTTTTACAATTTCCAAACCAATCATTTTGAATTTCTCAACAATTTTTAGGCATTATGTGGAGTAGGCAATAAGTTCCAGATTGTCAAATATAGCTTGCACGTAAGAGCCGTTTCCTATAAGAAATAAATCACTAAAGGAACTTAGAGGCATACGTGTATAACAAATCAACATCATTTCCTTCAAGTTCTTCTCCAGGGGTGAAAGCATCTTTCAACGCGCACAACCGCTCTTCAGGATCTCTGATTGTAAGAATATGCTTGAGTATCCTACTCTCTTTAGGCATAAGCCTTTGAAGATTACCTACAGATGTCTTGTACAGATGGTACAGGATATCTTTTACCTGCAATAAACATTTAAAAAAAGGAGATTTATAACCACCAAATACTATATTTAGCGGAAACGAAAATATTCAATCCGAGGTAGCAACAGAGATTATCTTCCAGTTTTTCGCCCTACGGACGCTAACTAGTTCTATAAAAACCAGTACCAACAGACCCAGCGTCCCATCCATGAACTTCCTCTCAACCTTCTGAATGAAATAAGCCTAAAAGTTCTTTAAATCATTTACTTATTAAGTATTGGCATCAGCAATACGAGTACGCAAGAAGAATCTATCTATAACTTCAGAGTCATAGACTTGGTTCAATTTCATCAATTGTTATAATAACATCAGCTATATTGATCCGAATCAGATTTCAATATTGTACTTGTAATTATAAACTAATATTATCTTTTACCAAACTAAATCTAATCCGAACCTAAATAAAATCATAATTACACTAATTATAGAATAACTATTAAATTAAATAATTATAATCAAATAATTATTACATCTAACATAATCAAACAATCACCTAACTATTCTAATTTAAGTCATAGGGTAATTACTTATAACATAATTGATCATGATTTAAAACTAAACCAATTAAGCTATCACAATTTAATTTAATTTAATCAAATCTATCTCAATTAGAATAATTTTAATCACATTAATGATCACAAATTTATCCATACTGTACACAAGTCTAATATTCATAAACCTGTTATTATCATAAAATCTCGTACAGAATGCTTCAAGATGACAAATGATAATCCAAGCAAATTATTCACATTGCATGATTACAATAATTCTAATTATTACCTTTGCTAATCTCAAGCATGATATCTATCATAGAAGGATGAGGAGGTGATATTAGTAAGCACAACTGGTGATCTTCACGTAGCATTCTTCAATACTATAATCACCATGATCAGAATCAAACCTGCCTAACATTTTATTCTCTTAGTTTAGCCTATCTGTGTTCTACAATCTCCTTATTGCAAGAATGCAAAAGAACTTTAGACTAAACATTTTGAAAAAGAAAAAGAAGGGAAAAAAAAACGAGGACAAAAGCTCCGCTGCTTTCTGTACATAGCAAAAACTATGTCAAACAGAAAGAGTCAACGAGACTAAATTACTGAACTAGTGATTAACTCACATTATACCTTTTATATCATGAATAGATGTGTACCAGACAATTCTGCACACTTTAATGTGCAGCTTAAATGATAATAATATATGATAGTAACATAATCATTAGAGGGGTTATCAGAAATAATAATGAACATAAACGAGTAACCTAACAGATAGAAGTACATTACCTCTTCTTTCATCATGTTTGACTCCTTGGCAGCTGACCAAGCTTTGGTAATCATGAGAACAAGTGCTGAATCCAGCTGATTTTTCTCGGCCAAACTATCTATTTTCTTGCAAGCAGCATCTAAAGAAGGAGAATTAATGATGTCTTGAAATTTTAACTCTGCTGCATTGAGTGCTTCAATACTTTCATTTGCCGTATCATATGCTTGTACAGCAGCCAAGCATGTGTTTCCGAGTTTTGCAATAGCTAATAATACATGATTAAAAGAAAGCCCGTGTATCAGCACCCATAATACCTTAAGGTAAATAGCCAACAATGAAACTTCTATGTATGAATGAGTTTCTCACTAGGAAAATCAAGCTGAAAATATCAAGTCATAGAATGCATATCCCCATCCAAGTTATTTGTTCAACTCCAACTACGACTGTGTCATCTAAGTATGAGTATATATTTTATAAATATAATTCCCTGCTTGGTTACTCATTGGAATTGAATGAAATTAAAGAAGAATAAACAATGGTGAAAAAGACCGATAACAAAAAATTGAGGAAACTTGGAATGAAAATCATGGTGAGCATTGGAATGGGCAATACCACCTAAAAGACAAAGAATGATCATACCAACACTCATAACATTTTTCATTCCAAACTCTCTCTATGTTTTTGTCATCCTTCTCTTCCATCACTACTTTTTCTTCTATAAATTCATCTCATTCTTATTCCAACTAGTAACTAAGCACACCAGATATGTTTTTGCAAACTGTAATATGCATGTGTATCTGTAAGTGGAATTTTCAAACAAATTATGTAAAGTCTCACTAAGTCCAACACCAGACCAAGGGACAGAATTGTGCCATGTACAATATTTCTAGCAGTTCTATTTTATGAACTTAATTGGAGCAACTCTGTCAAATCCAAATAACGTGTTTGTAGTCCTACAATGAGCCACAAACATATGCACTCCAATCGATTTAATTTTTCTAAGACACAACTTTGTTGGACCTTAACTCTACGTAAATCTGTGCTGCTAAGAAAAATCAGATCCCTCACCATTTTGTTCCATTGGATTGTCATGATAAGATTGAGCTACTGTGTGAAGATGCAGGAAGAATTCCTTAGTAAAATCTTTACGACGTCTGGCAACAATCTCACCAATCTCAGATGGTGTCCCTCTGATCACCTTAAGAAGTTCATTATGCCTTTGCACATCATCATCAACCTGACAAAGAGAATGTCTAGATTAATCGGTGTAGAACAAAGTGGAAAACAGTTAACTAAAGATCATACATTCCAAGCGGGGGACTACAAAACAGGGCACTTGCCTTAGGTTTGTTTATATATGTATTACAAATGACTGACACAGACTCTCATGTGTCCGGCGCATCCCCGATATATTATTTAATTACTTAAATATCCACACTTCAGGATACTTGTATTCGTAGTTTCAACACTCTTGACTTCCACAATTTCATAGGGTTAAATACGTTTTTGGTCACCATACTAGAAGGGGCTGGTTTTCATTGTCATCTTTACAACGAGTTACTGTACCGAAAACTCAATTAAAACTGAGTCACTCTGTTAAGTTTTGGAGTAATTAACTAACAGATGTCCCATGTGGAGAAAATTTATTGATATGGATGATGATATGGATGCTTGGATCCACTTTTTAGATTAAAAAAAATATATGGTTTTGCTTATATAGATAAAAATAAAGAAAAAACAAAAGGAAAAGGAAAATCAATAATCTGACATATCCAAAACTATTTCACCATTAAAACTCATCATTACCAGGGATAACAATTACTGCTGCTATATAACCACACCGAGCACGCTTTTAGTTTGGATATCATCCATCTATTTGTGACATACACCCATGTGCTTCTCTTTTTGTTATTAATACCACCGGGGATTCTCCGGTTATCGGTCTGGGGATCTTCAACCAAATCCTTTTCTTCACTTGTACTTTATGTCTGTATAGCTACCCAATTTCCATTTGTTCACTTCAGTGATTTATGAAACAAATATGAAAGAAATATGCGAGGAATCTGTTGGAGATCCATGAAATCGAGCCCATATTTAAATTTTGGTGAAATGAGTTATTAGGTTGTGAGATTCAATTCCCGGGAATGCTAGATAAATCCAACTCCAAACTTTCAAATTTAAATTGAATTAGCATTTCAAATTCTACAGAATTGAAGCTGAATTAGGAAGTGGCACTCAATTCCGATTCAAACTTGAAATCCAGTTGCAGACATTATAGTCACGCCATACGAATCTGACTCATGACCAATTTCAAAATGGAATTTAATTTTTTTCCAAAGATGTATGCTTCAAAAGGTACATATGAATTGAAGCTGCTAATCTATTTGATGATGGGGAAAGGTAATTCGTGGTTTTATGTTTTATTCCTAGATCTGCAAGTGAGGGTGGACGCTGATGTTGATGGTGGTGATTATGCTAATACATAATGAGGATCAGAACATGTTCTTCCTAGTTCTTGCTCTTCTTGTGTGCCATAAATAACAATTCTACATGGGTCATCAACTGCATATTACTCCCTTGTAAATCAAATTTGAGTTATTGCTACAAGCTGGAACCAAACCTCTGCAATCTGGACTCTACACGCATATACTGATTGTTCAGAAAATCTCAGTAATTCTTATTTCATTTACCTCTTTTTCTTCAGCACTTCAAATTTCCTTAGGGGAAAAAAAGAATAATAAAATAAAACTAGATAACAATAAAAATTCTCCCTTTCATGATTTTCTACAATGGCAAAACATACATGCTACCCTTCTTCCCAGCCTCCTTTTTCATCTTCATTTGACTATGAAGATGGATTAACCCTCATTATATTCCAATGATTCACAAGATGCTATCTGTTCCACAGACAAACCTTTAAATTACCCAGAAAACGAAGAATCCAATTGTTACAAACATGAACTAATGGCCCAATTTCTTAGTTTGCAAAAGTCACCTAATCAATCTGTTCAGGGTTATATTGCTGAAGCAAATTTGCTTCTGTAAGAACTTGAACGCTTTGGAGGTTCATTATCCAATTCAGAATTCACTGATTTTCTAGTTGAAGATCTAGATGACTTTTTTTCAAATGTGAATTTCTGACGATTATTTTGATTCTTTGACAAATCTTCTTTTGGGCATTAAAATTTAGCTCAAGAATTACCTCCAAAGCCTATTGATACCACTAAACTTGAACCTTTCATCATTGAACCAAAAGAAACGCTTTCTCCAGAAAGTCTTCATATTGAGAATTTTTTCCTTTTCAAGACATGAACTCGTCAACCACTGTCTATGTTAAGCTTATTCTACCTCATTATTCCTGATGATAATTGTTATAACTAATTGTACTCTTTCAAAATCTGAGTTATATAGACTCTCTCACACATTCATGGCTCCTCAATGTCGCATGCAAAAGTTTTCAAAAATTCATTTATATCTTCAACATCTTCAATGCCACTTACAGCTGAGGAATTTGTCTCAAGGAATTTTCCATTAATGCACACTGGTCTAGCAAAGGAAGTGATTAGTTATTATTTGTTGCAAAATTGCAAAATCTTCCAAAAAATTACTTCAGAATTTCAAATTGCTTCTCTCATCTTTAGCGCTATAAAAAAAATTTATCTATCGTGGAAATTGTGGGTCTTCTCAGTGGCACAACGCTTTCTGACTTCGCTGATTTTAAAACTTACACGTATTTTGACCAAACGCAAGCGCAAACTATGTTTTCCTATGTTTTGCTTGAGGCCACGTATTAGGTATTATCGTATTTAAACAATTGTATGATTATCAAGTAGTTGAGATAGAATTATTATGTATTAGTCTAAGATAATTAATATTAGTATTTATCCAGGTCTCTTTAAGATTGTTTCATATACCTTGATGTACTATCATGGTTGTGCTTCAGTAAATAATATAGTGAAAACTCTCTATTTTATGTTTTAACTGGGAGTAAGAGGCATAATATCTGGGACTGGGATCAAATGGGAGTTTTGCAAGGTAATACCATAAAAGAAAACAATAAGGGAATGACCAAAATAAAAAATGGTGGCACTGTCCAATCATGTTCTTCTTTTTCTCAATATAGTAAGTTTGATAACATTAACCAGAAATTTGGACAAACCATACACTTTCCTAATAAGTGGTCATAAAGGATTACCAAACGACCCCAAACCCAAACCAAGGGCATCATGCCCTGTGAAATGGAGGGGCAATATATATTTCTAAGGGAGTTTGAACAAAATGCAAGGTAAGGCATCCCAGCTATCTCCAGAAACAACATGCAATTGAGATCATCCTCTGTCCACTCCAGAAAAAGAAATTAACAATCTTAATAATAAAAATAAAATAAGAAAAACAAAAGAAATAATAGTCAAAGAAGCCCACACAGATAAGGATCTTTAAAGATGTATCAAATGAAATGTGCCCCAGATACGATTTGACATGCAAACTCTGCTCATGATAATAGCCACATAAAAAGGTAGACAACCTTTTCAAGTTTATATTCTTAGAGACAATAGTATTGCGTCATGTGTTCTCTAAATCAGATAAGATGGAACAAATGAATTTTATCCCTTAAACATCAAATCAACTAATCTGAAAACGGTACCTCTTTCAGCTTTCTTTGAAGCCGAAGTAGTTTGTGCTTCATGCTAGGGTCATCCTCAGTTTCTGCTCGCACCTGACATCGTTTATAAAAGTGAGGGCGGATATCATCCCATTCCTTGCTGAAAGCCAATAACCTTCTCCAGTCAGTTGGAGTCGGCTTATCAACCATGAAAACATCGATAAGTTTGTCGCAAACACGAATCATTTTATGACCATCCAAGGCTTCAGTAGAATTCTTTCCTTTGCTCTTAGGAGCTTCATGCTTGGAGGTGAGTTCAGATTGTTCCGAAATTGATGTTTGTCCTGCCACAGAATCATCTGGAACTGCAGTTGCCTCTCCAACAACAGCTGCAAGATAGGACTGTTGCAGTCTTCTATTACTGTCATGCAAGTAGGAACCTACCATTTAAGCAAACATCAGCCAACTAGATTTTTCAAAACATTATTATCCATGGATGCAGACGCACACAAAAATGCACTCATATAGACATGCATGCACGCACTAGCAAGGAGGTCGGCTTGATCAATGACTGCGTCTGACTTGCTAACCAGGCAAATAGCGAAGGACAGAAGGAACTTGATGCTTAATCTTACTTTTTTTCCCAACAAACATCTCTTACATTTTTCTCTTACACTAATGCAATCACAATTTGATGGGAAAATGTATATCCATATAGTTAAACAAATATAAATAGACAAAAATAGATTGAGAAGTGACAGCCAAGAAAATGTATCTATTCAGACAACTATTCCATGACAAAACAACATTGCACCGCTTCATTTGGCATATAGTATAAGGTAAGAAAGTCGAACCATTTCATCCACTGTTTACACCAAATAAGAACAAAATCAAAGCCACAAATCGAAGCAATGTTGTCGGTCCATTACCACAAGTATTAAGACTAAAAATCAAGGCAACAAAACTACAGCAGCATTGTAGGTCCATTCTCACAAGACGGGGTCAATCACAACTTTTTCCTAACATTCAAGAAAAAATGGTTCACTTCACATGGAAACAAAACCTAGGTTTCAACATGAAATTTCACAAATAAATAGGAAAAAAAAATCAACACTTTTCATTAATTTCCTCAAATTCAAACAATTCTTGGGTGAAATAAATAACATTTAGTACATTTGACAAAATTTTACAAGAATATAAAGCAACTAGGGGAAGAAATTAAAATGCCCACTAATGCAACGATAGCGTTTCATAATATAATAACAGGAGGAGGATTTTTAGTACCTTTGAATCGAAAAGCAGAAATTGAAGTATTACCGGTTGAAGCTGGCGTGAAAAGAAAAGGGCGAAAATGGGAAGTTTTAGAAATGGAAATTGGGGGTTTTACAGGGAAGATAGAATTATATGAATTTAGAGAAACAGAGGAAATCTTCATTAGTGCCAAGACGCCGTTGGACAAGATTTCACAGGGAAGACGGAATGATATGATTTGGGGGGTTTTAGTGCTTTACAAGGAAAAAACAAGGTTTTAAGTGGTGACGCCGTTGCGCTATAGGCAGGGGTGGGGGTAGGGAGTTTGGGGGCGTGTGGGGCAGGGGGGGCAGGGGGGGCAGGGGTTGGGTTGGGTTGCGAGTAATGCCCTGACAACGGCTATAAGCCAACGATAACTGATAGTGCGAACTACCGACTGAGTTTAACTTCAGAAGACGACTTTGACATCGTTTGGGAACAACTTATTTCAAATGTGCTTGTAAACACCAACTGATCGGGAAAACGGGAGGTGTTCACGTTGGCATAGAAATTTTTTTACACATTAATTATATTTTATATTTTATAATATTTTTTAAAAAATTATAACCGTACAGATTAATAAATTATGTACAAATAAGGAGGAAAAAGTTTTAAATTTTTTTGTGATATTTAGTTTATATATTATATCCATACGAAAACACATTTTCTTCAGAGGAAAAAATACATTAATATTATATGGTTATAATAATAATACTAAATCTTAAAAAAATTGGAAAAAATTTATTTTTCATTGTTTTTGTATGATCTTTCTATCCGTACGGTTGAAATTTTTTAAAAAAGAACACAAAAATAAAAAATAAATTAATGTATATGAAATTTTCGGTACCAAGTTAGTACCTCCCTTAATCCCTAAATAATTATTCGTTAGGGAACAACTTATTATTTAACTCCAAAAATAATTACGTTACAAAATTTATTCGTATTAAAATTTGAAAAAATGACACTTTATTACTTCATGTGAGTAAAATTCAACTTTAGTGTTTTTACATTAGTACTTTTAATAGTAATTTTAGTATTTTCGATAGTAAATTTAATACTTATGATAATAATTTTAGTATTTTTTATAGTAATTTTAATAAGAGAAAATTTCACTTATCTCACACTAAGTTTTGGTTAACTTTCAATATCATCCCTCTTCTTTCAATTTTTTCACTTTAGTTGTCCAAATCTTCTTAACGCTACATATCTATTTGTTCCGTTCAATTTTGTGAAAAAGAAGAATATCACGTACATTTTATGTGATATTTTAAGGGTAAAAATATTAATTTTGTAGTATTATGATATATACATATAAACATACATTATAAATGCATACAAACTTATATATAAAATACTTAAATAAAAAAAATCTAGGTATAAAATGCAATACATTATCAACAAACATAAATATACAATAATGAACATAAACGTAAATAAAATTCTAAAATTAATAAAAAAAGATACTTGTTAAATTACAAATGCATATTAAATTTAGAATCTAAATTTAAATTATATTTATATTTGCTTGGAATTTTCACACACACAGTGTGTGCTTAGATGCGCTATATATATATATATATATATATATATATATATATATATATATATATTCATGTATGTGCTTTTGTAATATAATAAGTATTTTATTTATTAACTTTATATTTTTATTTATTTTTACTTTCCCTGTTGTATATTTATTTTTGTTATTGCTTATTATTATTAATGTTTATGTTTATAATATTTTATTTTGATTGAAATATCACATATATAGGTATTTATACATTTATAATATATGCTTATATTTGTATATACTAGATTCATATTGAAATGACAATTTTGCCCTCCAAAAATAACAAAATTGAGGGGAGGAATAAATATGTAAACTAAAGTATACTTGGAGGACGAAAGTGATGAAATTGAAAGAAAATGAATGACATTGAAAGTTGATAAAAATTTTGAGAGACAAAAATAAAATTTTGTCTTTTAAGTAATTCTGTAGTAATTTTAATATTAAAGCGAAAACATTAAAAATTTCGCTTATTAATAAAGTGGCAAGGTTTTAGATTATCAAAACAATTTGTCAAGAATAAAGCTTTACATTTTATAATATAACTCGTAGAATATTAAAGTTGATAATTTATTTGAAATATTTAACAATACGGTTTCAGAGTGTATCATAGAAATAAAGTAGTATATAATTGTTTTTCAATTTATTTTTCTGTGATGTATAATATGAATGATAACTATGACAAAAATTAGTAGATTTTTAATGTTTAAAATATATTAATTTTTATATGATTAAAAAAATTCTGTAAAGGAATTTGGAAAAAAATAAAAAAAAATTACATATTGTATTATTTTTCTACACTCTTTCGATCCCGTATAATTAAATTTCTCATGTTTTTAGAGATCAAAACTTAACACAAATTAGTAATATCACAAATATAAACCATAACTTTATTGCCTTTTTTTGAATTACGATTATTATTTTACTTTTTCAAAGGTATGTTTATAGGCACTCTCGATCCCATCCAATTCTCCAATAGATTGGGATCTCCTCCCAACGCCATCATCACTTAAAATCACAGCCATAAGTTTATCTAATTGAAGGAAACCTAATTCAATGACCAAGATTTTGACTTTTTGAGCGATTGATGGGAAATGAGATAAAGTTATTTATTTTCTGTTTTATTTTTTTAGGGACTTTTAAAGATTTACTTTTTTAATAAAAAAATAAAACAATAAATCACTTTATCAAAAAAGAATAAAATAAATGATGAAATTGTTATAAGAAAGGTAAAGTATGAAATAAAAAGTTAAACAATCCAACTAACTTTAATGATAGGATCAGAAATAAATCTTAGTCAAACTTTATTTTTATTATCATTTTGTACGTTTCATATTTTATCTTCTTGTATTGTAAATCCACGAATTAAATATTCTCCTACAATTAATGTTGATATCTATATTTATAAATCTTGGTATTTCAAATTAATGTTGGTATATTTTATATAATAAAATCCCACATAATTAATGTTGAATTTCTTTGATTGTCTTTGTTTTCAAATTTATTTTTTATAAAACTAAAACTAAATTAAAGGGCAAAAAAAAGAAAGAAAAACAAAACCAGCCTACTGGCACGTGTCGGAAGCTTGCAGTGACAGAGTAGGGGGTGCAGCGATAGGTGTGGGGTGGGGTGGGGGTGGGGTGGGGGTGGGGGGTAGGGGGAAGTATGGGGTGGGTGAGATAGTGGAGACTCTGGAGGCGTTACTCTTCTACTCTCTCTATTCAGTCCACGGAGTGACTATAGAAACAAACAAACAATAGAAATAGTACATTTTGCATATTTGCATAGCACAGTGCCAAAAATGTGTTGAGAGAGAAGAAAAAAGTAAGCAAAAGACGAAGGGTATGTGAACTACCACCACAATCAAATTCATTTCTGTCCATTCATCAGTTTTTGGGTGCATTTTTCTTCAACTTCTTCTTCCTCTTCCTAGTAATTTCTTTCATCAGTTGTTGACTTGTTGTTCTTCCATCCCTTGAGAAAGTGAGTTTTGAGTTGTGGGTTTTTGGGGTTTCTATCTATCTTCTTGTTTGAGCACGATTTCCAAGGTAAATCAAAACCCCTCTTTGCTAATTTCTACAGATAACACATTTTGCTTGCATAACTGTATATATCTTTCCAGATTGTGTTTGTGATTCTACTGTTCTGTACCCTGTATGTCTATTTATATGTTTTGTTTTTTTATAGTTCTTCCATTGAGGTAGAAATAATATTTTTTTATTGCCAAAAGACTTTGTTTTCCCCTTTAGAAATTGCATTACATTATACAAGGTGATTGCTTGGATGCTGGCTACCTTGGTGCTTATTACATTCACCTCCATTTTTGTTGTTTACTGACTAAAGACACTCACACACGCATTAGATAACTGCCTTGCTAGTTATTTTTATTAGTCTACAAAGTTCCAAACTCATACCTCCATTTTTGTGGTCTTCGATGAGGAGAATCGAAACTCATACCTCCATTTTTGTGGTCTTTGATGAGGAGAAATGAAGGGGAATAAGGTTATAAGGGCCTATCTTGGAAGTACATTTTATTTTGTTTATTTTTTAAAAATTTCTCTAAGATCCTGCGTCGGAGTTATTTTATTTGTCAAATGTAGCTTTAAAGTTAAAATCTACTATTACATTGCTTGTTCCTTATTTTTATACTTACTTTTTTACCTTAAAAGTCAAAAATGAAAAGTCAAATGTTGCTATTTTTTTAAAAGTTAACTTGTAAGTTAAATTTGATAAGTTGGTTTGACCAAAAACAATGACCCTAATAGCCCTCATTATTTTATAAAAAAGATTCATTAAGGTCAACTTAGTTAATTAACAATTTATTTAAACTTAACACTTATTATAAGCCGACCATTTTCATAATTTATTTCAACTTCATTTATGACTTTAAGTCAAAAACTGTTACCAAACAATTTTTACTTCAAATTAACAAATTAAAATAACTAGGTTGAAAGTTAAAGCTCTTTAAAAAGTGAAAGAAAACAAGGCATAGTTTCTTGCATTCTTCTGCAACTTTCTCTTTTCCTAACTTACTAGAAATCAACTAAAAAGTCAATTTTGAGAGGTATGGTCTTGTTACTTCTCAGAAATGACACACACACACACACACATATATTTTATTTTTGAGAAGTAATTTTGATCAAATATAATGTTTAATTTTTCTTGAATGTCGCAACTGAATGTTACTTAGAAGTTATAAGTCAAAAAGAACTTAAAAAGTATTTCACGAACAGGCCCTCAAAGAGAATGCAAGGAAGGAGAAGCATTCTTCATTTTCTTTCGCTTTCCATAATTGGAAAGAAACTATCCCTTCTTATTGGAGTATCTTTTCTCCCCTTCTTACTTTCCTTCCCCAGGAGGAAACACACAAAGAAGGAAAAGAGAAAGGGGTCAAAGACAAGGACACACCTAACTTTTGATTTTGCTATTATTATTACTACTATTACTATATATATGATGTTATATTTTAATCTTCTCTGTCCATGCCCCTTTATTTATTTTCCTTCCCTACATATCTTAACTCCCTTTCGGATATATATAGATCTTTACTTTTAATTACTCTGGTTATCAAAGTATTCGTTTAGTAGTCCATTCATGTAATCTTGAAATTGATAGTAACACCAAATAAAAAGCTCATATAAAATTGAGGATAGAATGTCTTTTCATGAATAACATAAGACTAGTTTATCCTACCATAGAAAGTGTGATTTGCATTTTGCTGTCTTTGACATATGGTTGGCTGCAGATATTGCCTTCTTTTCTTCTGCATGACTAATACCCCGTAAGATCTAATTAAATTTGTTACGGATTTTCTAATCATACTAACTAGTGTATGATATATGTATGGTTTTAGGTTTGTGCATCATTACAACCAAAAATGTCTGCTAGAGAAGCCTCTGTCAAGGCTTATGATCATTGCACTGTTGTTGATAAGAAGAAGGGCAGAGTGCGATGCAATTACTGTGGCAAACTTGTCACTGGCTCAAGCCGCTTGAGGTGCCACTTAGGTGGTGTACGTGGAGATGTGACTCCATGTGAAGAAGTTCCAGAAGCTGTGAAGGAGCTGATGAGAAATGATTTACGTGAAAAGAAAAAGGGATGTTTGATCAAGGAAGTTGGGGAGCTTGAGCATCCAACTCTGCCCCTGAAGAGGAACTTGTGTCGAGAGATGAATACCACCGATCACGGTAACACATTGGCTACTGAGTCCAGGACTACCAAGCATGTGAAACTGGAACCTGTATCTGTAGGGAGTGGAACAGATTCTGTTTCTTTTCCCAAAAGAAAGATGGATTTCCAAGCAGCTGTTGGCGGAAATGATGATTCATCAATAAGGCAGGCTAAAAAATGCATTGGCAGATTCTTCTACGAAGCAGGGGTTGAATTCACAGCTGCCATAGTTCCTAGCTTTCAGAGAATGATAAATTCCATCCTTGGTTACGGCAAATTTGACGATATTTTTCCCAATTGTCGTGAGTTGAAGGGATGGATTTTGCAAAATGAACTAAAAGAGACGCAACAATATGTGCAGCACATTAAAGAATCGTGGGGTAAAAGAGGGTGTAGCATATTATTGGATGGCTGGACTGATCTGAAAGGTCGACAATTGGTGAATATTATAGTTGATTGCCCACAGGGTGCAGTCTATCTTCACTCATTTGACATTTCAGCTTTTTTGAGAGACATCAGGGAGATGAGCTCATTCCTTGATAAAGTTTTGAAGGAAGTTGGGGTTAAAAATGTGGTGCAAATAGTTTCGTACTCTACATCAGGTTTTATGCAGTCTTTGGGGAAGCAAGTTATGGACAAATATCGATCAGTTTTTTGGACAATAAGTGCATCCCATTGTATAGAAATGATGTTAAAAGAGATGGGGATGATGAATCTCATCAAAGATACAGTGGGGAAGGCGAAAACCATGACAAGATTCATCTATAATCGTGCATTTGTTTTGAAGCTGCTGAAGAATTTTACTAATGGACGTGAACTTGTTAGGTCCTACAATATTAGGTATGCAGCACCCTTTGTGACCCTGGAGAACATAATGCTGGAAATGGGCAATTTGAGAAGGATGTTCGCTTCGTCTGCCTGGATTACATCATCTTGGGCTTCAACCAAAGAAGGCAAAAGAGTAAGTAATCTGGTGACAGATCCCACTTTCTGGAATGCAGTTAGAAAGGTATTAGGTGCAACTATCCCCTTGGTACGTGTTTTAGATTTAATTAATGAGGGGGATAATGAACAACTTGGTCATATCTATGAAACGATGGACCAAGCCAAAGAAACAATCAAAGATGAATTAAGAAACAATACGTCTCACTACATGCCATTCTGGAAAGTGATTGATTATTTTTGGGACAATTACCTCCATAGTCCTCTTCATGCTGCTGGTTATTTTCTGAATCCAAGTCTGTTTTATTCTGAGGACTTCTTTCCTGACCCAGAAGTTGTCAATGGATTGTTGTGCTGTATTGTTCGCATGGCTGAAGGTAGGGAATATCAGGATTTATTGACCTTTCAGCTTGATAAATATCGAGAGGCCAGAGAAGGATTTCAGGAAGGAAGTGGTATGTCAAACAGTTCTACTGTTTCTCCAGGTTAGACATTTGTATTCTCTCTCTCTCTCTCTCTCTCTCTCTCTCTCTCTCTCTCTCTCTCTTGTTTGTTCATTGTTTTATAATGCTTCAAGTTCCCTGACGAATTTGGTTATTCGTACACCGTTGCTTCAGTGAGTTGGTGGTCCACCTATGGGACTGACTGTCCAGATTTACAGAAATTTGCCATCCGAATTTTAGGCCAAACATGCAATGGTGCTTCAAGGTATTCGCTCGATAGGAGTATGGCAGAGAAACTGCTGACAGAAGGGATGAATCATTTAGAGCAACAAAGACTTTGCGATATGACATTTTTGCATTATAATATGCAATTAAAGAATTTCAAGCCTGGAGTAAGTAAGAAGATCTTAGTCGATGATATTAACCCAATGGATGATTGGATAGTGAACATTGCAAAAGAGGTGGTGTTCCCTGAGGGCGATCTGACATGGATAGACACGGATGGTGGAGATACAACTACTAGAGGAATTGACAATCATGAGGAAGGACCATCTAGTCTTTGCCCCGAAGAGGATCCGAAGGAATGATTTTAGAAGGAAACAAGGGTGTAATGTTTGTTCAGAAGAGGATCACACTTAAAGATTGGAAATGGATGACATCCTATGAGGTAATGCTTACCTTTGTTTGTCTCTATGATTTTGTGGTTATCATGAATTCACCCAAGGTTTGACTGTAGACTAGAAATCTTTTTCATAATCAAGATGTGTTAGTTATGCTTCTTTCCCATTGCTAAGGTTCTTAAGATCGAAAAGTATGTGAAGGAGCAGGTCTTTTTGAAATAAATTTACAAGGGCAATCATTAAGATCAGAAAATTAGGGTCATGGCAGTTCAAAGAGGTCTCCCAAAGTTTTTTTCCTACCACTACATTCTATAAATCCTCTCTGAATAAAGCACTCT
This sequence comes from Centella asiatica, assembly GCA_014636745.2. Classification (NCBI taxonomy): domain Eukaryota; kingdom Viridiplantae; phylum Streptophyta; class Magnoliopsida; order Apiales; family Apiaceae; genus Centella; species Centella asiatica. The sequence goes on along the minus strand of CM025784.1, from coordinate 39,363,588 downwards.
CTCTCTCTCACTTCCTGATGATATTGCATATCACAAATTAAACTCCTAGCTTTTTAACCTCTCCAATTATTTTGCAGATGTAAATTCCTAGTTTTGTAACCTTAACAATTGAAAAATTAAAGACTGAAGTTACTGCTGCATTTTTAAATGTTCTTCCAGTAAGTAGATGAAAAATGTGCATATGATATTTAACAGGGGGAACCTTGTTATTTACTTCTATAAACTAGGCAGGAAGGTGTCCTGGACAGTGAGGTGGTATATTTATGTGCATCAACTGTTTTGTGTCCTTTTAAGTCCATTCCTTACAAACTAAAATTTATGGAAGGTTGGGCTTAAAATGAAGTTACTTCTGGTCTTAATTTATCTTGAAATGGGAGGAAAATATCATGGTGCGATATAAGCTACCATTGTTATTGTTTTTGTATTACGTTGTCAGTAGTCCCATCTATGTTTGATTTTATAATTTAACATAATTTACATGTACATTGATGCAATGCTAACTTTGTTAAGATTCTGTACTCATAAAAAGATAGAGAGTACATCTTGGGGGTCGGATGGGTGTTAGGGGGTTCTCTCTAAAACCCAAGATTAGGTTCACCTGAACATTTAAGATAGGTAGGAACAAGGTTAACAATGACGAAACAAGAAATTCAATTCCCCCCGTGGCTAACCAAGGCCACCTGAGAGACCTCGAATGGACAGAATGGTGTGTGTATTGGAACAATGAAATGCTGTATGTGTTTATAGCGTTTCTTGAGTTAAAGCTATATTATGATTGGAATCGTGTGAAAATCTTACAAGACTCGAGTTTTCCTGACAAACAGGTGTAAGAGTATACCAGATACTGCTATATCTCAGAGAAGTTGAACTGGGATTTTTCATTGAATGATTTGTGATTTTAGTTCAGGATGGAAGATGCATTTGCAGATATATATTCAACAAGAAAGGTATGCATTTGAAACCAGTTGTTATATATTCCATTTATTTCAAAATTAGAGATACGTTTCTCTTTGAATGTAATATTATTGACGAATGTTATAATTTCATTTGTGATATGAATTTGAAAAAATACATACATATAAAAGTTTATATATATATATATGTATATATATATATAATTTTGGAATGGAGATGGTATATGACAAGAATGTTAACATATTCATGTTGTTTAGGTGAGTGCATATTTTCCTAGAAGTATCCATTTTTAATATGGTGTTCTTTAGGTTCATGAAGGAGGTTGTAGCAGATCCTTTCCATCAGTCCAACTATCCAACAGTAAGCTACATCCTGTGGCACCAAGGAACTTATATTACATGCAGTGTTTGGATAGCTTCTTTTGGTTCATGAATGCTGTCTCCATGGAAAAGGTAATCGCCCATACCCATATATGGGTTCGTTCAAATCTGCTCTACCCCCTTTAGTTGTTAATTGTAATTTCTTAAATGTATCAAAAAAAGAAGAAGAAAGAATGCTAGTATATGTTACACGCACAATTTCGCATTTCTTCTTTTTAGTTTTGAAAAGAAAATTGAAGTTAAATTATGCCTCTTATAATTTTTCCCTAAGTCCACAAAATAGTAATCTTTTTAGTTCTGATATATCAAGTTCTCATTTTATGCGTTTAGTGTATTTGAATTTTAATTCGTTCTTGGAGGATTATTCATCTCTCTTTGCGCATGTAATTCAATTTATTTAATGAAGTATTTGAAATTTCAAAGAAGAAAAAAAGTCCGGTGTTGAGTAAAATCATGCTCTCCCTAACTTGATAGTCCAAAATGGTTATGTGACCACTGTACTGTGTGAATGCATGAGTTTTAGACGATGATCTTTTTAACAAAAAAAAATAAAAAAATTGTGCTCTCTCTTAGACCTGCACACGTTTGTTTTCCAAATTCTTGCACTCTCTGGTCTCTCCCTTTCATTTTCAAATTTCTTCCAAATTAGAGCACTACACTATATTCTCTACAATCTTAAATATCTAGTTTAAGGGATGAAAAGTTGAAAAATAAAAAATTGTCTCCGTATTAGAATTCCAAAAACAGAGAATATGTTAACAAATTTGAACAATAAATTTTTACATATAAAAATTTACTATTTAAATCTTTAACATAAATAAGTAATGTGTATAAAAGAGATGTTGATGGAGTTTATAAAAAATAGGGATTTTAAAAATATGAAAAGTAAAATTCAATCGGTGAAATAGAATATCTGATAAAGTATTTGTTAAAGAATTCTAGTGTGAAAAATGTGTTAGATTATATTGTGAATGACCTTATCGGTGAACATCTTCGATTAACATGGTCCCTTATTTTGTCGTTTGATTTATAGATTTGGTTTGAAAGAAGGAAGTGAGAGGGAAAAATATGTCAAAATTTAGTGAAAAATAGTAGTGGAAGAAGTGATGGAGAGAAATGAGAGGAGAATTACAATAAAAAAAAATAAAGAACGGATTATTTCTCTTTATTTCTAATGGAATGAAATTACATGAGGAATGATTTATTTCACCATCATTTCTCATAAGAACTATAAAATTTTATAATCTTCTTTAGTAAATAGATATGAATTAAATTTATTTTTCCCTTATTCCGTTTCTCCCAACTGAATAAAACATTATAGTTGGTCGATCAGTCCACTTATTAAGAGGGCCTCTATGGATAATTCGAAAAATCAATTTAATGCGCAATAAAAAAGAAAAAAAAATAAAAAAGGAGAAAATATCAACTTATTCTCATTCTGCTTGAGGAAAAAACGAAAAAGAAAAAGAAAAGAAGTTACAATTAGTGTTGTTCGCTTATTTTGTTTAGTTCGTGAATACAAGTGCCAAATTTGAATATTACTTTGTTCACTAATGAGTTTAGGTTCACGTCGATTTAGCTTGATTTCGAAAAATTTGAGTAAAATCGACTAAGATATAGTGTTCGACTCGATCAATTTGGTTCAAAATTCGAGTAAAATTGACTAAGGTATAACATTCGGCTCAATCAATTCGGTACAAAATCTAAACGAATTAATTTTGAACACAATTTTTCATTTCATTAAGAAAACGATCTTCAATTCGGTACTCAACTCAATTAGTATACAAATTCAACTATCGATTCATTCTAACTTAATTACAATTAAACATGTTCCTATTAATTAATCATACAAAATGTAAATTTAAATTATGCTGCGGGTTGAACAAAAGTTTCAAAGTTTTCATTGTTGGAATTTTATTTTTATATATTTTATAATTAAAATCAATAAAATTTAAATTATAAAATCTCAAGAATGTGCCATTTTTTTTTGAATGCAACTCTCTTGTGAATCTTTTTCAAGTTAAATAATCACTTATTTAAGCAAGATAAATACCTACTGAATCTTTTGGGAAGACATATTTGGCATATTGTTCACAAACATCTCCAAGCAAAAAGTCTCACTTCACTGATTTACAACCAACCTTACAAACATCTAGCAGCACTTCAAATAACAAACAAACTAACATGTAAAGAACCACAAAACTAAAACCAAAATCATCTCAAAATACCTCTTCACTCACATGTCTTCCTTGTATCTTACCTCTGTAGACATGGGAGGAATGCCCTGTTGATGCCTAAAAACATTGTTTGGATCAATAACTGTCTTAGCTCTAACCAATCTATCATAATTACTCAAAAAATACATCTCCCCCCAAGTTCTAGCCAATTCAACAGGATCAGATGTAGCAGAACTGTTAAGCAGTTCCATCACTCCAAGATCAAGGTCCAAGTAGTTCACATATGCAGCTCTTGGATGCGATGAAACGTACGGTGTCATCGAATCATAAAATCCTCGAATCCATTCGATGTAGTCTTTGCTTTCACCATTATCACTTTCTTTCCATTCCACAAGGTATTGGACTGTGTAAAGATTGCCCCTTCTATGTGGAAAAGCAATGACATCACTTCTAGTCTTTTGCATAATTCCACCATAAGGATCTAAAATGACATACCCTTTTGGTTGTTTCTCAAGAATCTCCAAAGCATTCTTTAGTCCTGCTGCTGGTATTGGAGTTCGGACATAATCCGATTTGGCCTTGAAGTATCCTTTGCTTTGCAGGTATCGATTTTTCAAGTCGAGGACAGAACTTCCATCATCTAAACCAGAAAAGAAAACGACAGATTCAATCCAGCTCGTTTCATGGCAATCCCCTTCTACAATGCCCAACTCTGGAAAATGCCTGTTTAAAATCGACAAGGCTTTGGATTTTGGACCTAGATAAAACCCTTTAAATGTTGCTGATAGTCCGATTTTTCCTTTCATTTCGGGCAATCCTGCACCAAGGAAACATGATAAATAAAAGTTATCTACTAGTTTTGGAGATACATGTTGCCATATGTTAACGACATTCGCCAAATAATCTTTTGTGCCAGGCCTAGACACTATGAAAGATGTTACAGTTTCTGGAACTTTCGATAACTGTACTTTCCATGCATATACGATGCCCCAAATCCCACCACCACCGCCTCGGATAGCCCAAAAGACTTCTTCTCCCATTTTTTTCCTGTCCAACAACCGCCCTTCCGCATCAACCACAACTGCATCCAACACATTATCAGCTGCAAGTCCATATTTTCTTGACAACAACCCGAATCCACCACCAGCAATGTGGCCACTGCTCCCCACAGTCGGGCACGAACCAGCTGAGAATCCGTGAACGCTGCTTGCTTCTGCAATAGCAAAGTATGTCTGGCCAAGGGTTGCACCCCCTTCCACCCAAGCAACTTCTGATGCCAAGTCAACCGAAACTCGGTCTAAATTCATCATATCAATCAACACGAACGGAGCTCCATCGGTGGCCACAGATGAAGTGCCTTCGTAGCTATGGCCACCACACCTAACTCTAATCTCGAACGAGCCAGTCCTACAACAAAACACACTGTTTACAAGTTGCTCTTTGCTCTCAGGCAAGATAATTGCAACCGGTTTAGGGGCTGAAGTTCCCGAAAACCGAAGATTTTGAATGGAGAAATTCAAGAGATCAAAGTAGACAGCAGTGGAACCATTATTCGGGTTAGAGTTGTATATGGTGAAGTTATGAACACCATGTTGGATTAAACAAGAAGTAATATTTTGTTTTGTGTTTTCATCACAAAGGGAAGGAACAGAGAAAGATATGAGAAGGAGGATGAAGATTGGAGTGAAGAAAAATTTGAACATGGCTATTATTTTTGTTTCTACTTGAGTGTAACAAGGTTATTAGTAGAGAATAAGATAAGCTAAAAGCTAAATATATATGATAAATTTTGGAATAATATAATGTGGCTTCAAGACAAACAAATAGAAGAATCAATGTGAGCAACATATAATTGGCCGGCCTTCAGATTTTTAACAATAGACATCCAATGAAATGTGACAAAACAATATGATGAACTCAAATCAGTTCAACTTCAAAAATTTGTTACAGAAAAAAGAGATCAGATTACAGTTTAATCTTTCCTTTTACCAAAATTTTCAAGCACTAAAATGGTTTCTTTTGAATATGGAATCTCTTTTAAGATCTAACAGTAAGTTGTGATTGGTAACAAAAGTCCCCTGTTTGGCTAAATTTATTGCCTCATACTCACTAAATAATCCCTTAATTCTGCTTTGGATCCTGGCAAAATCAGTTTTATGGCATTTGTATAGTGGAGTATTTGAGGCTTTATTATGTATGAAGTGATTTGTTGTCTTATAATTATATTTTCTTCTGATAGCCTTTCGTGTAATATCTTGAAACTTTTTATCTACTAGCCATATATTTCAGACTTCGTATATAAAGAGACTCGTACATACTCGTAAGTGTTCGACAATTGTCTGTCGCGCATAATTAATTTCGTTTTGTACATTTCCACCTAACTTCAATTAATCGTCACTTAGTTAAATTTTAACGCCTATCTACTAACATCTTTTACATCATTTCATTCTCTACGCTTACCACGAAGAAATTCCACCGATCAAACTAAAAGGTCTAAAAGATCAAAATGTGTTAAGTAATTTTCCTTCTCTCGACATACACTTTCATTTATTTCTTGAATTTATGAGGGCATGCGTGATTTTGGCAAAAGAAGAGTTCTATACGTATATGATGAGTAGGATACACACATTCACACACATACATCCATTGACGCGAGTAGGCAGAGTACGTATTTGTCAAATGTACGTGCATGTGTAAACTATATAACACTTTTTTTGACTAGAGAAGGAAAAACTCATTCTAGTCTATAATGTGGTTCAAAATTGCTTAAATTTATTGATTTCTAGCTAACTTTACAACCTGTTTGTTAATAAATAACCGATATTAAAGTAAATATAATTATTAAATTTAAAGTTGGATGATGAAATTGATACTAAAAAAGACAATCATGGACACATATGAATCATATTTTTGGATAAACTTATCCTTGATAATATTACTTAAAATGTGAAGGTTACTTGCTAAAATGAACTAACAAAAAGGTGACATCGACATAAACTTTGCCGGCCAAGCGCAAAGTACAAGGCCTGCTGTCCCTTTTAATAGCTTATCAGCTGCAACATATACTTAGCACGTGCGCACACATACAAAATTTTAAAAAAAAAATAAATTAAAAATTCACTTCCTTGTTTGCTCCCATTTTCTCTCAAGCTTCTCTGATGAACTACACACTCAATATAATTTTGAATGCAGTTCACACACATTTACATGTGTCATAGAGCCTAGTGTGTGTGTTTATATATATAATTAGTTTTTTTTTTTTTATATTTTGAACTTGTGAAAGTTTGACTTTTCTTTCCATCCTCTTTCTGTTGTTTCCATAGATTCTTTGCACTTAATAGACAATATTTATCTTAAAACTGCATAAAACTAGTGTCAGCTGCTGGTTTTTATTGCTGCAAAACTAAATATAATACACTGCAGGTTTGATTCTCGTATCTCCTCCAAAAAAAATATTAATACAGTACAGTCGGTCAAACAATAAAATTGATGGTATTAGGCAGTTTGGCTTATCCGAATTGGAATTTCAGTTTCAATTGAACACTTACATCTAGTTATGATATCTATGTACAAATGACAATCAAAATAATCTATTCTACTCTCTTACATAATCAATTTATATGATTTGCCTATATCTGCTTGGTGTAGACTTTCAGATTTGTCCAAAAATATACAAAAAGACATCTTTGCTTGGTGTAGATTTTGAAATTTGTCCAAAAATGTACAAAAAGAACGTCATTAGAGAAACAAGTTATGTCTACTGTGAAAAGAAGAGGAAAATAAACCAGTCAGCTTGAATCATCACATATCCAGGTGCGATTAGGCAATATATTAATCGTTTAATCCCTTCGGAAAAAATATAAATATTAAATAATTTTTTTTTTACATTCTCTAATTTTTTTTATTGAGTTGAAATTTCTAAAGTTTGTCATTCCAATTTTCTTTTCTGCTAAAGTGCAAAAAAAGGCGTAAGATTAAGCCAGTGGTAGCTGGTTTATTCATTTCTTCAGGTCCTATATGTTATCCTTGGCAAATGTGCAAAACAATAAAATCAGCCTACTACTTTGTGAAAACTTTAATACGCAAGAAAATGAGAATATCAATTGTCAAAGGGGCAACAATAAGAAACACTGTGTTTACAATCTTACTATCAACAATAATTTACCTTGTTTGCGGCTAACCTTGTTATAATTTAATCATAATACACTGTAAACGATAATTTACATCATGTGCTGCTAATCTTTGCCTTGTACAAAGTAAAACAACAATAGCATTGCCATTAAAACAACAATAACTATAAATTGGAAACATAAATATAATTAGTCGTGTATTTTCCATCTCTCTATGACAACATTGTACTGCTCATCCCTTCTCCTAACCTGTTAAATTAATTTTTGAATATTGTAAATCTCATATTCACAAGTTTATATGCACGACGGTGAGAGAGAGATCCAAAATTTGTGAATTGAAGAGAGAGGTCACAAGTTCACATTTATTTCTAAACTAAACTTTCCAATACATTACTATTTGATACTCCCTCTTTTTCTATTTTAAACTATTCCACAATTAGAGACACATATCAAGTTCTGAATCATAAAACTGACATGAATTAACTAAACAACATTATATATAAATAATTATATTGGGCACTACTATGCCATCTGTTTCCATTTCTATTGCATGTTACGAATTTATTTGGAAAAAAAAAGAAAAGAAAAAGGGTCACCCTTTGGAAGTTCTTGTTTTGAACATGTATCTATCACTTGTAACCAATGGAGCATAGATAACTTTTTGGTTTTTATTAGTGCGATAACTTCTAGTTTCTTTCTTCAATCTTCTCTTCTTTTTTAGTTTACAATACTATTATTTTCTTCGTTTGGAGTTAAACTCATTGCATTATTACCATCTACTACACGAGAGTGGAAGAGACATTTCATGACAACGTTAGACAATGGTAGAAAATTACCTCAACCAGTGGCTTTTTATTATGAAGCAAGAAATCCACACTCTTTTCTGTCTGAAATGAAGAAAGAAATGAGAAAGTTAGAAATGATTTGTCTGCAATCAACTAGGAATCCCATCCCGTTGTTTTTTGTTTAGCTCATTTAAAAATGAAAATACAAATACAATCTTCAAAATGTTTGCATCCTAGAGAAGATATTAGTGTCTTATCAATGAAATGAATTTAAAAAATGAAGTTTAATGCTGGTGTTCGTATAAAGCAATCCCTCTTCTCACCGAAACCCACAAATCCTAACTAGAAAACAAGTAGTTGATCAACTTACCCTATGTGTAACCCAATAGTGCCTCTCCCTCATTTCAATCACAAAAGGAAAAGTTGGAGGAGCTTTCCTTTCAAGAATGCTTTTCTTGCTATTTCTGCTTCGAGCTTCTTGATTGCCTAAGGTCACAGTTTCTACTCCTCCGATCTGTGTACTTGACAACAAAATCATTTTCATGCATATCAAACTGTAGTTTATGCCAGGAAACTTTGCTTGATTTAATAAGATAGCAATTAAACACAGCAGTCTAATCTGCTACTTACAGCTTTGAGTCCTTGCTCTGATGCCATGCATGACAAATTTAAGAATATATGGAAGATATAAGAGATAAAAGTGTTCCATCCGTTATTATTATAGTGACAGTAACATATACACACATGCATACAGAGTACAATCAAATGCATTTCTGTAATTCTAAGAAGACTTATTCTGATATTAGCATATTGTTGTATATATGTCAATATATATTATATCTAAAACTAAAAATCATATATTTATATGGTATAATATATATATATTACTCTTTCAAAGAAATTAATGAGAAGATATGAATTGATAATGCAATTATGAGAAAAGGAAGTGAAATGGAACATTTGCTTATTCCCAAAAGATGACTTAAAAAATTCAAATTTACAAGTTTTATCGGAAAAATGAACGAATAACAAATGATATTCCTTTGCCTATAGTAATTGACAAATTTTCAGAACCAAACAATTTAATATTGAAGAACTTTTCCTGCAAAATGTTTTCCGTCTACCAAATGGAACCTTAGACCTCAGGTGTCAGTTGAAATTTCAGTATGTTTTAAAGTGTGTCACCGAAGTCTGAAAACGCTTAAGCGATGCCAAGCAGAGATTATATTATAAACTAGCTACTTAAAAGAAGAGTAAGGATGAAAATATTTGATACACAGACGAGCAGATAAACATAGCGTAAGACTCAAAATATTTTCACGGTCACAGACACAAGTTACTGTAAAGATAGAAGTAAACCAGATTAGATAGGGTAGGATTCTTTATTATATTCTCCAGCCGCTCTCCATGAGCAGTGCCAATAAGCATAACCCCTCTCTCAGCAATCGATCGACAAGCATTGACTTCAGCTTCTGTGCCAATCTCATCAACAATGATTACTTCAGGCATGTGATTTTCCACTGCCTCAGTCATGACCTTGTGTTGCATAGATGGTTCGGCAACCTGCAATCTTCGAGCCCCTCCTATTCCTGGGTGAGGTATATCCCCATCCCCACCTATTTCGTTGCTCGTATCAACAATAACCTATCCCAATTGTTAGAATCTGAGAGCATCTACTTCTTTAAAGTTAGCTATACTAAGCCAACTGAGGGAGGGAGGGAGGGAGAGAGAGAGCTAACCACTCTTTTCTGAAGCTCATCTGACAATACACGAGCAATCTCTCGCATAACAGTAGTTTTCCCAACACCAGGCCTGTACATAGAACTGAAGTTATAAAAATGTAGGGGTACTGTGAAGACTATAAGCCAGATAAAAGGACCATCAAACTTATACACTCCTTCGAAAAGCCAACTTAATCTTTTCCCAATTCAAAACACCATGATTTCAATAATTTTATTGAATATGAAAATTGTGAGATACAGAGAAAGTACTACCAGTTACAAGATTCATCATTGTAAATGCTCGTATAAATCACATCACTCTAAGGCTGGTTATGCTTGATATTAACTTCTGAAAATTCAACAGCGATTTTAAATTTATGAAAGGAGGGAGTAGCAAAGTTGTGCATCCTTAGAGCCTAGATACATGTTATAGGTCCTTTGGGTCAAGTTGAAGTAGATGATACTAAAAAATGATGCTACAAGAGAAGTTTCAACCACCAAACCACAGAGAAGATTAGACCCAAGCCATTGCTCTGGATCTCAACTTTCAGACACAGAACAGCTTACCTTTATCATAACATGTACTTTAAAATTTCATGGATGCTTGCGTGACATACCTAGAGGTCTACCACAATTCCAGTATAGAATATCTAAAGAATGTCACAGTCAAGGAACTCCTTGTTAACCCATCCTAAACCTGATATCTTGGCTTCAAAACTGATGGAAGACACACAGCCGCTCTCATCAATGAAACTAAAAGAAGACACCCACAAATGGTCAAGAAACAAAGTATTTCTAGAAAGCTTCACAAAACCATTTAAAGGGCGGAAAACATTTTATCACATTTATTGCCATGTTCAACAATATAGAAAATTTCCAAAACACTTTTAGGGGAATTTATAAAGATTTCGAGTGCACCTAACAAAGATATGGGCACACCTCGTCTGCTGAACTCAATTCAGCAGATTCTTTTGTTATTCTAGTTGATATATAGGCATATCACTAAATAAACTTTCACCTGAAACACATGCCCCTAATGGACTGTAGAACAGCATAAGAAGCACCTTACAGCAGATACTTCTAACAAAGTGAAATAATGCATTGTCTAACTCTTAATGTTAGCTCTGATAATATTTCCTGCTTAACTAGTACAAGATTAGCTATCTATCAGAAAAGATCAGGGATTTTAAAGTCAGTTAGTCAGTCAAGACTTGTGAAATAAAATAAGGAGAAAATGTGGTATATTGATATTAGATGCTTAATTGCTTATTACAAATTAGGCCACTAATTGTTGCTTCCATTGTTTTCACCAAAACCGAATCATTCGAGCAACAAATCCACTTCCATGACGTTTGTAGTTTGTAATATTTCATGGTATGGATGCTGAAACAAATTGCTTCCTTCAATATTGAGCCATTGGGTGGGTATATACAAGGATGCAAGTATGCACTCTGGGGTTAATTACCTTCCAACAAACAAGATGCTTTCTCCATAACGAAGAAGATCCTGAACCATGGTAATATGACCCCTAACAGCCCTTCCAACTCGGCAAGTTAAGCCAACAATTGACCCATTCCTACTTCTGATTGCAGATATCCGGTGCAATGTACCAGTGATGCCAGCTCTATTATCCCCTCCAAATTGTCCAACTGCATCTTGAGCATGCAACAACTCTTGTAATGACACCTGACTAATCATTATAAGTTTTATTAATTATAAAGCCTATTGTACAAATCATGCTATTGTAAAGGTACTATTGTACAAAGCCCATTGTACAAGGCCTGCTATTGTTTAAAGCATGCTCAACTTATAGAAAATAGCCAAATCATCCGTCAAGTCTTCAACAGCCTCCCCACATGTGACATCATCCCATAATTGGATATACAAATACAGTACATTGCATCGCACAAGGCAGCAACATCAACATGGGGAACTGAAGTACAGGCAAGAGTACATAAACTCGAGATATTGCAGAACTATATAACTACAAAATGTAGAGTCAGGAATTCCTTCAAAGATATGCTGTTACAGAATTACTGTTGACCATCGTTATTTAAAAGTAAAAAATAGATGGCATTGATATATGAAATTTAGTTTTCACTTTTTCTTCAATAAAATATGCTATGACTCCTAAATGTGAAGATAGTTGATGCAAATTAAATAAATTTGTGCTAAAAAAAGATTCACCCAATATAAATTAAAGCCTCTTGAAAGCGTTTACCTCAGAATTTCTTAGATACCGTCGGCCAGAATCTCCTAGGTAGCGTGCTTCTGGAAAACGACCCAGGTCCAATATCACCTATTTATGTGAGAGAAACATTATGTTTGCAGTTCTGGTACATGTATCCTTTTTTCCTTAGAATAGTGCAGATGTGAAACCCCATTTCAGGTAGTGAGTTCAACAGAGTGAGCATTGGGAAGAGTTGGAGACAAATTATCAGAGGCTTTGTTGCAATTTGAAATCGATTAATCTACCCCTAGTAGACAAATAAATTTACTCAAATCACTTCAACTGTAAAATTTATCCCATTATTGCTCATAAATTGTAAATTATGAAGTCTTTCAATCTCTCTATATCTGAATCTATGCCTGTGTCATCCACATTTAGGTTCATTTATACCATAATTCTTCAATTTTTTCATGTCATTCACTGACCAAAAACCAACCTAGTCTCTCATCTATATGATTAACATTTGAAAAATGTGAGGGTGAAAGAATGGCGGAAGACCCAGGAAATTATAAAAAGTAAAAGGTTCTTCTGATGACTAATTTTGAAAGATGATCCAATGGCTTGTGATATATCATTTTTTCTTGGAAATTCTAAAAGATCATTAATTTAAACAGGCAGAATTATGTGCAACTGAAAATTTGCGAACTCCATTAATGATTCTCAGGATCACTATGATTAAGTAATTCATTGATTAGTGGAGTAAAGGGAGATCAATTCTCTAAATGATCTTGTGTTTGTCATAGTAAGTTGATTGGATGTAACAAACTTATCTTCCAATCTTTGCATGTAGCAGTCTCTGCCATATGCAAAATTAAACCATTGTGTGCCTTTCTTTGAATTTCCCTTCCCATTCCCTAATATGACACATAGTATTTTATATCCAATTTTTGTAGCATACTTCTCCCCACAAAATACACCCTTCTTCTGTTGATTCCAATTTAAAGTTGAACAATATAATTAATTTCAACAACACTTAGAACAAAAATTAAATAGAGATATATGAATTAATAGCATGAGAATTTACCATAATAGAGAAACTACTATAAAGCAATGAGTGTTTGCAGGTAGCTAGTAGTCATAAGGATGAAACAATCAACTGTGATTTTGCTAATAGAGCAATTATTCATACGCAAAATCACAAAGTATGTAGAAATTAAGCTATAAAAGCCACATAGCTGAAATATACACTAATATTCACCTCTAGGAGCTGAGATTGTTTTGATTCTAAAAGAAGATTTTCATGTATATCATGTGGAAGAATCTGCAAAACAAAGGAAAAAATTTAGAAATTAAAAATAAACAACAAACACTTGTCAGAAACTTATGAGCAAACTGAATTCGAGTGTGAACAAAGGTATCCACATCGGCACCTACTTGGAATTGTTGAAATCAAATCCTAGTTTTGACTATGATTCAGATTCAAACTATGAGACATAACTATCTTGTGAAGTTAGTTATAAAATATGAAGAAATAGCACAAATGCTAATAACATTAAGTTCGATAGTGGATCTATTGACAATTGAAGAGTAGTGCTAAAACACAGAAGAATACGAAGAAGAGAAGACTCATAAAAGAGAAGGTATATAAATGTAATGAGATAAATAAGGATATAATTAAATCTAGATGTAAAGATATATAGAGAGAAATATATTTGTATATAAAGAGCACTAGATATAGATTAATTAGGCCATCTCTGCAATTCAATTTATTCCATGGTCCGTACCAAACCTTCCTGGAGGGTAAAACTTTTCCTAGTTGGAAACAACAAGAAGCTTCGCCACTTCGAGATTAAACTAATTGTACTATTTGCAATATACTCAAGCTATCACAGGTACAACTACTAATAATGCTACTATTTGCTACAGTTATATACTCAATTTACTCTGAAACCAAAGCGGTGATAAATCACTATTTCACATCACTAACGAGTTGAAGCCCTTAGCTTTACATATTATCGTATTTTAAAATCCATGTCATCTTTGATGACCACATCTTTTAAGATTTTATTTCTGTTGCTTATCACATCCCCCTTGAAGAAAAGAACACTACTAAGAACTTATTCCAATTTAATCTTGTCATGTGACATGCTGGTGTTATATCATCATGTTAACAAAACCTTCTAATTCTCTTCTTTGTTCAGAATATTCGATGCTTGTCCAATTTGTGTAGATAAGTCAACTGTTCATATAGTACATCTCTAGGACTTAAGTGAAAAACATGGTATCATCAACTCCAGTAGGCTCATAAGTGATGCTGTATACCCACAGTCAACTGTTTGACCATGTTTCCAACTGCAAGCTGAGACTTTAGAAGTTGTAATCATGAACTAACTCCATAACTTCAGTAAATCCATAAAATATAAGGACAACTCCACTCTCATGTTTTAGGCTCTGACTTCCTCGATTTCTGTTGTCTTAGTGCGTGCGTGCGTGTGTGTGTAGATCTGCTCGTAATTCTTGTCTGACAAGTTCTGTGTTATCAAATGAGATTGAGTCTATTAATCTTCCCTCTTCAGCGAACCCCACCAGTATGGAATAATAACATCTGTAATTGAATTCAAAATAATATGCATAAATCTTATACAGAATATTAGAATGGCAGAAATATTAAGCTTAGCCTTTTGAGTTAAGATGGGTCTAACATGTATACTCCGGTGAACTTCCCTAACAGACTTTATAACTTCTAATTCCTACATATTGGGAGGATCATAATTCATAAGTGTGAGAGTTCATTCAATAATCACAAATCCACACATTCCAATTTCTATATTTTGAAAGGAGCATAAGTAGTCAAAGGTTGTTTCATTAATTCAAACACTTCGAAATCCAAATAATACACTAAAATAAAACCACCAGCTACTGACAAATCCTCCCACCCAAAATATCTAAAACTCTTCTTTATAAAAACTAAGCAATCGAGATGTTACAATCATTCCAAAAACTAGATATACGAACATTTTTCTCATTCCAAATCATATAATTGAAACATTTTAAACTATCAGCTCTCCCTAAAATCATAACATGGTATTTGAAATGTACCACAAACTTTGAGCGAATCAAAGAGTGTCACAATTAATTATGACCTGCAACAGGGCGTGAATGTCGTCTTCGTCGTCGTCGTCGTCAGCCACAGAATGGGAATTTCGAGGAACACAACTCAGACGGTGATTCTTCTTCTTCAAATTGCGAGCAGGAGAATCAAGCAGGAGGGCGCCATTACTGGATTTGAGGACGGGGATTGGATATGGCGGATGGTGATGCACAAATTGCAACGAGATCGTCGAGAATTTAAAGCAAACTTCCATTCTTGTGTATATTTTGCACACGATGCTATGTTCTTGGGTTTAACGGTTGTGTCACCAGATAGAAACGAAATTACACAAATAGCTTTTTGGGCCCCTGATTTTCTTTTAGGATTTTTCAGCTATTCAACTTTAAAAATTTTGTAATAATTTGCTTTTCGGAAGTGAACCCGGCCGCAAATAGTTTAAGGTTTGAGTTTATATTTTTACCATCCGTGTAAAATGACCCGCATGTTAACCGACTTATAAAATTATGGGTCGAATTGGGTAAAATCACAGGTTATCCGCAAATTTCATCTAAATTAATTATATTATTTTCTTGTTTTATGCTTAGTTCTAAAAATAAATTATGAAAACCCCTTAGCTTCAAATTCACTTCTTTTTAAGACAGTTGTAGATGCAAGTAGAAATGTTTTTTGAAAGACATGTTGTTGTCTCAAGAGATTGATGTTGATAAAAGGACAAAGGCGATGAAATGCAGGAAAAAGCATATGACAATGGAGCTCAATAGCTCGTTAAAAGGAACCGCAGAGTTTAGAGTGTCTTGTTAAATACTTCTAGTCGTGGATAAGTTAATTTTGATATATGCATTGCTCATTTAGATCAGGATGAGTCTTAGTTTGTCTTATTGTTATATTTGTTTTGTGGAACTCTTTTCTTATTACCACATCATGCTGTCTTCTTTTTGGTGGGGTCAGATTGTGGGTTTTTTGCAAGTGGCATCTTGATTTATGTATACTTGCATGCAGATTTAATTCCCAACAAAAAGGAAAAAATTTTGTTTGTGCAAAGTTGCAAGGGGTCAACCCAACCCAACCCAATATGATCGATTAAGTTTGGGTAGCATAAATCGTGCCCTGTAGATTCACGGCTAAATATAATTTGTACTCGTTTGATCCGTGTCCACATGACTAGCGGGTAATTCGATCCAACTCACCCGTTTGATAGGTTTATACATGGGTATTTATGAGTAATCTGTTGAGACTCGTGATATTTATTTGAAAGTAAATTTATTTTTTAATACCAAATGTTGTACGTATTATCCAAGATTAAATTTTGTATATACCTATTATCCATGACTATGGGTACTGAATAACCTGCGAGCACCTTAATTATTACAACTAACTCCTCTAGATGATCATCACATTACCTATCTCCTCAAGATGATCATCACCTAACTCATTTTCAGTGTGATACACTCCCTCACACATATCTAGAACATGCTCATCTTCTTCCTCTTTCGCATCTCCCTTGACTAGGGCTACCCGTGCAGCACTCGAAAAAGGAGTAGGGCACTCAAAGAACTTATGTCTTATCCCATGATAGTTATACCAAAATTGACGTAGGACTGTGCAAATTAAAAATGGAAATTTGAGAATTTGAGAGAAAATCAATAATCCAACATCTAAGGTAGGACTAGTAGGGTTTTCCTAGGCAAGTTTACGTTAAATCTAAGAAAAAACAAGAACCTCTACTGTTATCAAAAAAAATATTATAATATGCCAAAAATTCTTTTCAATAACAGAGTATGAGAGTATTTATAATGAACAGAAAATTGTTGACCGGTGTCTTTATTTGAAAAGTATTACCATACAGTTTGAGTATATTTAAACTCTTTCCGTGCAATTTATGTTATCATATTATTATTTGATATCTTATACTAATACATGACATGCAATTTGATATATATCACATATATTTTATTATTTATATTTGTTAATTCCTTAATTAATAGATAATGTGTTATTATACATTAAAATATATTATATAATAAAATATTAGATGTTTAATATATATATCACATTAATAATAACAATAATAATTATTATTATTATAATAATAGCATTATTATTATTATAGTAATAATAGCATTAATAATATTAATATTATAGATGAATTCGGCTCTGCGTTATTACTTTTTCAACTGATTAGATTATTTTTTTTCAATTGATTAGATTATTTATTATTACGCAAAATTTAGTATTAATCTTTGATTATTATTTATGAAAATAATTGTCTCCTATATAATTAAGGAGACTTGACATAAGAAGTGGAAGTTGACAAATAACGTCAAAGAGTCCTATACGTGAACTCTTCTTATGAATTAATATATAATCTTTCTTTAAATTTTATCCAAAACCTCCTAAATAAGTGCCTAATTAACTATATCACTGTTTCATCTCGGTTCAACATTCAATAAAATCGATCATAAATGAGTTAGGAAAAGCCAAACTAAAATCACTCATCATTTATCCAATTAAAATTTAATTTGTAATTAACTATAATTTTTATGTAATAAACCAATTTATGTATAGTTTCAAATTATTAACTTTTTATTGTAATAAATTTTTTATTAAAATATGTATTAAATTATATAATAACGAGAAATCATGTAAAGAAGTTTATTAAACATATACTCAAATAATCTAAAAAATACTTATAAAAAATTGAAAAAGAAAAAATTAACTAAATCGACAAGTCAAATATTATTACTATTTACAATAATTAAAACTATACAAATTAGTTTAACTTTTATAATTAGTTTATACAAATATACAACTATGAAAAATAAAATTCGTGTTTGACAGTGTTACAAAACTAGTAATAATAATAATATTAGAATAATAGATAGATAGAGGTATAGATATATAATTATAGGTATATACTATCAAAGTCAACTTTTTTTAATCATTAAATAGAAAATACATTTATCAAATTAAGGATTTTAAAATTAGGGAATCTGACTTTTTAAAGTCAAAATATGATAAATAAATGTAAGCAAATTAGGTAATTAGAATGTGTTTTTTAGTAATTGAGTAATTTACTGTAACCCTAGTTCTCTTGAATAAATATTCCGTATCTGCTCCTATATTTCATTCCCCACTAGCTATACGTAGATAGACAGCGACTCCATCTTCCATTCTAATAAATATCTAAATCACCCTTTTGAGTTTCTCTCATATATCTCAAGTTTTAGCCTTTTTTAGTCTCATATTTGTCAAGTCATTTCTTTTCTCAGCAGAAAATCTGCAGTTAAGCTTTCTCCATTTTCATCATCTTATATATTTGTTGCCATTTCTAGCCATATCTGGATTTTAATAATTTTTTAAAATTATTTTTCTTGCAGATTGAAGAGAAAAAAGAAAAAAGAAAAGTCAGGATGTGGATTGTGCATATAAGTGTCAAGATTGGTACAAATTCTAACATATGATTCTCTATCTAAAGATGCCCATGAATTTTATTTATTCCTAAATAATTTTGTAACTTTGTAAGACCACTCACATCAGGTCTTCTATATTCTCTATCATCTCAAATTTTTTAACGAGTAAAAAGTTGAAAGTTCAAAAATTATCTCTGAACAATGAATTCTTACTTTAACAAAATTAATATTCAAATTATTTTAATTTCCATAATATGGATGCCGGTGGTTAAAAAAATAAAAATTTTAAAAGATATGAAAAAAATATAATTTAATTGGTAAAATAGAAAATCTTTTAAATAGGGAATATGTTAAAAGATGGCCTAACACCTTGTCTTTGTTACTAAGATATAACCTTTACTGTTCATCAAGGATACACACATTTCCTTCGCTAGCATTTTTTTTTAACAAATTTTTTTTTTGCTTTTTTTAATGTTTATCTACATAATTTTGTTTGTTCAATTCTTCATGATATGTTATGTGAGTTTATCTGTCTTATGGACAGTTTTTGCCTTTTTTTTTTAGGGAGAATTTCAATATTGGAGTGTCTCTAGCCAAATTCTGTGCTCAAGAAGAAAACTTAGATAAATAAATACTCTATGATCAGTCCTGTAAAAAATCTATAAAAAGAGTTAAAATTTAAATTCTTCAAGGGTTAAGATCTAAATTTATTTCATTTTGATAATACAAAAATTAATTAATATATATCTCAAAGACAATGGCATGCATGTATTACCAAAAATATTAATTTTGAAAATCCTATGGTTAACTTTATCATCATATTGTACTTATTTGATTCTTTGAATCGTGCGATAGATTAGACTGTTTACAGTATTAACCGACTCCAATGTGAGCTTAGCTGCTGGGAGTTCGTTCGCCAATATCTGAAAACCCACAGTTAGCAGACAACCACTGCCACTATCACCGCTACTGCCGCCATTCCAATGCAGTTGTTTGGTCCACCAGAGTTCAGGAAACAATCTGGAACAATTGCAAAACCACATTGCAGCAAATTTGCACTTGCAGAATCTCCCCCATATATCACCATGTTCATGGATGACTCGTCAAATCTGCAAAAACTATTAATGACCCAGACGTCTCTTGGAGTATCAGCATTTTATTCTGATTTGTGTTTGTGCTTTTCTCAGTAGCTCATAGAAGAGAAAACTCAGTTATTTCTGGCCGCGAAGATATAAACTTACAGTCCAGCGTATGGGGTTAGAACTTAAGAATAGTTTCGAAGGAAATAGTCCAATACTTGTGGACAAGCCTATTTTGTACTTGTGCATTTGAATTTTTATTTTTGCCATAAAAAAAATGTTGTACTCATTTATTTGTAACACAACTTTGGTTACTGCTCTTCTATAAAATGAGCAGGCCATATATTATAATTTCTATTGTGAAATATATCAAAATTTCTCCGAGTGAAGTATTTTTTTTTTGGTTATTCAAATTTTCTTCAAGTTGTCAGCAAGTTACATAGTAATCACTTGTATTTCTAATAGGGATTAGCCAGTACTATTTAATCTTGAGAGTTTGAAGTCGATTAGGAAAAAAAACTACAAGAGAAAAGGTACTTTAGCTATGGTCACTTATTAACGACGGTAGGCAACAATTCAAATTCGTAGCTATATATTTGACCGCTATTGTGTAGCAATAAAAGCCATTGCAGTAGGCTACAGCGACAGTCGCATGGAGAGCCTTCAATGGTTCTCGTGAAGTCCTTGTGGTCAAAATATTTTGGACCTGAGCTATAATATAATCATGGTGTAATTGTACTGCTCTTTTTAATAAAAGTTTCTTTTTTGGAAGATCCAAAAAAAAAACAAAGGTCTCTGATATATATACATTCCAAAGCAAAAACTCTTCTGTAGCAATAGCAGGAGCAAGTTACAAAAATACTTACTCTTAGTCACCTTGTGCCTTGAAATGATCAAGTTTCTCTCTCTCTCTCTCTTGTTGAGGGAAAAATTTATTGCCAAGAAAACTGACCACAATACAACCATGAAGAGCACAAAAGATTTGGCCCACCAACAATAACAACCTCGAAGAAATCATCTGGCTGAAACACACAACACAATACAACATATACAAGAATAAAAAACTTAGCACAGCACGAATCTTCAACAAACTCTCTCTCGGTCAAGAAGAAACAAGCTAAAAAAAGATAATCAGCTGTATATTCTGCAGAAAGAGAAAACTAGATTGCACCTTGTGAGCCCAAGAGATTCATTTAATTGCACTGCACAAATCGTATTCGCTTGGTACTTGTCGGAATGAGAATTAAATAAGAATTAGAATGAATTTAAAGAAGAAAAAGTAGCGGCGAAAGAGAAGGACGATAAAAAAACAGAGGGAGATTGGATGAAAAATATGATGAGCTAGTGTTGAAATGACAATTCCTTGCCTTCTGGATGATATTTTCTATTGCAACACCCCACTGTAATTTTCATTCCAAACTTTATCTATTTTTCTGTTATCTTTCTCGTTTACCATTACTTTTTCTTCTTAAGTTCATTCCATTCTCAATCTCATTTCAACAGGTAACCAAGTAGAGTATGATTGTACAAACAACATTGGCTGTAAACTCAATTTATGCTAAGCTAGTCTCCTTAATTAAAATGTATTAAACACCAATTATTGAACACCTTGTACTTGATTCGGTTGATGGTATCATGCTTGCACATCACTTCCTTGTTAAAGACTCATTTATTCCGCGCTTCACATATATTCGAAAAGGTGAAAATCACAATCAAAAGCCAAATCTTCTTGCCTTCATTTGAATTAGAAGGTCCTTGCAACCCCAAACTGACTTCAATTGTACCTGGACACAGTACAGATCACTTCCACCAGCGGAATATACTGGACCACGCCTTCCATGCTAAACTACAATATTGGACCAGAACATGAGAGGCACTCTCTACATTATCTTCACACCAGTAACATATGGTCCTTGAATCTTATCAATACTTCTTAGACATTCACTAATTCTCGAGTCTAGATTACTATAGACTTTCACTTTTCATTTTTGCCAATTAAATGTTCAAGTTTGAGAGGATGTGGACTAGCACAACTCAAGTGGAAAAAGTACATCTGCTCGACCTTTGTGTCGGACAAAACCTCATGGGGTGAGTGTTGGGTATTATACGGATTTAATGTATTCGTCAATAAAAAAAATGATCAAGTTATTTGATCTATCTTGGACCACATATATGTAAATTATCTCTAACAATTGAACTCACATATTTTCCATACCTTCATAACAGTCTACCCACACAATGTTCATCTAGTGAGACTCCATCGATCCACTGGAACAATTTTAATTTGGATTTCTTCCTGTTCCCAAACAAAAAGACTTCTGATTTTTTTGTGAGATTCCTTTCGTTGGGGTTTTTTTTTTGGGGGGTGGGTGGGTGGTGGTTGTGTTTCTCTGATTTTCTATTTTATAACTTAGTACATTTCTTTTGAACTTTTGTACTGCTTGGTGAGTTCAATAAAATTCATTTTTTGCTGATAAAAGAAATACCCATCTCTTCTAAAATGTTGAGCAATTGTAGCATTTATTTTCTATCAACCACGTTAAAAAATCTAAAGACCAACTTATAATGGGAGCTGGGCTCAACTTGGCGAAAGATTTAGGATACATAATGAACTTGGGAGCCCCAATGATACGTTGGGTAAACCCATTTTATGTTGAACACACATATGATACGTTGGGTACCCTAGCTTATGATTAGTAATCTTACAATTGCAGATGATCATTTACTATTCTGCCGTGATTTGGAATTTGTGACACTACAAGGAAAAGATCCAATCTCAACTCCTCGAGAAATGACATCGAGAGATAATTTGTCGAGACATGAAATCATCGAGAGTTCCGCCGGGGAAAGAAAAAGACAATCTCGACGGTGAAGCCATCAAAACTGATATCAAACCGTCGAGATTATATTTTTCTCGGAAAACAAATAATTTATCGTTTTCTTATATTTAAAAATATTAATAAAATTAAACTCGACGACCATCATAATCGCAACATAAATAATATATATAAGATAAAGTTTTATCAACATAACACAATTACCTATACAAAAACTATGTTATTTATTATCTTACCACCAAACCCCTCCTGTAATCTTCCAACATAAATAATGTAAGACAAAGTTTCATCAACATACTGCAATTACTCATATAAAAACTATGTTATTTATTATCTTACCACCAAATTCAGGTTGCAGCAGCTTGGCTAGGTAAAAACTGTTTTTTTTTTCTCCAGTAAGCATCTTATACTAGTGGAAGAAACATCTAGCTTGGATATATGTATTTGATTAATTTTGTGTGCCTTGGATCCGTCAAAAATTCCTAGCTCCTGCCCCAGCTCGATGTAATTGCTTGGACTTTGTTCGTCTCTTTCGTATTGGGTGCTGATAAATTTTTTCTTTTGCCATAAAGAAAAGAATAAAATATTAAGTAAATATTATAATTTTTCTTAAAGATAATACCTTAATAAATCTTAATTTGATATTTATATCTACGCAACCTTTTCATTTTATAAATAATAATAATATTACTATCACAATATGATTCGAATTTTAAAAAAAAAATTAAATTTTCTCCATCAGTTTAAGAAAATTCATAATTTCATATCAACAATATTGTCATTATATTTGGACAGGTCCATTATATCATGATATATAATTCCAAATTACACATGCTACTGGATAACCACTAACCGGTTGCTAACTTCTCTTTGTTGGTTTTGCACGAAATTCTAAGTGGTTTTGTCTTATTATAATAAAAAATTATTAAATTACAAGTATCGGAGAATTATCCGGAAAAAACTAGAAAATCCCATCACGTCCTTTTCAGTAATTTAAGATTTTTCATAAACGGTAACCCTAGAAGTCTCTAGTTATATATATATGCGTTATCTGTTCATAGATTACATCGCCCACTGCAGATAGCGCCTCTCCCCAACCTTAATCAGCCATTAGATCGAGTTCAGTCTCTCTCTCCTCTCTCTCTCTCTCCTCTCTCTCTCTCTCTCTCTCTCTCTCATATATCCCAAGTTTATTAGTTTAGCCTTCTCTAATCTCATATTTGTGAAGCGATTTGCTTTCTCACCGCAAGATATGCAGTTAAGTTTTATCCATTTTCAGCATCCTATACATTTATTGCCATCTCTATGAATATCAGGATTTTAATTTTTTTTCTTGCAGATCAAAGAAAAAAAGAAAGAAGAAAAGGGAGGAAGGGGATCGTGCAGATAAGAGTCAAATTGGTATAAATTCTCTAAAGATGCCCATAGAATTCAATATATGATTCTCTAAAGATGCCCATAAATTTTAATTCCCAATTAAATTTTTTATAAGACTTTAGTTTAACACATTGTCCATGTTAATAAGATATAATAATAATAATAATCTTTGGTACTAAGATGTGAGGTTTTTGCGCTTATTTTCGTTGAACTACAGATATTTTCCTCATTATTATTTTACTAATCACTTTTCTGTATACAGTCTAATGGACAATATCCATTTTATCCCCGTGTCATAATTTTTTGATTTATTTTTTATTTTCGCTTATGATAGTGATTCACCGGTGCATGGTTTAAACTATATTTTTCTTCAATTTCACCTAGAGTGATGTTCATTGCATTTCAAAGTCACGAAAGGTGAAGCCTCAAGAACTATATCAGTGCAGCTCAGTTTGGTGAGTATCAATTTAATTGGTTCATTATGCATGTTATGTTATGTATTTTATGGAGTGTCGTTTTCGTGCCAAACAGTGCTTAAGAAGAAACTTAGAAGATATATAAGACTTTTTCAATTTTATAAAAAAAGTTATATTTGAAAATTTTTAATTTTAGAATTTATGCGATGTTGATTCTCTGCAACTATTAATATCTTAAACAGAAAACGAAAACTGGGTATGAGGGACTTGGTCGCAGGATTATGTACCAAATCCTTCAAATGTGTCGTCAATCTACAAATATTGACACCACTGCCCACTAACACAGCCACACAAACTCACCCCACGCCACCTCCCTACACACCCACCCCACCCCTAATCAACTGCCATATTCCAATGTAGTCAGCACCACCCGCCACCATGTCTAAATGTCTAATAAGATTGCCAGTTATCACCAGGAGCGCGAAATTGATTAGCACGGCCACACATCGATCCATCCCACCAGCTCAACCTCCATTCAACAACTATCCTAGCAGCAATGCCATGCATATGATCATTATCACCATTAATAAACTAAATCTCCCATCATCACCATCAGTAGAATGAGATCCCTAATTATCACCCCTAAGAAATGCATATTTGTTCTACACCATCATATTCCATCGCTAACAAAACATCCAAATTAGCAGAAACAATTTTCACAAAAATCAAATCATTACAGTTGGTCTAAGAGATGGAGGACATCTCTGTACTAACAAATGAATTTCAAGTTCTACTATTTTTCATTCGATATCTAAAATGGGGGATGTTGGTCCTGATTTTAACTTTGTAACAAATTTACAATTCTTTTGACAGCTCCATTATTCTCCCTTCTATTACATTAACCTATTTTATTCTTACGTCCTATTTCCTTAACAAATTTTTCGTCCTATAGAATTTAAAATTTAGAAATCAAGATTTTAAATACTGGTGGCTGTCAAACCAACAAGATTAAATTAACCTATTCTAAAATATTTAAGTAATACAGCGAAGTAGGATCGTCTCCTCAGGGAATGGTGAATTCGTCTCTTCTAAACAAGTAACTAATGGGGGTGTCTCGATTTAATTTTAAACTACTAAAATGTTAATAATGAAACAGAAAGTAACAAGATCAAGGAAATTCTAATAAGAAAAAGCTCTAGTCAAGAATTTCGATCCACCTTGGTTCATGCCTTGATCATCAATGCAATAATAGTTCAATAATTTAAGAATAAATTGATCATAATAATGACAAACCTGCACATTACCCATCTTCCTTAATTGTATGGTAATAAATAAAATCTCATAAATCACCTCCTAATCAAAATATAATCCCCGAAATCTCGCAAGATTAATATTCCAACAGCATTAAGAAATATAAAGACACAATTCAAACAAATCAAACAAATCAAACACACACCGGGTTTAATTTAATTAGATTATTTATTTTCACAACACTATCAGTTCTAAACCAAGAAAATCAATGATGTCGATTGCTACGTTTTCAAAACACACAAAACCTTGTTCGTTTTGACTAGCTGTGATTAATTCAAGAATATTAAACACTAACCAGTAATTTAATAACAAGAATTAATCTTAATATAATTCAGAAAATAAATAAATACTCATGAATTATTGTGCATAAAACCAATTAGATCTCACAAGTTGCAAGAACACAAGGTTTCAATCAATTCTTGACTAGAATAAAGAAATTAGCAACTCAACATATTGAAAAACAAAACAAAACGATTCATTAATTTATAATATAAAAGCTTACTGAAGGAAAATATGAAAAACTTCAAGAAGAAAAGTTTTGCCGCTGCTGTCCCTTTTCCTCTCCTGTACGCTAGAATTCCTCCTGCTTTTTTTACGCTCCAAGAATTCTTATACCATCCTGTACCAAGTTTTTTATACTCATGAAAGTCTCCTTCTTTTTTTCTCATGTACAGTCTCATAATATAACTCAAAGTCTACTACAGATGGAGTCCCAATAGAAAAAGACTAAAATTTCACTTCCCTAAAATATAGGAATTAAAAGATACACTTAAAATCAATTTCTGGAATTTCAATTCACAAGCAGCGGTCCATGCCACGTTACTTCCTTCAAGGTTATCTCCAAATGCTTTAGAATTCGGCACTTCATTTCCTTTTTATCCAAATTCCTCCTGTTATCAAACACTAGCACAAAATTCCACCATTAGCATAGATTTAGCTAAAAATTAAACATAAATAACAATAAAATTTCTGTTAATTATTGACTTATCAAATACAAATAATTAAACTCACGTTACACAAAAAAGTTGGTTATTACATTACTCCGTTTTTTTTCCTCTTCTATTGACTTATTTTTTCTCTTCTATTCACTTTAGTTTGTTTTGTACAAGGACTTTTGCTTGGAGTTATGATAATAAAATAGTATTAATTGTATTAACTATTACTTCTATTATTATAAAATTTACAATAATAAACACAAATTGCATGTTAAACATTAATGAATATTAATGAGATTATTCATTTGACAACAATTAGTAATTACTTAAATTTTAGTAATTTATTTTATTTATTCTTCTAGCAGAACCTAGCATGTCTGTTTTGGGGACATGATGATTTTTTATACTCCCTCCGTTCCAAAAAGAAGAGAAATATAGATAACATTTGAAGACAAGATTTGTGTCGAAAAGTTTATCATTACAATATTTTTTTATTTTTAATTGAACAT
This sequence comes from Centella asiatica, assembly GCA_014636745.2. Taxonomy (NCBI): domain Eukaryota; kingdom Viridiplantae; phylum Streptophyta; class Magnoliopsida; order Apiales; family Apiaceae; genus Centella; species Centella asiatica. Next base: position 39,336,324 of record CM025784.1, on the reverse strand, counting down.
TCACAACAAGTTTCGCGAGAAAACATATTAGTTGGACATATAATTCAGTCAAAAGTCTAAATGTAACTCTCTTAATTATATCTGAACTATCGGATGTCTCAAAATCCATACAATCAAAACTTGCACAGCAGTAAAAAGTGAAACATCATTATTCAACTTAGGATGTTTTAAATTCCCATGAAGTTTTGCTGCTTTGCATTAGCAGGAATTAGCGTATGTTATATCTGTTATTGTATCTTCAGCTGTTGTATCCTTATGTATTCCAATTGTGGTATTGTGGGAGTCATTGATGGGGTTTGTTTAGTCTGGTTTGTTGTTACCCTTGGTTGCTTGCTAGTTACTGTTTAGCTTTGTTGTATTGGTCCAAACCTTTTGGTCATTATGCATTGTAACTTTTGGTTAGTTCAATAAATCTATTTTACTTTTGTCGATCAAAAAAAAAAAGTCCAGTTGCCAAATTTACTGGAATAAACTGGTTGAATCCTAGGAGTAGAATCAGAAATTAGAACATATTGTAGCAGCGTAGTAGAAGCTTTATAACCTTTTTTTTTTTTTTTTGTTTTACACGACCACCTATACCCTTTCCTACGCGAAAAATAGCCTGATCATCATCAACCAAGGGAGTTCTATCTTACCCATTTCAATCCTCTACGATTCCTTTTCCGACCCACTAATTTGTTGTTCTCGTTGGTTTAGGAGGAGCGTCCCCAGATGAAGGCACAGGCACTTCTTGTAGGAGGATATGGAACTCGGTTGAGGCCAATGACTCTCAGTTTTCCTAAGACTCTTGCGGATTTTGCCAACAAACCCATGATCCTTCATCAGATTGAGGCTCTTGAGGAAATTGGGGTGACTGAGTCGTTCTTGCAATAAATTACCAACCAGATGTGATGATGAACTTTCTGAAGGAATTTGAAACAAAACTTGGTATCCAAGCCTATTTGTCTAACGGCATCTCATCTCGATCGACCTAAATTTTTTGCTTCCAATCAACTTGTAGCTGTTTCAGGAGTAGCTGGTGACTATTGCTGATCATGCAACTGAAGACTTTTTTTTTTCTCTCAATGTAATTTTTTTTTCAAGGTTGTCAGTGATGATACTAATTAGTTAGAGGTGATACAAATATTAGAAGTGATAATTATTTAGATAATAACCTTGACGTTTAGGAGTTATCTGTACGAGTTTATATAGACTTCTCTGTGTTGTAATTCTTTGAGTGAGTGAATAAATAATATTCTTCTCCCACAAGATTTGATACATGTATGTCTTTATTTATGTCATATTATGTGTTTCAATAGGTGGATACCCAAAGAAATATCAATTTGTCTGGAAGCCAAAAAATAAATAAGTTTTGCTGAAAAACAAACAATAATTTGTAGGAATATATATATATATATATATATATATATATATATATAT
>CM025784.1:39315194-39334000 GCA_014636745.2 Centella asiatica | reverse complement strand
TTCTAAATAATAATAGATAATATAAAGTTTAGATTATATTTCTAACAGCCCCCCTTAAGCTAAACTTTTGCGCATACCAAGTTTCTTCTTCAATTGCTTGAAAACTTCCACCTTCAAAGGTTTCGTGAATATGTCAGCTATTTGATCTTGAGTCTTGCAATGCTTGATCACAATTTCATCTTTCTTGACCAAGTCTCGAATGAAGTGATACTTTATCCTTATGTGCTTGCTTTTACCATGAGATACCGGATTCTGAGAAAGTTCAATTACGGAACTACTATCACAATATATAAGTGGAGCTTCACTGAATGAGTGCTTAAGTTCTTCCAACACCCATGAGATCCATAGAGCTTGACAACTTGCCATTGCTAGTGAGATGTATTCGGATTCCGCCGTTGAAAGGGCCACAACTTGTTGCTTCTTTGACATCCATATAATTGCACCCGAACCAAGAAAGGATCATCAAAATTTCCACCCCAATCGCTATCACAATATCCAAGTAGTTTAGGATCATTTACCTTGTGATAATGAATGCCATCTTCAAGAGTTCCACGAACATATCTTAAAATTCTTTTTCCGGCTTCCCAATGACTCTTCTTCGGTTTGTCCATGAATCTACTGATCAGGCTTACACCATATGTGATGTTGGGTCGAGTAGCCGTCAAATACATCAAACTTCCAACAAGGCTTCGATACAACGTCTGATCAACATCTTTGCAATTATCATCTTTACTTAGCTTTAGACCAACTTCAACCGAAGTGCTAATTGGCTTGGCCTCTTCCATTCTAAATTTCTTCAACAAATCTTTTGCATACTTTTGTTGAGAGATGAATATGCCATCATCATTTTGTGTTACTTCAATGCCAAGAAAATAATGAAGTAGTCCCAAATCCGTCATCTCAAATTCTTGCATCATATTCCTCTTGAACTCCGTAATATCATCAAGATTATTTCCGGTAAATATCAAGTCATCCACATATAAGCCAATAATGAGAATATTACCTTTGTTCTCCTTGATGTAAAGAGTATGCTCAAATGGACACCTTTTGAATTTCATCTTCATAAAATATCCATCTATGCGACTATACCAAGCACGTGGTGCTTGTTTGAGTCCATATAATGCCTTCTTCAATTTGTATACTTTATTCTCTTCATTTTTCTTCATATAGCCTGGGGGTTAATCAATATACACCTCTTCTTGTAACACTCCATTCAAGAATGCTGATTTTACATCCATTTGGTAAACTTGCCACTTATTTTGAGCGGCCAAAGAAAGCACCAAACGAATTGTTTCAAGACGTGCTATAGGAGCAAAAACTTCTTTATAGTCAACACCATATTTTTGCTTGTAGCCTTTCACGACTAAACGAGCCTTGTGCTTTTCAACTTCACCATTTGCATTCATCTTTGTCTTGTAAACCCATTTAACTCCAATGAGTTTCTTTCCTTTAGGTACTTCCACTAATTCCCATGTTTGATTCCTTTCAATTGCATCAATCTCTTGATCCATAGCTTGCCTCCATTTGTCTTCTTTTATGGCTTCTTCAAAAGTGACTGGATCAACATTTCCATATAGAGCAAAATCAACAAAATCATCTTCCAAATTGCTTCTAATATCATTATATATCTCACCAAGACTTCTTGTTCTTTTTGGTTGAGTTTCCGAACTTGAAGAGGATGACGATGGTATAGAAGACGAGCTTGGAGAAGAATTGGATGGTGAAGGAGGAGCGGGGTTTTCTTCTTCAATTGGCTCAAATGCATCATCATCAAGAATAATACTTGGACTTTCCTTCTCATTTTTCCATTCCCATGCTTCCTTTTCATTGAAAATTACATCACGACTAATAATAGTCTTCTTTGTGATGGGATTATACAACTTGTATGCCTTGGAAGTTTCACTATAGCCAATAAAGATGCATTTTTCAGATTTATCATCAAGTTTACCTCTCTTTTCATCTGGCACATGAGAGTAACAAATACTTCCAAAAATTCGAAAGTGAGAAACACATGGCTTGTGACCACTCCATGCTTCTTGTGGAGTCATTCCTTGAACGCTTTTTGTTGCCGCCCGGTTGAGAACATAGCATACACAAGCTACTGCTTCGGCCCAAAACATCTTAGGCAATCTTTTCATCTTCAACATACTTCGAACAAGCTCCATGATAATTCGGTTCTTTCTTTCTGCCACCCCATTCTGTTGAGGAGTTGAACGAACCGTTAGTTAGTGACGAATGCCATGCTCTTTCAAATAACCTCCAAATTCTTTCTCCATATACTCTCCACCACGATCGGATCGTAGTGTCTTTAAATGAAAGCCACTTTGTTTCTCCACAAGTGCTTTAAAATCTTTGAATACTCCAAATACTTGTGATTTTTCTTTGAGAAAATAGATCCACATCTTGCGACTATAATCATCAATGAAAGTGAGAAAATAACGACTACCTCTAAGAGAGTTTGTGCGCATAGCTCCACACAAATCAGAATGCACCAACTCCAAAAGATTTCGTGCTCTCCGTGCCTTTTCTTTTGGAAATGGATCTCGATGGTGCTTGCCAAAGACACAATTTTCACAAACTTGATCTTGGCGATTAATGTTTGGAATTCCTCTCACCATGTGATCTTTGCAAATCTTGGATAATGTAGTGAAACTCAAGTGATTGTATCGGAAATGCCAAAGCCAAGACTTGTCATTCACAATATTAGCAAAACAAGGAAGAGCTTCTTTTTTGAGTTGCAACGGAAACACTTTAGTTGGAGTCATCTTGACTCTTGCAATAAGAACACCATTCTTGTCCTTAATTTCACATAAATCATTCTTGAAATTAACATTATGTCCCTTCTTCAAGAGTTATCCAACACTTAAAAGATTATGCTTAAGATCCGGAACATAATAAACATTAGAAATATGCTTTGTACCTTGCTTTGTGAGAATTAGAACATCACCACAGCCTTTGATGTTCAGCCTTTTATTGTCTCCCATCTTGACTTCTTTTTGAACGTTTTCATCAAAATTCACAAGGATATTTCTATTTCCGGTCATGTGGTTACTACAACCACTATCAATATACCAAACATCATCAAGAGAAGTATCTTGAATATTGCAAGCAAGAAGCAAACTTTCATCTTTTGTCTCCGAATCTTCATGTAAAAAATTAGAATCACCTTTTTCATCATTGATTCTCTTATTGCAATCCTTCTTCATATGTCCAAATTTATGACAATAATGACATTGAAAATTGAAAGAATTACCTCTTCCTCTTCCATTATATCCTCCATGGCTTCTTCCTCTTCCTCTTTGTGATGTACTTGAATTTTTAGTTTGAAATTTTCCTCTTCCTTGTCCTCTTCCTCGAGAAGATCCTCTTCCTCCTCTTCCTCTAAAAACGCCACGATTGTGGTCATGAATTTGAAAAGCTTGCTCGGAAGGTGAGGAATCAAATTGTTTGATTCGAAGCTCATGAGATTGGAGTGAGCCCAACAATTCTTCAAGAGAGAAATTATTCAAGTCTTTTGATTCTTCAATAGCTACCACAATATGTTCATACTTTCGGGTCATGCTACGAAAAAAAATTTCTATGACTTTTTTATCTTCAATTGTTTCACCATTAACTCGAAGTTGATTAACAATTGAAATTGTTCGATTATAAAATTCCTCCACCGATTCACTTTCTTTCATTTTGAGTAAATCAAACTCACCTCTTAAAGCTTGGAGTCTCACCATTTTTACTTTTTCTTCACCTTTATATGCTTTGTTAAGGGTGTCCCATGCCTTCTTTGATGTTGATGCCGTAGAGATCCTCTCAAAGATTGCTTCATCCACCGCTTGATAGATAAAGTAAAGAGCCTTCTTGTCCTTTTTTCGATTTCTCCTTCAAAGCATTCAATTGTTGTGTTGAGAGGGTTGCTTGATTCTCCGGTTCTTCATATCCATTTTCAACAATCTCCCAAAGATCTTGAGAGCCATATAACACCTTCATTTGGATGCTCCATTGGTTGTAGTTCTTTCCCGTCAAACGAGGAAGTTGAGGTTGAAACATGTTGTTGGAAGCCATCTTTAAACCTTGCTCTTGATACCACTTTGTAGGAATATATATATATATATATATATATATATATATATATAGTTGGAGATTAAGAGAAGAAACTTGTTCTCAATAATCTACACACTCATACAAAGGAAACTTGCTTTGTGAACTCACACACTTTGTATAAAACTTGAAACTTGTTGAATACATGATTACAACTACAAATGACTTGTCCTATTTATAGGACTCAAAATAACTTTCTAGATTCTCTAGTACATGTACTCCATGAGTCATATACATGCATGAACTAGATTAAGAGACACATTCATGTATTTGCCTATTCATGCATAATACCCAAAAGGCACTTCTTGAATATTCTAGAATAATTCTAAATAATAATAGATAATATAAAGTTTAGATTATATTTCTAACATAATTGACCTGTTACAGTTCAGTGTGATTATTTGCTGAAGTTTCACGGTGTGATTAATTACCAGGTCTAATATGTTTTTGAAAGATATATAGATTGTTGGTATTTTGAAATCCGTTGATGTGCATAACTCAAGCGTGATTAGAAGGGGTGATCATAGGTTTAGTTTCGTTTGTGAACATGAATTAGATGTTGGTAAGCTTGTTTCCAATACTTTTAATAAGCTTATGAGAAAATATATTCACATGCTTTAAGATCAAAAAAAAAAAAAAAAAAAAAAACAACATTACATGCATTTCAATATATCATATATCAAATTAAAATCTACTGTAAGTTTTATACGGAATAACTTAAAACAAGTTAAATAACATGAATATTAGAAAAGTTTCTGATTTCTGTATTGAAAAATTCCTATTTGAATACAAGAATAGTAGCTGCCTTTTATACAAGTTCTATGTATAAGACCAAAGCCATTAACAAACATTTGAATCTACATACAACTCTTTGAAAACTCTAAATCCTATAAACATCACAATTATTGTAGGTGATAAACATCAGCCAAGTTATCCAAGACTAGGAGTCTTTATCATCTCAATAGGCTTTGATTTTGTTTCTCCCATAGAACTGGATGTACTGTCGTAATATACCCAAACTAACTGGATTACAAATAGTCATAAAAAAATCAGTTTATACATGCATAACAATACGAAGAAAATTGCGTCCTATATCACCGATATGAGGAGTACTGTCATCGGAGCCAGACGACTACATCGCCAACAAAGCCCCAATAATGTGTACTTAACAAGGTTTTCAAATAATAAAGAGTGCCTTTGTTGAAATCTTAATGTATTTCATTTTAATTATTTTACAATCAAAATAAATTCAATCCGAATCAAATTTTAATCATAGAATTTTCCAAAAGTACTAGGTGACTTTTTGAAATTTAACCAATGATGCAAATCTAGCCTACCGACTCCCAAATTTAGCAGTCACTCTGAAATGGCTCCACGATCAAAATCCATAGCGGCTATGTTGTTTCGGTCATACGGGTTATTTACTGTTTTATTCAATTTTTTAAATAATATAGTTACATTTTTGTAGTTATGAATGTTCGAAGTTTTTGTATTTGAAACCCTAGGCCACATATAAGCCTAGAGATGTTCTGTGCCTATTTTTGGATGCTTTTGATTATATTTGATATTGCAAATCATAGAACGTGTAAGTTTCTCTTATCTACAGAATTCATGTCTTTTAATTCTTTCTGTTTTTACATTAACTTTGTTTTGGAACGGAAGGAGTAATGAACGATGAACATTAACAAATTAAAAACTTATGCCTCTGTCTAGCCTTGCATCAGCTAAAGCTCTCCAAGTTGGGGTCAACATCGGCAGCACATTCTAATAATCAACCTCGCATTGCTCCTCTTATAATCTACCATTTCTCTCCGCTGTGACTCGATGTGGACTAATTGGTTTTACAATGGAAACTTGCCATTCTTTTTGTGACCGAAATTCTTCCTACTACTAACTTGTTTCTCACTCATGAGGTTCTCACCCTTTGCCGGTTAGTTTGCACATTTATATGTGAAGAAATTTGTCAAAAATGATTAAGTTCGGAAAAAATGCCAAGTCTAGTTTCCTGTTCTTTTTTTTTATCAGCACAGCTCCTTGTTATTTATAATTACTTATTTCGGATGGTAATATTTTATTAAGAAAATTTTAAAAAGAAGAATTTGATCTACACTGTACCTGCTGTACCTATTTCCAAACACCGTTTCTAACGAGCAAACCTGTAATCCATACATAGAAACAAGTTTACAAGCTTTTATTGAAATGCTTTACAAGCTTAAAATCAAAGGAACTTTAGAAGCCTCTAACTAAACCAGAATCCATTTTTCATAAACTTATAACCGAAACAAACTATTCTATAAACAGTCAAGAGAAAATGTGCTTTTATATAGAAATTAATACGAAGAAAGCTACCTCATACGACGACGGAATGAGGAGTGTCACCACTGCTGGAATGCGGATGATTCATTTAAACTGACGTTATATATCGCTCTTGTGAATGAAAATAATTAACAACGTCATCATCTTTGCCTCGATCTTTTTGGTGTCTCCCTGAACCCTGTGTATACTGATGATAAGAAAATTTTGTAAGAAATCCTACATTGGTAAGAATAGTGTGGGAAGAATTTGTATTTCTAGTAGGAAGTAGCTAGTACTCCCTCCTACCCATTTTGTTTGCATCATATTCTATTTTGGCTAATTCCCATATTGTTATGGGCACAGCCGCCAGTATAGATTTCTCACGAACCCATTACCTATGGTATGGGTTCTAGAAAACTCTTTTTATTTTTATAATATTTTGAAAAAATACAACATTTATTTATGGATTAAACCCAAAAAAAAAAATAAAAAAAAAATTATCTCAAATTTTGGTGATCTTTGATGTTGTATAGAGTTATATTTATAACTGATAAAATTTTGAAAAACTTTACCAGCTTAGGTGATTAATAAGAACATAGGAAAAATATTTTACGATATTTTTTTCATCCATGAGATTGGTGAGGCCGTGAATCAATCCAGAAAGCCATTTTTTTCTCCCAGACTCAGTGCGAACTAATTTTGCAAAAAACTTTGATCCGAGTTTCGAGATACTTCAAATAAGGAATTTGAGACAACTGCTATTGTGTAGCATCTATCTTTGACAACTGCTATTGTGTAGCCAAAAATTCAAATTCTGTAGCATCTATCTTTGACAACTACTACTGTGTAGCAATAAGAGCCATTGTTATAGGCTACGACTTTGCACGGGAATTAGAGGATAAATATGGAAATCAACATATTTGATCATCTTTTTCATTAGAAACAGCTAAGGACTATTTGAGTTTATAAAGTGTTTTTGTGATGATGTAATTCATACACACCGCTAGGCTATTATAGAGAGCCAATGAGATTGACTAACCTTAACCCAATCAACTATAACAAATGGATAATTGTAATAAACTTATATCAATCTCCAGGATAATAATAATTTTCCTATATTAATCTCCAGTAACCTATTGATAATTAATACATTATAACAAACATGATCTTGACGCCCCCTCAAACTGATGATGGGATGCCGGAAAGCAGTTTGCTACGAATGAACTCAAAATCAGAATGATGCAGTGGCTTTGTCATAATATCCCCCAGTTGATCAGCAGTACAAATGATATAAGTTGGAGTCGTTTGGACTGCAGTAACTCACGAACAAAATGAAAATCAATTTCAACATGATGTGTGCGAGACTTAACAAGGAGGGCTCTGCAGTGTAGTGAGTTTTCGTGGAGGACAGTGAAAGATAACCAGAGGTTCCTCGGTGGTGACCGAGGCTAATTTAAGAGGCAAAGGAAGTTTTTACTTTGACAACATTGGGGGATGAGGATTCCATATATGGCACCACAGGCTTTGACGTTTGAGTAAGACTGGAATTTGAAATCTGCACTCAAGATAGTTATTACATTACGTCAAGACGATTGATGATGACTTCTGTGAGCACTGTGCGATCGAAAAGCAGAAGATAGTAAATTTCCTATTGATATGCGTAGAAGAAACGAGGTGATCGACTTCAATAATATATTTTCCTATGTACTGAATGCAACCTTTATCAGAATATTGCCAAGTCTAGTGACAGTGGAAAATTTGAATCTTGAACAACTCGATGTTAAAATAATACTTCTTCATGGGTACTTGGACGAACAAATTTATATGCGTCAATTAGAGGGATTTGAGCTTAAGGGGAAGGAAAGAAAGGTTTGTAAATTGAAAAATGACCTTATATCGCAGCCTCAAACAAGCTCCCATGCATTGGTATTTGAAGTTTGACAGGTTTGGGGCTTAAGTGCAAGGAACTTAAAATAATTTGAGGTATTTAAACCGATGGAGAATACATAATTGTTGAATTACACTACAAAAAAAAAAAAAAAGGTTATTGCAACGGCACAAACTGTCACAAATAAGAAAAAGTCGTCGTAATTAAGCTTAATGCCGACTGCCAACTGCAGGCCGTCGATATTAGTCATCGATACTAAGATAGTCCTGATTAAGACCAGTCAATATTACGGTCGCAATTAAATAAAAATTATATCGCCAGGCAGAACCATCAATATTAGTGATTTAGCCGTGGCAATTCGATATTTTCAGGTTAATCAAAATTATTTTCTGAAATAAACAATAGATAATAGAAAATTAACTAATTACGACGGGGGGCGTCGCTATTACGTAAATGCAGTTGCATTAATATTTCCATTAAAAAAAATTAAATTAGTTAATTACAACAGTTGACCGTCACAAATAGTCTAAGCCGTCGAGATTACTTTTTTTAAAATATTTTTTTATACATAGTTTTCTCCGGCTAAAACCTGCTTTCCCAAAAAGTAAAAACAAGCGCCATGCACCAATTTCCCAAAAAGTAAATATATATATATATAGCCAAAACTATTGTATATACAATCATCCCATAACTTCATCTGATAATTAAGGACAACATCAATAGATAAGTACAAAAGTGCTACAGTAAAAAATAAAACTCCTAATCTATGTGGTTATCGACATCACGATCATCATCATCATTAGTGTCAACATCATCCTGATCACGTCTCTCATCACAGTTCTCATGTCTCTCGTCCGCACGATAATCGATACCCTACTAAAAAATAATATTGTTAGTCATATATTTGATTTTACAAAAGTTGTCATGAGTTGTTTTCCACGTTTTGTATTATTTTCTTCTTTTTTCAAAATTATAAGAGATGATTTTGAACTTTCTTAATTAGGCGCACGCCTGGGTTCGAAATCGATTTTCGAAAGTCTAACGCAAGCAAAGAATCTAAACGGTACTCTTTGTCAAGATTTGCATCGTTCAGACGTTGTTTGACTTGTTTTCTCTTTTTTATGTTGTTTTCTTATTATTTCTCAAGTATAAGAGCTTACATTTTCTATCACTACGCACACACCCGGACCCAGAATCAAGTCTCGTCAATTCTACCACAAGTAAGGAATCTAAAAGCTACTTCATGCCAAGTTTGGTGTCATTCAGAAGTCGTTTGACATGTTTTCTATTTTTTATGCTATTTTCTTATTATTTCTCAAGTATAACAGCTTATTTGACATTTTCTATCACTACGCACACACCCAGTCCTGAAATCAAATTTTGTTGCTATAAACGTTGTGGCTCCGCCTGCGTTAGGGGGTTAGTGCTTCCAATTCTAACGCAAGCAAGGAATCTAAAAGTTAATTGATGCCAAGTTTGGTGTCATTCAGAAGCCGTTTGGCCTATTTTCAATTTTTTAATGTTATTTTCTTATTATTTCTCAAGTGCAAGAGTTTATTCTACATTTCCTATCACTACGCACACACCCCAACTCAGAATCGAGTCTCATCGAGTTTAATAAAGGAGGGAAATAAAAATATTTTAATTTTGGTGAAATTATTTTGTTTTCTCCATAATTTATGTCGACGGCAAGCTGTCAATAATAGCATTATAAAATAAAATAAATTAGTTAAATGATTTTTTTGGTTTTTATTAATTTAACAAAATACTTAGATAATTAATAATGTTTTCACAGTTTATGTTGACAACTTTTTTATTATATATTGACGGCTGCCCATTGCTATAAATAATTCACGCCAAATTTTATCAATATCAACGGCCTTAATATCAACACTTTTCTTGTCGATATTAAATCTTAATCTCAATGGGCGAGAGCCGTCGATATTCACGCCGTCACAATAAGGTTTTTCTCTTGTAGTGTTACATGATGATATGTTTGTTGCAGAATCAAATATGCAGAGATTGTAGTCTGAAGAAAAGCTTGTTTTCAAGACTTTTGAGATGAGGACTTGGGAGAAAAGCGAATCATATTCTTGGGACGCATATAAAGAGAGAAAGAAAGGGAAAAAAAAGTTGTAGCTATCTTAGCAGCGTTATGAAGAAATATGCTGAAACAATTCAACGTAGACGAGGCAAAAATAATGTCTACATCATTTACACCATTGGCGACTTACTTTAAGCTCATAAGGATATGTGCCCTTCAACAGATGAGAGACGAGTACATGCAGTGAGTGCCTTAATTTTCTACAATAGGGGTTTCATGTGCGCTATGGTGAGAACAAAGCCAAATGTGGCACATGTAGTGGGGGTTGTCGGCAGGTACATGCATAACCCAGTAGAGAAACATTGAGAAGCAGTATAGTGAATATTGAGGTATACCAGTGAAATCACTAATCAGGAGGGTATGTTGATCACTCAGATCATGCATGGAATAAAGATAACAATAGGAGCACTACCGCTTATGTTTTTTTAGCTGGAGGAACTAATGTGAGCTGAAATTGAAAGTTATAGAAGACAGTGACTCTATCAACCATGGTGGCAGAGTATATTGCCGCCACTGAAGCAAGCAAAGATATGATTTGACTTTAGAGGTTTATGGAAGAGCTGGACAAGAAGTAAAATGATTGTGTACAATGGAGCGGTAATTAGACTAAGATCGATTTGGCAAGGAATTAGTTTTTCTTGCAAGGACAAAACACATCCCGCTACAATATCACTTCATCAAGAAACTTGTGGGGATGAGTAGTTTATCCTTAGGAAGGTTGATGATAGTAAAATTCCCTTTTTTTGAGATTGGTGAAATCCCAACTCTACTAATCCAACTCTTACCTAGTATTCACCCACGAGATTTTATCTCTTGACCTCTAGATCATAAAAGAGTGTTATTTATCACTTGAGCTAATTTACGACCTAAAAGAAAAAAAATTAGGTCGATATGTTGACAAAGGTTGTTGACGGGGGAAGATGAACTTGTGCTCAGACTTGATTAACCACAAGTGATGATTGGGGTTACGACGATGAATGTTGAATATATCGATGTGTGGTGCATCGATTAGTCTTCTAGTGAGAGAGTGCTTGTGTGTGAAGCCTAATTTCATGTTTGCATATATATTCTGGGATCAAAAGAGATTGAGAAATAACTTGTCAATTCAAATTGGAGCATGTGATAGTAGTAGCTTAGTTGTGGAAATTAGAAAAGAAATGACACAAGTCATATATGGGCAAGTTTGGTCAGAAGTTGGTTTCTATCTGTCTAAAGCACTTTAATCGAAAATTTGAGGATAAATAAGAAAATTTAGATAGTTGATCATCTTTTGGATTGAAAACAGTTTCCGACGATTTTACTATGATAAAATCTCTATTTACCATAACTATAGTGGTTGATCTTCTATCAAACTATTCAAGGATTTAGTGTTTGTAAATATATTGTGAGAGTTTTTCATATTTTTGAGTCAAAATTGAGATTGTGTGCTTGATTTCTCTTGTAACTTTCATCTTCATCATTTAGTGGATTATTCATCGTCATGACTTTTTCCCCTTTTGCAATTCGGAAAGGAATTTTTTCGGTAAAAATTCTTGTATTCATGTGTGTTCTTTTCATCGTAATTAATTTATTTTACGGGTCCGGTTGAGCTATTAAATTGTCTAACAGTAACAATATAAGTAATTAAGTTGTAATGTTATTATATTATTATCATTTTATGTTATTATCTTTAGTGTATTTGTTTCCAATACTCCATCCATTCCTCAAAACAGTTGCATTTCTACAGTTAGTAAATATTAATATTACATATTTAATTAAGAATTATTTATACCACTAATAAGTTTTTTTGTGACAAATTTTATAAAATATAACATTATAATAAAAATATTATTCAAATATTACTATTTTTCCGAAACACGTCTTATTTTGCTCTCTTTTTTTTTTTTTTTAAACAAAGGGAGGGAGTATAAAGTCAAATTTCGATTGTAATATTAGTATATACGGTAACATAAAAAAATGGAAGAATAAAAACTTCCGGCCAATATATGAGAATTACTTTCTCAAACTACAACCGCCGAGAACTGGCCCATTTTACTTTTATTTTATATTTATTCAATCATTTTAAGCAAATTCATAATTACATAGTACTAAGAATATTGTTTCTAATAAATATTAGTATATATCACATTTAGTAGCCAAATTGTATTGCATGCCCATCGTATGATCTTCGGAGCTAGTATTTTACTTAATTTTATGTTGTTGGTTTCGCATACTTTTTATTACATGTGTCCAAATATGATTGGTTAAATAATAAAAATTATTAAAATCAAATAGACTTGTATATATACATCCAATCCAACCACGAAAAAATTTCTAGGAAGTACTAGATGTATTGTTGTAATTAGAATGTCTGTTTCAGTAATTTACGAATTTACCCTAACCGTAACCCTAGTTCTTTACTTTTTATATATAATATATATAAGGGGTATCAGCTCCTAGATTGCATCGCCCACTAGCTTTATGGAAATAGAGAGCGCCTCCATCTGATCCCAATCTAACATCTAAATCACCCTTTTGAGTTTCTTTCTTAATTTCTCTCATATATCTCAAGTTTTTTTAGCCTTCTTTAATCTCATATTTGTCAAGCCATTTGCTTTCTCAGCGCAAGATATGCGGTTAAGCTTTATCCATTTTCATCATCCCAAGTATTTGTTGCCATCTCTATACATATTTCAATTTTAATAAGATTTTTTTCTTATTTTTCTTGCAGATTGAACAGAAAAAGGAAAAAGAAAAGGTCCGAAGGGGATTGTGCATATAAGTGTCAAGATTGGTACAAATTCTAACATATGATTCTTGATCTGAAGATGCCCATCAATTTTATTTTTTTCATAAATAATTTTTGTGAATTTGTGACACCTTGTCCTTCTTAGACTCCGTTTATTTTACGGAAAATGATTTTTTGAAAAACGTTTTTCGTATTTTTCGTTTGTTTGGCGAAAACGTTTTTTAAAAAACGTTTTCTGTTGTTTGTGATGTATACGGAAAATGAAAAAAAAGAAAAACATTTTCCGATTACTTTGTATTTCCTTAAACTTTTCTGAAAAATAATTTACGGAGTTTAAAAGGAGAAAACTTTTTCTGGAGAAATTGGTGAAGTTGTTTATTACTATATATATTTAATAATAATAACATAATAGTAATTGTGTTATAAAATAACATAATAACATTAAATAATATAAATAAATATTTATTTATATAATAATATAATAAAAAATAAAATAAAATAAAATAATTATTCATAATAAGTGATAATAACCTTTATATACATAATAAAGTAATAAAAATAATAACATTTTCCTAGAAAATGTTATCAATCAAACACCAGAAAATAATTTCTTTGGAAATCATTTTCCAGAGAACATTTTCTAAAAAATGATTTTCTTAAAACAAACAGAGCCTTAATAAGATATAACCTTTGGTGTTCACCAACAATACCCACATTTCCTTTGTTATTTTTTTCAACAAAATTATATTTCTTATAATGTTTAATTATCTACATATATTTTGTTTGTTTAATTCATCACTCATGATATGTTTATGTGAATGTATCTGTCTTATGGACAGTTTTTACCTTTTTTAAAAAAAAATTGCCGGAGGATTTCACTACTGGTGAAAAATGTCTATTCTCAGTGTAATGGCGTTTTAAGAGTTTTGGGTTTTTGTTGTCTTTTTTTTTTTCCCTGGATTGGATACAAATATATGCAGTTTTTTGGGCTTTTTAAACACAATAGACTAGATAACAATAGTAGTTCCTCAGAAGGTATATTTGGAGTTTTCATTAATTATAAGCTGTTTCTGTTTGTCTTCATTTTGCGAATGTTCCCGGTGATGTTATCAGACTATTTAATTTATCCAAGTCTTCATTTTATTTATTTATTTAATATTCCTGCTTATCGTTCATGATTCTCTGGTGCATTATTTTAATTTATATTTCTTTGATTGTACCTAGAGTGATGTTCATTGCATTTCAAAGTGCTGAGAAGTCGAAGCTGCATGAGCTTTATCGATGAAGTTCGGTTCGGTGAGTATCAGTTTAGTTGGTTCATCATGTATTGGGAATAATTATCCTTTGTTATTATTAGATAAGTGAATAGTTATCTATTGTGGTTAAGATTCCAAGTGATCATAGTTATCTTTGCTTAAGATTGTTATATAAATATGATGCACAAATCCAATGGTTAATATAATAAAAACTCTCCCTATTTTATGGTTTAACTTCATGCATCTCATGTTAATACTAGTTTTATGGGGTGTCTCTAGCCAAATTGTGATAAGAAGAAAACTTAAGAGAAATTAATACTCCAGGAGTTCTATAAAAATTCTATAGAAAGAGTTAAATTTGAAACTTTGTAAGGGGAATATCTAGATTTTTTCTGAATTTAATTTTGATTATGCAATGATTGATTAATATCTCAAAAAAACTGGGTTTGACTTGAGCACTAAAATTAGGCACTAAGTCCTTTAAAAGGTGTCGCTAAATCCTTCTGTAACAAGAAGATGAGATTTAGGCATTTTGAATATAAGCTCCCATCATCACCATCAATTTGTTGGGTTTTAGTCAAAAAGGAAGTTTATTAATCTAGTATAAATGAATCCAAATGTAAATCAAATTCGTTCTCGAACTGTCAAGTGTATGATTGTAAGAGAGGAATTCCAAAAGCATTAACTAACATCTTGAGCAATCATTTTGTCTATTTGGGTTGCTCAGAGCTCTGTGTGCTTCGTCTTCACAAAAAACTGAAGGTGATGCCAGTGCTTCATCGAAAATCATTCGTGGCCACTATGGATATGGTTCTACCTTTCCCCATACCATATCTCAGAATTTAAGTTCACTCCCTTCATTTCTTCCTATAACTTTAAACTTCAACCAGCTCTTCCAACTTATTTCATTTCTGCATCTGCAGATGTTTCTCTCTATAAAAGGTGCTATGTGTTCCGGCCTTTCTTTTTCTTTTCCAAATCTCTCAAATCAACTTCATATATTAGAACCCCATAATTTTGTTATCCCCAGCATACTTTGATTTAACATCCATTAACTCGTGGTGTATCGTGTCTCTGCAAAGAAGACGTTCAGATGAGGCATGCCAATACAACCTAGTCTGGCAGGCTCAAAGGAGCATATATATTAGAACAAGACAATGACCTGTATTACCATAGATATTTATTTTGAAATTTCTACTGTTACCTTTATCATGATGTTGTACTCTTTTTTTTTTTTTTTTTTTTTTTTGATTCAGCTAAATATTCCTACAACTAACCAAATTCTCACCTTACTCATTTGATTAATTAAAATGTGCGATAGATTACACTATTTACAGTATTAACTCCAATGTGAGCTTAGCTGCAAGAAGTTCGTTCACCAATACAGGGAGTTACTTGTTTTCTCCTTGTTCATATCATTACCGTAATGAAAACCCCCAGCATCAATAATCTTATCATAACCGTCATATTTTTCCTCGCCTTCAGCGTTGTACTGAGTTTGTTTATCCTCTCTATCTTCCCCGTCTTGAAACATACCTTGCACATACATCCAATTGGCTTCTCTTTACCCTTCTTTCGTTCGACATTTGGTATGGGTTCAAGTTCTACCCTCACAAAAGGAAAGTTGTGCTGGTTTAGATTGGAATAGGGAATTAATGTTAATAGCCGAACTGTGCTTTTTCACTATCAAATTAGTGTTAGAACAAGAATATGCTAGGAAATGAATTGTTTGCATATTGGAAGAAAATCAAACTCTTAAATATATACATAGATAACTCTTACTAAGAGAATAAATTTATTCTCTTGATTTCTCACAATTATTTCAACTTAACTTGATTCTCACTTATACAAAATGACTCAACACGTGTCTATTTATAGGACGCAAAAAATGTTTTTAGTACCCCTAGAATACTTCAAGACGTCCCAACAAATACACCAAATACATACATGAATCTAACCATGCATGCTTCCTCCTAGATACATTTATGTACATGGATTCAACATGTACTTAAATACCAACTATTCATGTGCTAATTAATATGATTTGACATCATATTAGATCAAGTTTGTATTTCCAACAATTAGCACTTAATTAAATGAACATTACTTATAACCAAGATTGGTTTCACATAATCATTCATAACCTAAAATAAACAGATGTCATGCAAATTATTATACAAAGGACCTTTCTAAATTTTACTACATTTATTATCTGATATGATTGAAAATGGAGAATATTTAGGTAATATTTGTCCCACTGGGAATAGTTTTTCTGATCAACTATGCCTCTAATCTGCACAGCTGGAGTTCGAGCGCCAGAAGACATGACTGCAGTTGGAAGGGACTTCTGATTGCCATCCCTTGAGCAACTCAAGTTCTTTTGCAGCTCGAAGTTCCCATTCTCTGATATTACGACGTTTCTTCAAGGGTAGACAATCTTCTGAACTTTGCCCAAGATTCTCATTCAACTATATTAAGCTTCTGGTTCTTGTTCGGAATATGATCCGAAGTATCTTCATCAGAATAGTAGAAATCTTCAATTTTCTCAGTTGCTGCATATATTTCAGAAAACAAACGTATCTTTTTCAATTTCCGTCGCGGCAAATTAGTTGGAGCTCCAGTCTGACATGTGGCTTGTGAGCAACCAGCAGCTGCTTTGCAAGCTAAGGCCTGCTTCTTCCTAAGATATTCAGCAACATAACCCATGTACTTAGAATCTGAATAGTTCTACGACATTCTAGATTTTCAGAATTACTTTCAGGAACATTGTTGGTTAATTGTGTTGTATAGATGCAGAAGACCTCTCTAGTCTTCTCTACTTAGGCTGGTCTTGTTGGCAATTACCATGTCTTTAATTTTCTATATGTATTTAGCTGTTGTTCTTGGTATGTGATGTTTTTGGTGCTGTAGAGAGATTATTCAGCAGCTAACTCTAACTGAAAAGAAGAGAACTCTTTGTTTTTAAAGTTCAATTATATATTAACGCCTCTTGTTTATTACATTTTCATTAGCATAAATCATGGCCCTAATACATATATCTGTCATTTCTGATGATGATGACTAATTCTAATAATGCATGTCTAAACATCATTCGGTACGTATTTCACAGTGATGAGAATATTTTTCCCAACTTTTAAATAATGCAATTGAGTTACACTATCGTCCCTAATTCATCACCAACTAAAAGCGTCTAATACAATAATAACCCTAACCCTAATACAATAATACCATGAATCATCATCCTTTCAAACAGCATAAGAGATAGAGAAGAAACTCCAAAGAATAACCCCTTAAATTCCACACTCTTGGGCATTCTAACTTTCTTTAATTTACTGGAAGACTATTGTTTTCCATATCGAATCGGCCATGACTACATGACGTTTGTTGATGGCACATTACCTTGTCCACCTGCAGTAACTATATATACGAACAATTGACGGAACTACAGAAAAAGTAGAATCTAACTCCGATTATTACTCTTGAATACAGCAAGATCAATCGGCGAGAATTAGGTGAGAGGTATAGATATTTCGCCCATCAAATCGGTGGTTAGTACACTACTCTCTAGTGTTGAACCCACCATTCTTTTTTTTGCTTTTTTTTTTTTTTTTTGTTGTTGATTTGTGGAAAAATGGAGAATTTATTAAAAACTCAAAAGATGTCTCAGGAACCCACCATTCTCCCTGTTGTAGCCAGTTAGAAAACCTCAAAAGAGGTATGGGATATATTGCTTGGGCACTAAACTTGCAAGCCCATTACATTAAACCCAAAAACCCTAACTTCCCAGAGCATAAGGCTTAAATCCTAGCCCTAATTCAAAGTAACTAAATCAATAATGAATAAGATTAATTAGTTTGGATTAAGGGAAATGAGCCCACCACTAATTTTATATCTAAAAATACTTTAAAAAATTAACTTTTTATTTTTTCCCTTATATTTGTGTGTAGTTATTTTATGTGCTATACCCTTTTTATCTAAGACATACATATAATATATATTATTGTTATAAAAGTGTCTCGTTTCGTCGAACAGACTACTATGCTAGTAGGTATTTAACTCTCCATATTTTAGGAACTCCAAAAATTCAATCCTTAGATGATGAAAATAAAAACTACATACTCTGGAGTAGATTAGTTGGAGTCCAGAAGATTCTTAGATTTTGGATGACTAGATATATAAATTTAAAAATAAATCTGTACAATCCTAATTCTTAAAGACTTCGTCTATCAAAAAAATATATAGATTTACCGACGAAAATAAAAATTCATTAAGAGCTAACCACAAGGTATAATGAAAACTAGACCAAAAGAACTGGACTATAAAAAGAGAAAACTCAATCCAACACCTAAAGGAAACCCAAAAGAAAGGAAAAGATACGGCTCAAAACTAAGAAAAAACCCAAGAACTAGCTACTGGTCATCCATATCAAACACCTCTTTAAAT
>CM025784.1:39192613-39315184 GCA_014636745.2 Centella asiatica | reverse complement strand
GGGGAGTTGATATTTTCTTTTTGCCGATAAAATACATACACATACACATACATACATACATATATATATATATATATATATATATATATATATATATATATTGTACGAGTTTAATTTCTTTATTTCTTATGAGACCACATCGAGTATTCATAATTTGATTTAATTAGTAGTTCTGTGAGAATTATGCCTTAGAAGCTTATTTGAATAGCTGCTGAAGAGGTCAATAATTCTGCAGTTAGTTTTCTGATATGAAGACCAAGTCATCAGCTTAGTTGTTGCTATTTTTATGTTAGTTATTGCAATAAATTAGGATTCCATGTTTACAGTAATGGTTCCTGATTTTTTGCTTTCATTTTGAATTTTCCTTAATTTTCTAGAATTCAGTTATGTTTTTCTCTATTTAAGTACTTTGACAGATGAATAAAAGAATGTAATTCATTATCCATTATTTATCTTCTTTATATTCCTTCAAAGTGGTATCAGAGTTTCTCTTCTTGAGGGACTTGTGAGGAATTTGTGTGTGAACCCATCAAAACAATGGAACTGGACAACCAAGTTCAGAAACTTCATTTACTGCCATTGCACCACATGTGTTCCATGGTGAGAATTATCAAGTTTGGGCTATTAGGATGGAAGCTTATCTAGATGCAATTGATCTCTGGGAGGCTGTAGAGGAAGACTACGAAGTTCTTCCATTGCCAGATGATCCAACAGTAGCTCAAATGAAAAATCACAAGGCAAGGAAGGCAAGAAAGTGTAGGGCTAAGGCATGTTTGTTTGCTGCTGTCTCACCTGAGATTTTCATCAGAATTATGACCTTGAAAACAGCTTTTGAAATATGGAATTTTCTCAAGAAGGAGTATGAAGGGAATGAAAAGATCAAAGGGATGCAAGTGATAAATCTAGTTCGAGAATTTGAAATGCAGAAAATGAAGGAATCTAAAACTATCAAAGAGTATTCAGATAGAATTCTCAACATAGTAAACAAGGTACGGTTACTTGGTTCTGAATTTTCTGACACAAGAATTGTCCAAAAAATTCTTGTTACTATACCTGAAAGATTTGAAGCAACTATTGCTTCTTTGGAGAATGCTAAGGATCTGTCAAGAATAGGCTTGGCAAAGTTGATTCATTCTTTGCAGGCACAAGAGCAGAGAAGATTGATGAGGACTGAAGGGGCTGTAGAAGGTGCACTTCCTGCAAAACTTCAGTCTAATCAGAAGGATAAGAATTTTCTTGGTACAAGTGGGGGGTCAAAACCAGATTTTCCTCCTTGCAAGCATTGTGGGAAAAAAGGTCACCCACCTTTCAAATGTTGGAGGAGACCAGATCAACAATGTGAAAAATGCAAGAAAATTGGACATCATGAGAAAATTTGCAAAAGTAATTTCCACTTAGGAAATGTGACTCAAGTTAATTTGCAGCAAAAGAATGTTGCTCAAGTTGCTGATCAAGAGGAGAAGGAGCAACTTTTTGTAGCAACATGTTTTGCAGCCAGCAATTGCAATGAAAAATGGCTCATAGACAGCGGATGCACCAGTCACATGACGTTTGATCGTGATCTCTTCAAAGACTTGGACACTTCATTCAACTCCAAGGTAAGAATTGGTAATGGTGAATATATTGCTGTTAAAGGAAAAGGGACAGTGGCTATCAAGAGTTTGTCATGTACAAAAATTATCAAAGATGTATTATTTGTTCCTCAGATTAACCAAAATCTGTTAAGTGTGGGACAGATGATTGAAAAAGGATTTAAGGTTGTCTTTGAAGACAACAAATGTTTAATCAAAGATACAACAGGTGAAGAGGTGTTCAGAGTCAAGATGAAGAGCAAGAGTTTTTCGTTGGACCCATTGCAGGAGGAGCAAGCCGCTTACTCAACAGTCACCAGTGCCACTGAAACCTGGCATAAAAGATTGGGACATTTTCATCATGTTGTTGTGCTAAATTTGCAAAGGAAAAAGCTTGCTCAAGGTCTACCTCAACTGGAATCAGAGTTATCAGGCTGCAAGGCTTGTCAATATGGTAAGCAAGCAAGACTTTCATTTCAGAAATCCTCCTGGAGAGCTACAGAAAGGTTGCAACTCATCCATACTGATCTTGCAGGACCTCAAAGAAATCCTTCACTCAATGGGAGTAAATATTACATAATATTTATTGATGACTTCTCTCGTATGTGCTGGATTTATTTTTTCAAATTCAAATCTGAAGTTGCAGGCATTTTTTGGAAATTCAAGCAGTGGATTAAGAATCAGAGTGGCTGCACTATTAGAATGTTAAGATTAGATAATGGCAAAGAGTATACTTCCAACCAATTCAATCAGTTTTGTGATGAAGCCGGCATCGAGCATCAATTGACAGCACCATATACTCCACAACAAAATGGAGTCAATGAAAGGAAGAACAGAACAACTTTTGAGATGGCAAGATGTATGATGCATGAAAAAGATTTACCAAAGGAGTATTGGGCTGAAGCAGCAAACACTGCAGTGTTCTTATTGAACAGGCTTCCTACTAAAGCTGTGAATGGAAAGACACCTTTTAAGGCATGGTATGGAACTAAACCAAATCCAAAAAATCTGAAAATATTTGGATGTTTGTGTTTTACTCATGTGCCACAGATCAAAAGAGACAAACTTGACAAGAAGGCTGAAGCTGGCATCTTTATAGGCTACAGTAATCTCTCTAAAGCTTATAGAGTTTTTCAACCTCAAACTGGAAAAATTCTGATAAGCAGAGATGTGGTGTTCATGGAGGATGAAAAGTGGGTGTGGAATCCACAAAATGAAAGCAAAGCTCCTGTCACTTTTCAACTCAATGAAGATGATATTGATGACCAGCCTGTTAGAGGAACCAGATCACTTGCAAACATATATGCAAAGTGTAATCTGGCAGTAATGGAACCAACTAGAGTTGAAGAAGCAATGCAAGATAAACAATGGCTTTCAGCCATGAAAGAGGAGTTGGGTATGATTGAGAAGAACAACACATGGCAGCTTGTGCAAAGGCCTTCAGATAGAAAGGTAATTGGCGTTAAATGGGTTTTTCGAACAAAACTCAATGCTGATGGGTCTATCAACAAGTATAAAGCCAAGCTTGTGGTGAAGGGATATGCACAGATTTTTGGTATGGATTTTTCAGAGACTTTTGCTCCTGTGGCCAGACTCGATACTATTCGGTTGCTTCTGGCTATAGCAGCTCAAAGGGGCTGGAAAGTGTTTCAATTAGATATAAAATCAGCCTTTCTCAATGGCTTTCTTGAAGAAGAAATCTTTGTTGAGCAACCTAAAGGTTTTGTTGTGCAGGGACAAGAAGAAAAAGTTTATTTGCTGAAAAAGGCTTTATATGGCCTTAAACAGGCTCCAAGATCATGGTACAGCCGGATTGATGATCATTTGATCAGCTTAGGCTTCAAAAAAAGCTTAAGTGAGGCTACTCTTTATGTGAGAAGTGAAAACACTAACATTATCGTGGTTTCTGTCTATGTTGACGATCTTTTGATCACAGGAAACAATCAAGAGTTAATTGATGATTTCAAGTCAGCAATGCTCAAGGAATTTGAGATGACTGATCTGGGGTTGATGACTTATTTTCTTGGCTTAGAAGTGAAGCAGCAGATGGGTGAAATTCACATCAGCCAAAGAAAATATGCTATGGAGATTTTGAAGAAATTCCACATGGAGAATTGTAAAGCTATGGATTCTCCTATGCAAACAAAAAATAAATTTTGCAAAGATGATGGAGCTGCCAAGGTGGATGAAAATTTGTACAGAAGCTTGATTGGTTGTCTCATGTACCTTACAGCTTCTCGTCCTGATATTGTGCATAGTGTAAGTTTGCTTTCCAGGTTTATGCATTGTGCAAGTGAAAATCATATGATAGCTGCCAATAGAATACTCAGATATGTTAAAGGAACTGTTGATCATGGGATCAAATATGTTAAAGGTGATCAATTTCAATTAGTTGGTTATTTTGGTGATCAAGGTCAAGTTCAATTGATTGGTCATTCTGACAGTGATTATGGAGGTTCAACTGATGATATGAAAAGCACAACTAGTTATTGTTTCAGTCTTGGTTCAGGTGTGATAAGTTGGTGTTCTAAGAAACAAAAAATTGTTGCTCAAAGTACTGCAGAAGCAGAATTTGCTGCTGCAACTGCTGCTGCAAATCAAGCTATTTAGTTGAGGAAAATTCTTCAAGATTTGTGTTTTGATCAACAAAAGGCCACACAAATTTTTGTTGACAATCAAGTTGCCATCTCAATTTCCTCAAATCCAGTTTTCCATGACAAGACAAAGCATTTCAAGATCAAATTTTACTTTCTTAGAGAAATTCAGAAGGAATGTGAAATTTCATTAATACATTGCAAATCTGAGGACAATACAGCTAATATATTTACCAAAGTTTTGTCCAAGTCCAGATTTAAAGAACTTAAATCTAAGTTGGGAGTTTGTAGAGTGTGAGAATTATGCCTTAGAAGCTTATTTGAATAGCTGCTGAAGAGGTCAATAATTCTGCAGTTAGTTTTCTGATATGAAGACCAAGTCATCAGCTTAGTTGTTGCTATTTTTATGTTAGTTGTTGCAATAAATTAGGATTCCATGTTTACAGTAATGGTTCCTGATATTTTGCTTTCATTTTGAATTTTTCTTAATTTTCTGGAATTCAGTTATGTTTTTCTCTATTTAAGTACTTTGACAGATGAATAAAATAATGTAATTCACTATCCATTATTTATCTTCTTTATATTCCTTCAAGTTCGAATAAAATTTCATCTAATCAATTAACATCAACACTTTATTATATATTTATTTTGTGTACCCTCCAAAGCACAATATGAATATGGAGCAAGCTCTACATATAAATGTAGCACCTCAAGTATAATGTTGCTGGTTGATGAGTACCCAGATCAATTCAACTGACCTACCACAAGTCTAGCTAAAAAATCATGCTGATGTTAGGAACTCGTAGAAGTAACTTTCTTTCACTAATTTTCGATGTAGTTATCATAACCACCTCTCTTATTGCTTGACGTCCATCAAGTCCACATAAAACAACGATCTAACCTCGCTAACACGTGTGGTGGCACACTTTTTTCGATGTATAAGGGCATGACATCTAATCAAGTTCACATACGATGGTATAATTATGAGATTACTTAGTTTCCCAATCCACTACTATGCAACTCAAAAAGTCTAGACATATAAATATCATATATATTATTAGAATCTGACAAAATTATGACGGATGGAACCGTCATAAAAAAGTAAAATTTGTCACAACCGTAATCGCACATATCATTGTTACAATTGTAAACTATGTCACAAGTTTAGAAGACTGTCACCAAAAGGCTTTTGAGACTAATTTTTTGTGACAAATTCGTTCATCACAAATTAATAACTGCAATTTGCTCACCACAAACAGTTCATAGCATGTGCATTGTGACATTTTTCAATCAAAATTTAATGAAAAATCAATTTTCATAATATTTACAATATGTAATAGTATTAAAAAAAATCAATGTCATCATAAAAAATGTGAAATGACAAAAAAAAAATATTAGATTTTCTTTTTCAAAAACTCATTGACCGCTCAGCCATTAACGGCAAGTTTGAAAAAAAAAATTTTGTGACAGATTACATGTCCGTCACAATATCTCGAGTTGTAGTAGTGAATACTATTCAGCCTTATAAATGTAGACACTCAAACTTTCATAAAATATTAGGTTTGTATTAGTAGGTTTAGATTTTGAGCATTTTGGGTCAAATTTTGTACTTTTCCTTATCCCAGGTCGAAAACGTACGAGAAGGTGGGAGGCCTTATTACTATATATACATCTTGCACATGTACACATCTATCGATTTATCATCTAAAATATTCCCATGCATATTAAATTATTATAAATTATAGTTTCAGTGTTTTACACTCGCTACTAAACTATTACAATATAATCATACCAAACATTAAATGTATGTGTATGCTTTATAAATCAGATTGGTTCTATTCATTCTATACCACAGTCCACAGTGTTACTCCTTCGGATACTCATGTGTTGTGTTCCAAACTTATTCCATATATCTTTCCCTTAGCTTGAGCAAACTGTATCAATTTTCTGCTCTAAGAAATATATCCTGCAAAAATAAAACATGACCAAATCTTCGCACGTCGCTGTCTTTGCGTTTGCCTCTAAATCTCACACAAAAACCTTGTTCATCATTGTGAAAAGATTGGCAGCCTCCCTCGCTCTGAAGGTAGTTTTCTCCTTCTTTTGCACTTGAAGCCTGAATGCCCAACTTTTTGAGAAATCAGTTCATAAAAACATTAAGGCCTACGACATCTGGGATGGAGTGCCGTGCCGGAGGGACACATTTTCTTCAAGTATTCCGGTGCGCTTTCAGTTACAATTTTTTTCACGATATAGTTTCCAGAAGGGTGTTGAGGAGGCTGAGGCAGAGACTGGGACACATTTTCTTCAAGTATTCCACCGATAGGGTCCTTTGTCGGACCACCGACTCGAAAATGGATAGGGGAAAATGGTTTCCAAGTGAACGTGAGAAGTAAGATGAGTACTGGACAAGAGGCTATTATTAGAGCTGCATTGGAAGATGGGGAGACAACTAATACCAAGGATACAAATAGTCAAGAAGTTGGGGAAAAACGTGGAGGGAGCAGGAGGGAGGGGTTTTCAAATATAAATATGACTATACATTTGGTGGAAATAAGAAATATTGTTTGTCATGTAGTTAAAGAAAGAATTGAGGAGGAAGGGGATTAGATTTCTAAGGAGTGCAGTGATTAACTTTCCATGCCAAGAAAAATCCAAAGTTGGGGACTATCATACAGAGAAGTTGTGAGGGATTCTCTCTAATTCTTGGGATCAAATGCAGCAAGTCAAGCAGAAAATGTGCAAAGAAATCTCGATTTTGTCCCTGGAATGTCATCAATTCAAATAGGTGATTTACCAGATGGAGTCCTCCCTCGCAATTATTCACCATCTCCATACCCTGAAGTTATTTACAACATGGGATTAAAGTTACCAGAAACAACCGCTGTCGTGGTAAATTCCTTTGAAGAATTAGAAACCACAATCATACACGATTTGAAATCCAAGCCGAAGATGGTGCTTAATATTGGTCCATCAGCTCTAGCATTATCGACACCATTATCTTCTGTCGATGAACAGACTGGATGTTTAACGTGGTTGGACATGCAAAAGCCTAGTCCGCTGCTTATATAAGCTATGGAACACTAATGACAGCACCTCCTTATGAACTTGCAGCATTGGCAGATGCTTAGAAGCTAGAAAGGTTCCATTTCTGTGGTCTCTTCGCGAAAAAGCAAGAGAAAAATTGTCAAACGGGTTTTTGGAAAGGACAAGCTCACTTGGAAAGATAGTTTCATGGGCTCCTCAAGCTCATGTATTGGCTCATACTGCTGTTGGTGTTTTTGTGACACATTGTGGCTGGAATTCAATTCTGGAAAGTATCACGTTTGGTGTGCCCATGATTGGTAGGCCGTTTTTCGGAGATCAGTTGATGAATGCTCGGTTGGTGCAGGACGAATGGCGGATTGGTGTGAAAGTTGAGGGTAAGGTGATTGCTAAAAGTGGAATCATGGATGCCTTGGAAATTGCTTTGTGTGGTGGCAAGGGAAAGGAAATGAGACACAATGTTGGAGTACCGAAAGAGTATGCAGTTCAAGCTGTAAGTTCAAATGGAAGCACAACAAGGCTTTGTGTGATATGATAACAACTGGCCAGTGAGTGCAGTCACTTGGTTAGGAGCCCAAGAGAATAAGTAAACATATATACTAGTCTATGTGCTACTCAAATATATTTAATGTGCTAATAAAAAATATATTAGACACATGTTATGTCTACTATTCAATAATAGGGCTTTTGCACTCAATAGTTTCAATCGTATCTTGCTAATAATTGTAAGTTGTACGCTAGTTCAAGCATTTATGACTTTATTTAACATTTTCATGTGTTGTACGGTTAAGGTTGTTTGTATAATTTATAATTGCATAGATGGAAAAATTGATGCAATGATTTACTCCCTCCGTCTCAAAATAAGTGGCTTAACAAATTTTTTGCATGTAATTTTAAGTGAAGTTTAATATATGTTAAATATTTTATTTTATTTAATAAAAATAATGAAATAAAACTTTGAAAGATAAATATTAATATCATTAAAATTTTAAATTTATTTTAAAATATCTAACATATAGTAAATTTTAACATAAAAGTATGTGTCGCTATAATAACTGAACCACTTAAGTTAAGACGGAGGTAGTATACTATTAATATTTCATCTATCTGGATTTTTTTTTTATTGGCATAATCTCTTAGAAGTAAATTAATTATCACTCATTAATTCACTCAATTCTCACTCAATAGAAGCTTGATCCCTAGCTTGACCACTAATTCACTCAATTCTCACACAATGAGATCAAGTTAGGGACCACAAGGCTAAAAGGGACCACAAGGCTAAAAGGAGATACTCTTAACTATTTGAATTAACCACAATCTCATCTATTTGGTTTATATATCAATTATGTAGTGAGAAATAATTTATATTGACGCACCTAGAGAAAAGTTAAAAATATTTTAGGGTTCGTTTGTTAGATATAGGGTTTTGGAAATTATGGTAAATTCAAGGTATCTAAAGCGACGGATAAAGGAGACCACAAATATTTCAAAGCAGACCATCGGTAGGGTTATGAGAGGGGTGTACCGACTCACCCACATATTTAGGAAACGAAAGTACTTATCGATGCATTTTTGATTTTGATTACTACGTAATGTGTTAACTATTGATTCCATGAGTTCAGGCGCTTGGCTATGAAACGGAAAGGTGTTAGTACCTCTTGATACTCCTTGAATTATGATTGCTATTATTCTCTCTTATTATTTAACAACATTTGTCTTGTGTGTACTTTGTGTCATGCATGAAGTTGATTAAGTTAAGGAAATTGAAATTTCCTTAATTTAATTAAATCTAAAGTTATTAGAGTTATTTACAGCATATTTACATGTCCTACAGACACTAGAGCTCCCTGTTGTTCTGCTTTATTTACACATTTGAAGCAAATTTAGATCTTGTTTTTAGTTTTGTTTTGGTTTATTGGACAGAAAATGCCTGACTAGCTTGAATATATGCTTCATCTGGTTTCATTTGAAATTTTATTGATTTTCATTTTTTTTTATTTAGTAATAATATTACTTCTTCATTACTATTTCATGCATTAAAAAAATAGTTTAATTTACATTTCAGCTCTAACATGTCACACTTTGCTTATCACATCGTCTGAAATGACATTCAGTTCGGCCAAGACAAAATTGTTAGAATTCAAACCCAACATGTGAAATGAATGGTCAAACTAAGTGGCTAAATGATGGCTTCAACAATTGTGTTTAAACCCAACATGTGAAATGAATAGTCAAACTAAGTGGCTAAATGATGGCTTCAATAATTGTGGCTGGAGATACGGCAGCTAGCTGGAGTTAGGTACATGAGCATGCATTCACATGGACGTTAGTCACAAACTTGGCTCTATAAATAGAAAGCTACATTGTTGTTGTAATATGTACCAAAATATAGAATAGAGAGAAAAGGCAGAAGCCTTGGTTAACTGCAGCTAGCAAGAAAAATAGAGAGAAAAGAAAGAGAGTGGTAGTTTTATTTTCAAAAAAAATAATAATGAGTGTTTACTGTTTTTTTGTAATCAAGTTTCATATCAATATAAATTATTATTGTGTTTGAGTTTATATAATTGGTTGAGCCCATTACACGTTTCCAACAAAAATTAACCGAAAAGACTTAACTAAAATCAAATTTTTACTGTAATAATTTAATCAAAAAGAAACAGTTAAGTAATCAAATTATTTAGCAAAAAAAAAATGTTAAGTAATCAAATTAAAAAATACTTTATGAGGCAGTAACCAGATACACATTTTATCCTTGAAAAAGAATTTATCAAAACTCAAAAGGTTCCATTAACCATTTGCTAGCTTTACTGGGTTTGCTGTGTAGTAGGTGTGTTATATGATAACATCTGATGTTGCTTATTTATTTATGGTAATATACTATATTAGTGCTTAAAAGCATTTGTCTTCAAATAATTTGAATACCATTTTTCGAACACTTTTCGTATATTTCATGTATAAATATATATATTTCCTGTATATACTGGGTGTAATTTCTGAATTACATATCTCTGACCAGATACAAAAGAAGTAGAAAGTATATTTCTATTATTTTAAAATTAAAGATATGTTTTAATTTTTTTAATCTAGTGATGATTTATTAAATTTCAAAATTAATGTAATCTATAAAAATTTTAAATGTAAATTATGTTATGATCAAATGTTTATGTTTTAAACTATAAAATTACAATAATTGTATCAATTAAAATCAACTATTTAAATAGTTGTTGTTTAGCTTAAAAATTAAAATATATCTCTAATTTTAGAACAAAATACAATAATATTTGACTAATTCGGATGCAAATATTTAACAAAAAAAAGTATACGAAAGATAATAATAATAAAACTATTCGAATGCAAAAATTTTTAGACAGACCTATTAGTGTTCTTATTCATACTTCAATTGTAATGGAAATACAAAAAGGAAGGAGAAGATTTTTGTCGTTAAGGATAATAGTATTTAATTAAATTCAAAAAAAAATTGTCTTTTATTTTGTTAAATGTATTCGATCGTCAAAAAATATATAAATAACTTTGATAAAGTCGCACGCACTTCTTTGAGGGTTTGACTTATCGGTGACGACAAGCATAACATGCGTCACTGCGAACGTACTACTAGTCTATACGTCTTTACACAAATATTCAAAAATGAAAAAGAAAACAAATTGTTACGGTATGGAGCAAAAGCTCCGAATATTTAAGGAGACTACATTATGATTTAGCATAAGACACTTTTACATTCCACTTCTGAGTTTTAAATAAATGGGAAAAAAAAAGAAATAATAAAAAAACTCAAGTTTTTTTATCTAATTCCATCTTTGTGGGTTTATTGTTAAAAGAAAAAATATATATTTAATAACAAAAATCATTTGTCTTCTAAACTTTTTCATTCAAAAATAACCAGATTTAGATGAAAAATTAAATTTAATATGCCTAATCTTTTGAAATAGTTAAAGTGTTCTTAATCACAAATACAATAAAATCTAATAAAATGATAAAATAGTAAAATATATCTAAAGTTAAATTTTCTTTTAAAAACTCACAAACAACTCAAATGAAAACTTATTTAGAATTTCATTCTTTTCTTTTTATTTAAAATTGATTTTTCTTTTCCATTGAAAACTTACGAGCAAAGCGTTAGTGACTCCCCAATTTTAGTTAAATGGTTCATTTTGTCTTTTAAAATAAATGGTGTAGAATAAATTAATTTAAAATGAGTAAAAATAATAATAAATTATTTTTTTTGTTTTAAAATTAGAAATAAAATTCTAAAACAATGATTTTTAAAAATTATTATTATGTTTTAAATATATTCTTATTATCATATTATTTGAAATATAATAGTGATAGTTACAGTAAAAGTCACTAAATTTAGAATTAATTAAAATAATAAAATAATAAAATGACATTTAAAAAAGAATATTCACCTTTAATTTTAAAACAAATAAAATAAAATAATGATTGAAAGTAAAATAACGTCATATGTATAAGAACAAAACTTGGGAAAGGACAAAGTTTGACAGAAAAGCCTATCCTTCTCTTTAATACTACAACTACCTTGACATCAATTCCAAGTGGGATCAGTTTTTGATCCAAAACTTTGACTGATATGTATTATTACAAAAATACTATTCCATATTTGCTGAAATTCATACAATTAAGAGTAGAGTAGAGTAGAGTAGAGAGAGTAAAATGGATGCAGATGCAATTGGTGATCATGACATAGTGATTATTGGCTGTGGTTTATGCGGTCTCGCCACCGCCCTTGCTCTTCACAGGTACTACGTACTACTTGTAATTACTTACTCGCCTTTTTTGCCATTTCTGGTCCTATTTTATTGGCTATATTTAAAAAAAAAATGTTATAAAATACGCAAAGCGGATTAGAGACAAATTAGAATCTCCAGTAGTATTTGAGTAATTAGTCCAGATTAATCCGAGTTACAAGGAACAAGAAATTAACAAGTGTCTGGACAGGAATTAAACAAATTAGATGAGAATTTTTTAAACCATTTTAGCATAAAGTTGAGAATATATATATATGTATTTTTGTAAACGAAGGTTGATTCCGTGAATAAGATTCCAAGTTTGACTCTAGTCAATCGTCCTTTTTGTGCCTCAGCCCATTGGAGATTTGTATTAAATACAATGAGCTCCCCTTTGATCACTATTTTCCACTTATGTATGTTTGAAAAAGTAGAAATTGTTATTGGAAATATGATTATTTTGAGCTTAAAAGTTAGACTAGTAGTTTTGGAATGAGAAAATGTATGTATCTTACTCCTAGTAAGTGTTTTAACAAAGTAACAAACATAAATTTGTGATTTCAGGAAAGGCATGAAATGCGTAGTTTTTGAAAGATCAGAGAGCCTGAGAGCCACTGGGGCTGCCATTGGCATTATGCCGAACGGTTGGCGTGCACTTGATCAACTTGGTGTTGGCTCTACCCTTAGACACACTGCTCATCCTATACTTGGGTATGTGTTTTCTTCTGTCTCCTTCACCAACTAATTTTTAGCTCAAATTGATAAAAGTTTGAATTAGTTGTCCCATTCATTCTGTTGAGAATGCTCCGAACTGAAATTCTTGAAAGGAATAAAAACCAAGAGGTTTTATGCCTTTCACGAATTTGAATTTGTCCAGTTTGACAATCTTAAAAGTGAAATGACAGCCCTTGTTCTGTGAAGGAGATTGATTTAGCAGCCCTTGTAATATACCATAACAAATTTAAAGCTTGTTCCAAGTGATGTCCATTCATTCAGTTCAAATTCTAACACCTCTTTAAGGGGTTTTTGTGTGTAGGGCACAAGATATATGGCTTTCCAACAATAAGAAGCAAGCAATGCCATTCATGTATGTTTACTTACTATGCAATTTCATAGTGTCTAACAATATATATTGTTAGACTCATTCTTTATTGAGATACACTTTTATGCAACTGGTACCTCAAAAACAACGTACTCTCATGGTGCGCTGATGCGGCCTTATTGATGGCTAGGGATGCAGTTTTTCTTCTCGCATTATTTCCGCCTTCAAGCTAGTTTCGGTCTTGTGTAAATTGTTTGGTTTGTGTCATGTTTATATTTGGAGAAGTGCACTTGTGGCTTTGAGGCTGCAAGCAGTTGGTGATAGACATGATGTCAAAGTTGCAGTTGCATGACCTTGGATTCAATATTTCTACTTTATTTTGGTTCCTTTACGTTGATACAACATTCACCGTGTTAAGTTTATGCCTTAGGGTGCACCTTTATTATTTTGACCACATGGCTGGAATTATAGTAGCATCAGCATATATTCAAAGAGTATATGGTGACTAGAGCATTTTTAAGATTTGGCACAGTAGTGAGCACAGATAAATGCAAAACAGAGAAGACCGTTTATAAAATAAACATTAAATTTTGTATGAGAGAAAGTTTCGAAGTTAAAGAATTTAACAACTTAAATCAAAACACTGTCAAAGATGTACCATTATACCAATCACTAAAAAGCTTGAGGATTGATTGGTGCATTGCACTTTACTCTACCTGTATAAGAAATCGAATATCTCCAGATCAGCTTAATTTCACTTACAAATAGAGGTACATGACAATTTCACGACTCTGACCTGTTGAATGAAGTTCATTTTACATGATAATTTCACGAAATCTGGTGCAAAATGAGCTTCCAGTTTGCAAAATCTCCTAATTTATGAAACTGAGGGAGAATATGATTTAAAAGAAAGAAACATAGAACTTCAAACGAAACAATAAACAAGTAGTGCTTCTCCCATTTAACGATTGTCTGTATTTTGATAGGTCTATGGAAGCTCGGTGCTTGAGAAGGAGTGATCTTATTAACACTCTTTATAAGGCTTTGCCACCTGACATTGTAAAGTTTGGACATCATATTGTCTCAGTAAAAGTGGATCCTCGAACTACTTATCCAGTTCTTCAGCTTCAGGATGGAAGGTCTATCATGGCCAAGGTATTTTAGTACTTATATCATCTTTGTCTATAAAAATTCACGAATTTACTTGCTTCCTTTTCTCTTTAGTCAGCAGAACAATCATAACCTGCTTGCTCAAGTACTAGCGATTAGCTTGTACCATTTTCAAGTTGGTGATACCCAGTGTCCATACAATTTGGCATACTTAATTCTTCCAATATATTAGAAGAAATATCTGCAACTCTATAGATTGTTTTTTGCATAATATGGAAAAAAGTTACATGTTGGCGCTAAACTTACCTATTGAAAAGAAGAGTTAGTTATAGACCTCGAGTAGGAAAATCATTTCTATGGATATATACCAAGCTTGAATGTTTTGTGTATTCTCCCCTTGTATAAAGATTACCAAGCTGGTTAAAAACTTTCACAATCTCGTAATTTGTATTAAGACAGATTTGTCAACTGCAGAAAGAATCAGCTGGTAATTTATTGAAGCTTAGCTATATATTAACAGAGAAGAAATGTGTAATATGCATGTTCCTTCTTCTCCAATGACAGGTTTTGATAGGATGTGATGGAGCTAATTCAGTGGTCGCGGACTTCCTTGGCCTCAAGCCTACAAAACTTTTTGGTCTTTGCTCAATTAGAGGTTTAACCAACTATCCAGATGGTCATCCATTTACGCACGAGTTTGTCCGTATGAGGGTAGACAATATCTTAGTTGGTCGAATTCCAATTGATAGGACCACAGTTTATTGGTTTGTTGCCCAAACAGGTAAACTCTTGATGTTTACTTTTTCATTTTGAAGTTTTGTACCCTTCAATTGTAGTTCAATCTCTGTAAACTTTTGGTAGAACTCAACATCTTAATCTATACTGCAGCTGTTTTTGTATAATGAATTAAGAAAGTATGTTAATAGCTTTTTAGATGTTAAAAACTAGATAAAAGATTATGAAGAGGTCAGGAAGGTGCTTTTATGCTATATTTGAGTACTACATTGCCAATATAGCTCTGGCGAAATTGAAATTGTGGATGGCTAAGTAGCAAACTCTTATTATTCTTTATAGCCCCTTTAGTACCAAACTATAATTATTCTTTCTCTAACAATATCTTCTTTTTGTTACATAACAATAACATTCTATAATCACTAGTGAGAGATTTTTATTTTTATTTTTTATTTTTGCTAGTTAACTATTGTCTGTTTTACCGATTTGAAACCAATTTTCAGAACCTTTGCTGTTCATTTGTTTTAAGACTGGCTTTATTTATAGTCTCTACATTCCCCATGACAAGTCCCATTTAATTATTGAGTGAAACAGAGACATTTCAAATTCTAAAATTGATGTGATATCATTTTCGTTTGGTCAATATGATTATTATGATTATACAGTAATAAAAAGTACTTCTAGTTGCAAAATTTGTTACATTTAATAATTTCACGATTGTATATTTTTGAGCTTTGTAATTTGTCTTTCAAAAGTCAAACTGGAGTGTTTTTTTTTTGTGTAATGGACTTGGTATGTTTTTAGTAGATAACCGATAACTAGTTCTTACTTGCACTAGTATTTGTGTGTGTACGCGCGCATGGTGGTCTAATCATCGTGTTTTGATGTCTGTTTTACACAAACAGATGTGAAGATTTCACAGGATCCGGATCTCATCAAGCAGTGGACCCTAGAATCAATTAAACGTTTTCCTCAAGAAACAATAGAAATGATAAAACTCAGTGATTCAGATTCACTTTCTTTAACACGGTTGAGATATCGTGCACCATGGGACATACTACTGGGAAGGTTTCGAAAAGGCACAATTACAGTAGCAGGGGACGCAATGCATGTTATGGGTCCGTTTCTCGGACAAGGCGGTTCTGCAGGTTTGGAAGATGCAGTTGTACTTGGCAGACACCTCTCTCGGAAAATGACAAGTAGTTCAACTGATCCAACAGAGATTGGAGAAGCACTCGACCAATTCATCAGAGAGCGTAGGATGCGCGTATTTCGACTGTCTACACAAACTTACCTTACTGGTACACTGTTAACAGAAACTTCTTCACTGCTAGTAAAGTTCTCTTGTATTATCTTGATGGTTATTTTCTTTTCCAATGCTAGTGGTCATGCAAAATATGATTGTGGCACCCTTTGATGTTAAAAGAGTGCAGATATCATGCCTTTGTTACATCATATATAATTTTATTAGGAAGTGTATGTTTCTTTATTTTTGTATATATATGTGGAAAAATAAAATTTCCCTACAAAGATTTAGAATGTAATCCTATGAAACTGATATGTACAACTATTCTCCTTGTTTTTTCTTTCCCAGATCTCTATTTAAATCCATCTCTACATATTGTATCTTAGATTTTTTTTGCAATACCGTATTTAGCTATTTTATGATATAGAATAGAATGCATTTAGATATTAGACACCTAAAACTATGTAGTTTTGGGATGTACACAATCCTTGTCCAATGATCTTTCAGTGGCCAATTTCACCTTTTTAGCAGACATTGGAGCTGAAATAGGACATCACAGCTGTTAAAAATTGGAGGCAAATAGGAGATCACAAGGTTGTTTAGGAGCTATATCCATAGAATAAGCTAAGAATAAGTAAAGAAGGACCACATTATTTTGCAATTTTACTTTTTATCCAATTATACATATAGGGGAAAGCTTTTGACGAGGATACTTCAGGAATTTTACATATTTCTTGGCTTATTATGTGTACCGTTCAGGGTGCATAGCATTTTTGATAATTATTAGGATCAATGAAATGATATTTGATTATATGGGAACAGGCTGCGCCTGAAATTGTCTTTAGATAAGTACCATTCTTGATTTATAATTATGATTACGAGAGTACCATTTTCGATTTATAATTATTGTTACACGTTATAAAATCAATATACTAGGTACCTCAATCAACTTGCTGTAACAATTTGAAAAATAATAATAATAATCAATATACAGCATCTACGTTACTATATCATTACTTGGAAAAAGAGTATTTGTTATTCGGACAATTAGACATATTATTTGCAATTACTGTAAAAAGAATATTTAAATCTAAATATTCAAAGAAAATAAAATTTTAGTAGGGAGTAGGGACTTGGAAAGAAACATGTAAATGGCGCTACAAGGTAGTGGTCTCCAAAATTTTGAAGACCTGAAAAAACTTTGGGCTATAGGCCTGAATGGTCCATTCATGGCCTAGGCTTAGTTTTTCTGGCTTTGCTTAGATTTGATTTGAGAGCTTCATCTCAGCCGGTGCACTTATTTAAAAATTTTTCACGTGTATTGTGTAGATATTCTAATTTTTCTCATTAAATTTACGTTATTTATTATAATTTTACTCGTATGTAATGTTACGATCCGTTGAAAAAAATTACGTTATGGATAATAACATAATAAACGATAACATAATTGCATTAGATAGTAATATTATGACTTTAGATACTAATATTGATATGTTAACATTAATTACACGGAATAGTAGTCATTGAACTGCAAAGGAATTATTTCCCTTAGCACACTGGCCGAAAATTTTATATTAATTTTCAAACAGATTTTCACGTCATGTCAATCGTATAGAAGAATAGGACATAAGTTAGAATACTAAATGGAATAAAGTATTTGTACCGGCATGATCATATTTGATTAGAAAATAATCGTGAACCTTCGGCTGGTTGAATGAAATTAAATGGTAATCTTTAATTTACACTACATTATCTTGTTATTTAAAAAAATTACCAACATCTCCATATGAAAACCTGTACATTCTTTTCTTTTCTTTTTATATACTTTTGTTTGAGTTTTCTAAAAGCACCTAAATATAAAATAATAAATCTATTTGACTTTAATTTTAGTCGTATATCTCTCCCTTCAAATACACTCTCATAGTTTTATATTAGGGACCACATTTTCATAACTTGCATTAAACTCAAATACTCACTTTAATGAATTGGGAGTGCTACATATATTATAAATTATTTCCTTCTAACCGCACATGGATACAATTTCTTTACTCCAAAAATTAATTTTACTATAGCCTAGGTATAAAGAAGTATGAAACACAAAGTATAATATATATGTTATATCTATGGTCAATATGTAAAATCGTAAGTATATGTACAAAATATTGATCCATTTTATAAATTTGATATAACAATCAAATTCTAGCCTCCATCTATATTTTGATTTGGGGAGAATTTTTCTTCAATTTTGAAGAAATTCTCCCTGAAATTTCATTATTTCCATCACTATTTTTATTAATAAATAATTTCCTCGTGGAATTTTATCTTTTTCAATAAAAATTTCTTTCATGGAATTTTGGTTTACCGTTAATTTGGATATATTCATTCTCGGAAGACCCATGCATTTTTTTTGTATAACATGTGCTTTTTTTTGTTTTAATTAGATAATATGTTATGTCATTTACTTTTTCGCTCTTATTTTTTAGGATTGATTCTCTTTTTTATTCAACCAACGGTAAAGCAAAAGCAAAAAAAATGAATGAATAATGTAACAATAAATTCATTCTTAATTACTCCGTACTTTTTATGTGGTTATGACTTATGAGGGACTTGGCTAGCTTGTACCATGCACCATCTGTATCATCGTCCTCTATAAAAGTTCTTAGAAATTAACATATCAAACGTAGTGATTCAATATATAGACCAACAAAGATAGGAAGGTACACGTGTCAATTATTTAACTCATTACACAATAGATATTTTTCGGACTATTACGGAATGAGTTCACCCCTACAACATCTTTTCATACAGAATTTATCAAATTGTCGCATATAATTATTTTTTTTTATAGCACCCTGCATTAAGAAATGGAACTCTCACTTATCACTTTTTAGGAATTT
Organism: Centella asiatica; assembly: GCA_014636745.2. Classification (NCBI taxonomy): domain Eukaryota; kingdom Viridiplantae; phylum Streptophyta; class Magnoliopsida; order Apiales; family Apiaceae; genus Centella; species Centella asiatica. The sequence goes on along the minus strand of CM025784.1, from coordinate 39,296,184 downwards.
GGAATATGAATGAATCACACATTAAATCAGACTAGTTGATCTCATCTGTAATAGGCTAACCCATGCAGACTACTTCCCTTAAACTTAGAAAATTTTCCTGCAATATATATCATGATAAAAATGTAAAATCCAAAAACATATACATTCACAAAATAATGATCCATTTTATTGATTTAAGAAAGCAATCATAATTAATCATTGAATCGAATGAATAATGTAACAATAAAAGCATTTTTACTTAGTTTTTGTGTGGTTCTAGAGCTAGCTAGCCACAATTCAAATCCATATTACATAAACAAATCGTTTCAAACAATGCAAAATCCATTTACTACAACTTTTCATAACCCCAAAAGTCCATTTCTCCACGAAGTGAAAGCTGATTAATTTGCTGAATTGAAGAAGAATTAGGATCTTCATCAAACCTCACACCTTTGTTACTCTCTTCTTGCCCAATATGATCATGAGAATTAGTTGTCACAAGCCTATCCATCATCCCCCATTCATTCATGCTTTCATCTCTTCCACCTCCAACCATGTTGTGTGATGGATTTTGCTCACATGTTTCCACTTCTAGCCCCGTCTCGCACGTCGTTTGATACCGGAGATTATCGCTGCCACTGCCACATGGCTCTCTAGGGTTCAATGCCATGAGTTGTTTCGCCATCAGCGGGGGCGGCTCCGACGGAAATTCATGGTAGCCAATGGTGGTTTTGTGTGTGGGGATGAAATTTTGTGGGTGGTGAAGGTGTGGATATTGAGGCATTGGGAGTGGAATGTGAGAGTAGGTGAGGCCTAGGTCAAAGTTTTGTTGGTTGTGTTGTTGATGGAGGAGATATTGATGATGGTTTGTAGATGATGATATGTTGTTATGTTGATCTGAGATTGAATTAGCTCCTCCTCCTCCTCCTCCATTTCCAATCTTGAACAAGTTTTTCTTCTTGAAAACCCTACAAATCACCCAACCATCTTCCTATACAAACATAAAAAGAATAAACCAAAAGAATTAATTGATTCCATTTCTTTATATATGTATGTAAATATGTAATTCATGCATGTAGTTTACTTTATTTTATTTTCCTAACCAAGTGATGATTTATGTTAAAGGTCAAAAGGAATGATATATGAGTTTAAGGTCAAGGATTTCTAAGTATTATAGTACTCTATTGAAGCATAAATCATTATGGCTTTTGACATTGGAAATCAAAAATTTTATGGATCCCAATGGACTAATGGAGTAGCAAACGAAATTATGATAAGAATCCTAGTCTTTAGGGGCTTCACTATTAGTCTAATAAAAATTATAGGTATACAAAAATTCTATGAGCCCATAGTTATGGGCTCATCATAAAATATATAAAATATGATAATTCATAGTAATAATATGTTATGAATAGAGAACTTTAATCGTGGACAGAAATATTCAACTGCTCAATTTAAAGAATAAATTAAAATTAAAAGCAATACGTCTTTCATTATTACTTATAACATTAAGTAGATCGTTTATTAAAATTCTTTCGTTACGGCTAACACTCGAGGACCTAAATTTCTAAAATTTTTATGTCGTTATATTACTACAAATGAATATAGATTTATATGTTGTCTAACATGTGAAGCATATATATATATATATGTAAATTAATCAATATATAGTTGTAAGAAAAGGTTAAATATTCTTACACTTGAAGTAAGATTTGCTTGAGTGGTGTCAAGTTCACCATCTTCAAGCCTATACTCATGCATGATCCAATCAGTTTTTTGGCCATGAGGAGCTCTGCCTCTGTAAAAGACAAGTGTTTTTCTCATACCAATCTTCTTGAGGCTGGTTCTTATACATTTGTCCCTCCCTGTTGCTTTCCAAAATCCAGCATTTGTTGCCCTGTTTGTTCTTGATCCTGTTGGGTACTTCCTGTCCTTGTGGCTAAAAAAGTACCACTCATTTTGTGGTGCTGATCCTATCTTACATTTCTCTGAACACATGCAACATGTATATATTCACTTATTAATATGATCTTCAAATTAATATAAAATTTATACGGATTCACTTCTCTTTTTTTTTTTCTTTTTTTTTTGTTATTATATTACTATAATACAGTTGTTTGTATATATCCCAATACAGTAATAAATTTCATTTATATTACCATATTTTTCACAATTATGTCATTTTTCCTCAGTTGTTTTAGTTATTTAGAGAACGGAAATATATGGGGTTCTTTTAATTGATGGGTCAACTTTATATTTGAACTGGCATTTAATTTCTCTAAACATATTATATAGAGTTTCGAATTAATACTCCCTATATAAATTCTAAATATTCGTAGTCTGGCTAACCGTTTGCACATGATTAAAGTTAAGGTGTACAATACTTAAAATTGAAAAAAAAATTAATAATAGAGATCAATTATTTAATTGATATGAGTGTATATATACAATAAATCATGCATTAACTTGTCACCAAAATAAAATCATGCACTAAGTAACAGTAGATATAAACCCAGTAGATATCAAATAACTTTTATTTTCTTATTTTCACTAATTTCTCGAGTTGTCAAGTAAAATCGAATACCACTAAAGCCAAATATTTATGTGGTAGGGATGAAATAACTTGATATATATGTACATAAAAAAAAAAGGATTCTTAATATGAACTAATTCTAATTATCTACAAAACTAACTTATTCATAACCAAAAAAAAAAAAAAAAAAAAGACTTATTTACCTTGCAAGTCCCATGGCTCAATCTTATTCAAATCAACTTCTCTAATAACTTCCATGTCAAATTTCTGAAATGAAATTTTCTTCTTCAAGTAGTAATGAAGAAGCTCTTCGTCGGTCGGATGAAACCGAAACCCCGGCGGCACACCACCGTTTGACGAAGCCATTACGATCGATCGATCAATCAATCAAACAACTTAAGTTCTTCAAATCAATATATTGATCTCTTAATTTTTCTAGCTCTTTATTAATTAATTTGTGGGAGGAAGAATTAATAAGCTAGGAGTAGCTTATGGGGTGGTTTGAAAAGCTTATATATACACAAGGAATATTTAAGGGGTAGCATGCATAATATTAGTTGGTGTCAACGAGGTGGAGGTGGTGGTGACGTGAGAAAGTTGACGGCCGGTGACTACGCCGCCGGGGAAGCTTAAAAGCTAACGTAGAAACCAATCCATATATACATGAAGACTATATATATATATACACATATCATATCTTCAAGAATTAATTCAAATGGATATACCACTAGTAATTACCACGCTTTCCCATAGAGCGTGGACACCATATAAAAGTATAAAGTCACCCATTTTCAAGCCGGAAATACTATGTGAGCCTTAAAAAATATTTAATCTAGTTAATAATATGTAATCCGGTCCACTAGGAGTTGTTCTTCTCAAATTTATTATGAGAATTACCGTAGTGTGACAGCAAAAAATTTTTGAAAGGACTAGTATTATTACATATGAAATTATAAGATATGAAAAGGGGAATGAGTTGTAGCTCATTTTTTATAATCATATCCACTTGTACGTTGTGCTTTAGTTTCCAAATATTCGAGAATAATTTAACTATACAAATTGAAAAAATATGTCAAAACAATGTAACATGTGAAATTTTTTAAAAAATTTTTGAACTTATTTACATAATTTTTATAATCATTTCAAAATAAATATATCACGAAAAGATAAGAAAATTTATGTATCCCTCTATTTTTTTTATTTTCTTTCAATCTATACCGTTGAATTTTCTAAATATATTATTAATTTATAGATATAGAATTAGTTATTAGGATATGAAAAATGAGTTATAACTTAATTCTCTAATCTCTTACAACTTTTACAAATAATATTATATTAAAAGATCGAAAAATATATTTTTAATTTTAAAACAAATAAAGTAATTTATTTATGACTCGAATTCAAGATTTTATGGGAATGTGTTAACATGAAAAGGAACACGAGACCAATATATAATTGTGGGAGGTAACTATTATTTGAATTGTTGGATCATGTGCAAGCACAAGGAAACCTTAAAATGAACTTGGTAATTCTGAAAATTCCGGGGTATGATGATAATATTTCATTAATCTCGGTAAAATTGTCTTACATTGCCATTTGTTAAGGCTATTGTACAACTCTTATGATTGATTTTTATCGATATTAGGGCTCAGGACTGTTTGGCAATGACTTCTCAATCAATCAAATTTTGAAAATCATATTACCATTTTTGTGTTTGTGTATATTACTTATAAATTGACTTTTAAGTTATATCAAAAATTAATGTCCAACTTATTAGTCAAATACATTAACAATCTGTTTTAACTTAATTTCTATCTTGTATTCTATTTCTACTAATAAGTCACAATTTTAAATTAAAAAAAGTATTTTTTTAATTTTTCTTTATTTTTAAACCGTCCTAAAATAAGTTGTTCTTAAAGAAGCCCTTAAATTTTAAGTTACCTATCATTTGAGACTAACTTTACATAATATATACTATATATTCATAATATTAAGTGTTACTATAATTAGAATAAAAATTAATATCTAATCCGATTAATCTCTCCATCAAAGCCTTAAGTACTGTTCTACTAATTCAAATCAAAATCCCGTTAATGTTTAATGCCACCATCAACTAATTTAATTCTATGTATTTCACTCAATTAAGTATTAACCCGTTTGACTTTACTAGGATGGAGAATGAGCAGAAAGTATCTCCCAATTTTAATGCATACCGGATATAAATAAGTACCACGTATATACTATAATAATTGTTTTAGAAATTTGATAAAATTTTATTTTAATTGATACATTGTGATAATTTAGGAAAATAAATAAATAAGTTTATTATATTACCCTTATTTATTTTTTATGGATAATATGAATACTAATTGGCAAAAAAAAATGACGATTTAACTAATTATTGTAAAAATAATATTGTAATTTAAGTTATATTTAATTATTAATTTAGCTAATTAATGTACTTCTTAATCTCTATAAATTCTTTTAAAATAATTATTATTGCGAATCGGACGGAGTATGTTAGTATACAAATGTATGTATATACACATTAGCTGTGTCTATGATTGGAAGTCGTCTAGTACATTTGCTCTCATTCAATTCGCGTTGGGCTATTATTCAAACTACTACATGATTGATTAATGTGCATAAATCATACTCCCTTTTATATAGGTAGGTTTTTTTAGTTCAAATCACATAAATTAAGGTTAATGATTAATAAGTACATTTACATGAAATTTATTGTTACTATATCATATTTACCCTTGTTTAATTTGCATAAAAATAAGAGATTTTCGTATTTTATTAAAATATGTAAAAAGTATTATAGGATAATTTTTTTATTTTTGTCTTAAAATGTGAGAAAAATAAATAAAGAAAAAATATAATCAAACTCTAGAAAAGCAACTAATAAAAAAGGGATGGTGTAATTAAAGAAAGAAACGATCCCGAGGAATTTATAAAGCTAATAATTATGGGGATATTTGATTGTAATTGAAGCAAGATTTTGGAAAAACAGCTACTCTTATGCTAAACCTTCTTGGGATTCTCAATTTTTATTGGCCGTCCCAATTTTAGACATGCATTATTAACATTAAAAATTTAGAGGCAATAGGGTACTCTAAAAGCTATCGGAGGAAGAAGGGTTTCCATGAATCTCCACTCCTTATGTAGTGAATGGGATTCCCATTGACTTTATGAATATATCAATTTGTCTCTCTTTGATCTCTTATATATATATATGTGTGTGTGTGTGTTGCGTCCACATTTAAGCATCAAAAGTACGTAATTTTGATTATAAAAAATAAAATTACAATTTTTTTATAATTAAAAAGAAATAAAAAAATATCTACCATCAACGATACCTGCAATTGTCACCATCATCTCCACCGTCGTTATTGCCACCATAATCTACTGTTGTCACCGCAGCAGCAGCCACTTCTATTATTATCTACCATCGCCGCCTTTACGGTCATATCACTATCCTCCAACCACTATGGTTATAATGTTTATTTAGTTTTTATTTTTGAATTATTAAAAAAATGGTGGTGATATGATTGACTTCTATTTATTTATTTTTTTAATGCATTAAAATTTTAAAATTACGTAATTTTAGTGCTTATCTAGTTATTTTTACCTAATGTTATATGTTGTTAAACATATTCTTTTTTCCTATATAATATATATCAGTCGATCTGGCACAAATAATGCGTGTGCATTGTATAATTTTTTTAGTGACAAAAAATAATTTAGTACTCTCTTCCTCCCAAATTATAGTAAAACATCGATAAAGTAATAATCTCCGATTATATAATAATTTTTTTCTGGTTCCGACTTGGGCCAATAGGTTAAAGTAATAACCTCGTTAAATGCATGTAATAACAAAAATTAAATTCTTAAGCACCCAATAAAAATATAAAATAATAATTACTGAATTTTAATTTTATTAATATATATATTGTATAAACCAAATCTTTCAATCTATTTACAATACACTTATAATAATCATTTCTTTTGAAAATATGCATCTATAGTTAATTATTTTCTCCTCACCTAAAGCAAAACAAACTTCATCTTTAACTTTTTGTAGAACATACCCAGTTTTATGAATATTTTAATCGTATTGTAGTAAGTAGTTGCTTGAGGTAACTGTCGGTTGAAATGTCTTCTTTGACGACACATTTGAGACAACGCTACTATCATCTAGTTCAGGATCATTCTCATCATCGTTGATATTCATTACCGATTGAATAATTTTAGAGAAATTAACTTTAATTAAAAATATTTACTTTTTCTAGATTCAAATAATATATGTAAAAGACTAGTTTTCATTTATTATGTACATGTACTTAGTTATATTAAATTTTACTAAAATTTTTGAGATTTTCTACATACAAATATTACTTTTGATTTTTATTATCACATACAATATATATATTTATATTGAAAAACTCTCTCTAAGATAATAAATACTAATTTATCGATAAATAAATAATTTATTCATTTATCAATAAATAAATAATCTTGCTAAATGAATTTTTTTTTTTCAGTCTCAAATATATTAATTTATCGAGGTTTAATTGTAAATATCCTAATTTGACTTTGATAGTCAAATTGACCAAACTTTGATTTTAAAGATTGACAAATATATTTATATTTTCATAATTATAAAAATTGAGTCTTGTAGATAATTGTATAAATTTTCATTTGATATAAATATTATCATATATATTTTTATAAAATAATAGTAATTGCGATTTTAAAATCGGTCAATTTTACCTCTAAAGTTAACTATAATATTTATTATGAAAGGGAGGGAATATAAAATAACAATAAATTGTTCAATTCGGTAAACATTAGAAAGACAAAAGGTAAGAACTGTAAAAAGAAATACGCATCTCACTTTTTTCTTATGTATGCGTGTTTGGGTTTAATCAGAAATTTGTTATATACACACAGGGGAATGATTTTTCATTGCATTGCATTATATTTTATTCCATTTGTTCAACAAAAAGCATTTAAATTTTTTACAGATATTAATATTGCAATATATATTCAAATCATAAATTTTTTTAATGAAAAATGTTTTAAATGTCAAATTAATAATAAAATAAAAAGACACTAATAACAATTTTTAAAAAATATGGCATCATATAACAAATCTCATTTTGGGTGGGTGGGGGGGTATTATATCATTCCAACTTCCAAGATACTGTGGACTGAGAAAATGGAACAAATATTAACTGAAGATTCCAATATTTTCATGTAGAACTCAGACATTTGCTCTACCCACATGCGAAAATATCATGAAATCATATACAATGATGTCTTCAATTAATTATTTTTTCGGTTTCATAAGATCCAAAACAATCCTAAACCATCAGTACAAGTGTCATGCAATTTCACCAACATTTAAGCAAGATTTTTAATTAAAAAATATAGAACAATATTCGTAATTCCTGAGACATGAAAACTTGAAATTACTGTCGAAAATTACAGGTGAAGAAACTCCAGCTCTTTAACAAATCCCGATCTAAATCCAATACAAACAATGTTTTCCACCTTCTCTACAAAAACTTCGCTCTGGAACTATAGAACTCCACCAGAACTAGAAACATCATAAACAACAAATTCTACATAGTCTTCAATCTGAACTTCGTTCTTCCCAACTGTGAAGGTAGATCTTGAAATAAACAGATACAGTATGTTGATATAAAAGCTAGGACCTGCAACATCACCGCAGCGAGTATACTTAAATAGCCGGATAAATAGGGATGAAGGCGTGAATCCAACATAGAGACACAATATATACGACTATTCAGCAAGGAAGGGGAGAGGTGGGAAGCTAAATATAATGAAATTCTTAAGATATGTTGCTGATTTGAAGCATTGAAGTAAAGGTTGAGAATTACACTATCGCAGAAAAGAGGGGAAAATATGGATATAGTTAACCTAATTTTATACTCATGTGAAGCAGCATCACATCAAATAATAAAGTATCATGACAGTTGCAAATACCTGTATGATGAGAGGATAATCTCATAGATGCCCAAATAGTTCTTGATCAGCTACCTCCCTTCTGCTTGAGAGTGATCTTGTCCCCCAAGCTTAGAGCAATTCCCTGGGTCTTGCTTCTAATCCTTATATAACCACTAAGCTTAGCATCAGCTTGTTTTTCAATGCTCAGATTTACCAAAGCATCCTCCCCAAAGACACTCTTTGCATACAAATTAGCAGCTAAGAATCCACATTCACCTTCCAGAGCCGATCTGAAAACCGAAACTCAACCATAAATGCATTAAATGCAAAATTAAGGAACTTATATAACCAAGTCACAACAACAAAATAACATAAAGGAGAAAAATAGAAGCTCAGTTTAGGATGACTGAGATTAGAAAGTTCAGATTGCACAAGAACAATAGCCTCCATATCCTAAGATCTCATTCAAATGCAGTTTATACTATCAATAGCACGATTATTCCCTTAATCAAGAATATTCTGACTCTAAATTTACCAACATACATAAATTAGTTATTTTAAGAAAATCATTGCGAACCCATGACCAGATAAAAGGAGTTTGGCTTGCACAAAGGAATGGAAGGAAAAGGATTCTTAATGGGAATAACCAAAAGAAATTAGATGTGTGACTGTTTAAATTGGGGAAGAATATAGTTATAAGCTACTTCTTGGGGAGAGCTATCATAAGTATAGCTGAATACTTGCTTCCAATTAAAAATAACTAACTTTATCAATATCTCCAACCAAACCATAGAAGAGTCATTACAATGGAAATGGCCCTTCCATTCCAGAACCTATTCCCACCAACCAAACAGGACATAAAAGCATAAAGTCGCCTGATTCACAATTCAAAGTACTGCAGTGAAACAACATAAAGCAAGTGGTGGATTATTAGTGTGGTGCCCCGTCAAAGGGCCGAAGCCATGTCATACATGCAAACTTAACTATAGTTCACAATCACTACAAGAGAGGAACCTACTAAAGTTTTCCCATTGTTGGAAGTTCATGGTTTTCCCCCAAGAATGTAAATGAAACTGAAATATGTATTCCAGAAGAACAGTAAGATAAACATTGTTATCTATGAGGTGAAAATTTTAAATTTCCATAACTTGGATATCTAGATTTCAGGGACCACTTAAACATAGATCTGCAGGATTAACATCCTCACTATCAACCTGTCTTAAAACCAAATCCTTTGGCATTCCATGCTACAATTAATCTCTTTTTAAGATCTTTCAGAACTATTTAAATGCTGATGTCATAAAGGTTCTATTGTGTCTCTGCATGACCAAGTGTAGAGCCAAATCGTCTGTGATCTATTTAGAACCTTCTAGCTCCATAGAATGTACTTATTCCTATCTATTCAAATAAACTGGAGCAGCCAAAAGCGGTTATGTATGGCTTTACCCTCTCTTCAAAGCCATGCCACAATTTGACACTGCCAAAATTTCCCTCCATGTTTTTTAAATAAAATAGGATAAATTATAAATCACATTGAAAACTGAGTCCAACTATTTCCAAAACGCTGTGTTTACTCTTTAGTTTTAGGTTAAGTCTAATCTTTTAATTAGTCAATACAACTTTATTTTTCTATAAAACTTCCCTAAACAAACCTTATCCCAAAAATCTCTCCAAATCAACAGCTAAAATTTATGTTAACCTGTTGCTTGTCTCTTCTTTATAGCTGGCTAACATACAGCCGATCACTCTCAAAACTTACATGACTTTCTTTCACCAGATACCTGTGTAAGTTACTCACAATCATATGCATACATCTGTACAAAGACATCTTGAAATTTTGTAAAAACATCTGCTCAAGGTGAACCCGATCACTGAAAAAGTAGGAAACAAATATACTCCAAGAATGGGTATATTCATTTTTACATACTCCATTGACAAATCAGGTGTAACCCATGTTTAAATCAGGGGGATGATTAGCATATCTCTGTTTTTACAATATAATTATTACTTTTGTTTTGACATCACGATGCCTTGGGTCACTTTCATTATTATTTTTTTATGTAGTGTTCACTTTTAATAAAATTAAGCTGAAGCACATGCATCGCATTTGCTTGCGCAAATGACTAGTTACAAGATAAAGCAACGAGGCATAACAAAGTGTGATCAAATAAGCACATTCAAGTAATACATTTAAGAGTTTCAAGATATTGGTCAGGATTTTTAATTATATTCAGAACATGAGAACTGACACCAAAATTCCCAATCGGTACCCCTGCCCCACTTAAGCATTTGATTCTGTATTATTTTTTATTTTTTCTTTTGTGTGTGTGTGTTTTTTTTCTTTGGGTGGGGTGGGGGGTGGCCAGGGGCCGGGGGCGCAGGGTGGGCATGATTGTATTGTAAGACACATCAAGACATGTTATTATACTTACCATATTTAATTTAATACATTTCTTATAAAAAAAAAGTACAAATATAGATGCAGATATACATGTTTTTGCTGCACTTCAAACATGCCGCGAAGACAACTAAACCATTAGCATTACTCAAGTAGGGATGGGTAAATAAGGCTAATATATCTCTGTGTGTGTGTGTGCGCGCCTGTGCTTGTTCAGTATGCTGAGGTAAACGACTTACGGTGCAGTAAGGCATTTCATGTTGGTTGACTTGATTATGTGATCAAGAAATTCTTTCTCATCTTGAATGACGGTATTGACAGCAACCTGCAATATAGTATGACAGATTCAAATCAGAATAGCCAACCTTATAGACATGCATGGGTAAAAAGCAAGTTAACTCAGATGGATCCAGCTAGACAAGGTACTTCGAGAGTACAGAGATGCTCCTATATTTGTTATTATTATTCACTGAATGAAATGTCTAACAACCATACCTTGGCAATGCAAAGTATAAAAACATGAAACTATCAAAGGAACTCAAAACATTGAATCAACAAGAGAAAGGCAAAAACAAACTAAGACAACTCAAAATTGCTAAAGGGATCAAAGTCAAAAGGAAAGAATGATGAAGCACATATAGTCACCGTAAGCGAGGCAAAACAAAAAATGACCTACTATATTGACTAGTGAAACATCAGCCTTTACTAGGACATGGTGAAAATCGATATATAATCACGTTATCATCCTGTGGGCAAAAACGACTTAGAAAACAGGAAAAAAAAATCATCAAGAAAGATATATTAAATACCAGTTAGCATCTTCGATTGTAATAGAAAACTAACAATGGACAGTAAGAAGAAAAATGACATAGACATAGGTATGCCAACAGGAAAATTAACAATGGACAATATAATTATTTATTTTATTTTAACAATGCCATCAGGAAAGAATATATTGCAAATGAAATAGAAGGATAAGACGAAAAATTCATTTTAGCACAGTACATTACAATCACCTTATTTATTGGACACTGTTCTATTATGCATCGAGAGTTTTAATGGAACATTTGCGGAATTATTTTATAGTGTTCAGCACAACTGGAAGAGCAAGGGCTGGGGGTTATATTTTCATTATCATTTATCAAGTTTCAACTATGCATACATCAATAGTTTTTCTTACATTGTGATGTATCATATATCATATTTACTTCTGAACCTATGATATAGCCCTTTTCATCTTTATTATCATATCTTGAATAGCGTGTCAAAATTTCTTCCACTTGTTGTATATGCTCGTATATGTTCTTCAGAAAAAGATGCATTGTCCTCCACCTGCATTCTACTTAATTTATTCCTTCAGTAAGTTTTTGAACTTCTATTAAAAGAATAGAATTAAGAGTTGGTGAATATCAAATTCAAGGGAATCGTGAATAGATGAATGCCAAATCAGTTCTCTCACAGGTTCAATCCCATTCACCAATAACCACGGAGTTAACTAATGTAGATTTTAAATTTTATGTGAAAACGATTGTATAAACATTAAGGATGACAAAGTTCAATACTGTGAGCAGTAACATGAGAGAAATAAATCAGATACCTTGTTTTCCCATTCGAACTCTGCCCACATAGTTCTGAATGCAGCATCGCTGCATACAGCAGGAGAGATGTAGTCCATAATGTCAATGTGGATGTCATTTAGGACAACTACCGTTCGTTCAAGCACATTAGAGGTCTCATAAACAATGTTCCCAAATATGACGCCAGTCTCAGTTGAAGAAACCTTAATATTAGCTTTTATTTGTTTGCTTGATTCAGGAGCTAGAGTATAATTCTGAGGACGTTCGACAAGTTTAAGGTCACCCATGGTTGCCAATTCCAAGCACAGGTTCTGTAGGGTCTCCTTGGTTCGATTAATAACAGTAACATCAAGGACAATATCATAGTGATGAACTGTGACATAAGCCTCTGCATAAACTGGGTCACTGAATCCAGTTAGTTGAAGAATGCGGTTCAGCTTGTTTGCATCATCTCCATCATTTATGAATTCACCAGTGGCACGCTTCAGATCATCTTGAACCTCATCTTCCAATTCTAGCTGGCTCATACCCTGGAACAATAACAATGAAAATTCCAAGTACAAATATTTAATGCAACAATAGAAAACCCGGAAAAAGATTAAAGTAGTAATAAAAATCTGCCTTCACAACTATAAGATGCGAATTGAAGAACACATTGAGAAACAGGAAGAGATATTTTTTGTTCATCTTTTTGGGAAAAAGTACTGTAAGGATCATTGGACAGATGTCCCCTGAACAAAACTCTCAAGCAAAATTCAACTCTTTGAGTGGTTGAAGCTAACAAAAAATTAGGTAAATTTACCAACAAAATTTTATTATATTCTAGAAATTAGAGATGAGCAATTGACAAGGGCAGAAGCATAAAAATGGGGTAAAATTGATTAAAAGTATCCAGATAAAACAAAAATCACTGAGTGAGGATGATAAAAACTATGTAGGCACCTCAGCTAATGGATGATTAAGCAGCAGGTGTTCATGGAATATAGCTGATAACAGTCACAAAGCTGCTACGTCGATAAACTTATATAAAGCGAAGAGGGTATTTATTTTATTAAATTTTTAAAATAAAAAAAAAGATAAACAAACAAATGAACACTGACCCAATCAACTATCAAATATCATCATGAATCTTTTAGTAATACAAATATAAAATAACATGTCTTATTTGGCACATTCAAATTGTTTTACTCATCTAGATTCCAGTGAAAAAAAGATCGAACCACAAGTCCACGAGTGAAGTCATTTCTAAGAAAGAAATAAAAGACCATAATACCAACAGCTTATTATAGTGTTGATAATGATGCTCAAATAAAAAGATATCCAGTGCAAAAGATTCTTACCTTCCTGCTTTTCAAATGGTAGAAGTCAATAAGGTCATCCGGTTGTGCATGAGAAACCTGTGCCTTTGCTTTAATTTCCTCAGTTTCGCGGAGCTGTTTATCTGAAAGCATCTTAACAAAACTTTCACGGCAAGACTGCAACCAAATCTTCCTGATCTCATCCCCAGTGTTACATAGCAATCTTATGCAAAGGACAATCCTGTCATGGGAATCATTATCAATTGGATGCGGAAGAAACGAAGATTGTCCTAGTTGCAGCATAGAGACCAAGATCAATAATGTCTCAGTTGATGCTTTGTTGACTTCAACTTTTGATGGTTGAACCTCTTCCAGTCTCAGGATAAGTTTAGTTAATGTGCAGGCCACAACTGCCCCAAGGAAAAAATCTCCAGTAAGAATAAGGGATCTCAGATTTCCAGAAGTTAGAGTTCCTTGAACGACAGTAGGAGGGGAAAAGGCAGTTTCAGATGCTGCACTTTGAGTTGCGTATGTTCCATCAGCAAGTATGGCAGGTCTTTTTGATGAAACTGTAATAGAGTTAACTTGCTGAGATTTCTTTGAATTATCAGTATCTTCTCCTTCTTCCGAAGCTGTGTAAAAGGGAAGGTCCCCAAGGCACTGCTTAATAGTTGCAAGGCCACTCTCAACTTCAGAAAGTGAAAGGCAGTACTCTCCAATGATCCATAGAGCACATGAACAAACTCGCGCAGCTCGGATTTGGTAGAAAGTGTCCAATAACCTTGTTATAATAGAAACCCTCAATTTTGGGTTGGTTTCAATTATCTCTCGGACGAATATAGCAACATCCATTGCTGAGGCAACATTACTGTCTCCCAAAAAGTCCATCAACAGATGAACAACAGTGCTTGCAACTTCTGGGAACTTGATTGCACAAGAATGAATAGCTTGAATGAGCATTTGGCGATACTCCCCGTTCTTCTCAAGCTCCCCACTTTGAGTTTTCATGACTTCTTTCTTCAGAGTAAGAACAACCTCATTAATGTTTCGAGGAGTGATCAGTTCAAGAACAATATCAAGTGTTTTCCTTCGAATGTCAAGGTTTGGGCTAGAGAGTGCTCTAAGCACATCCATAATCATTTCAACCATGATTTCTCTGTGAGATGCTTTGAGTTCATTAAGTCGATCAAGCACAATAAGTTTCACATTGTTGTCACTCTGAGACAATAGTAGCTGACAATAGGTGTTCGCTGCAGCCCTGATTGCAGTAGGTGCAGATGACAAAGACACAAGCGTTCCAGCACATTCGTAGATAACAGCAGAGGATGGAACATTTAGTAAAGATATGATGATCTTGATATACCTTCCTTTCTCTGCCTTATTCGTTCTACATACTTTCCGAATCAACTCCAACACAACCATCTGTAGCAGCTCTCCCCATTCAGATACTCTATCAACATGGGTCATTAGGTAATTAACGGCCCGATCCTGTGCACAATTGAAAAGCATAAGAAATGCATTTCTCTTGGCTGATTGATCCTGCTCAGTTGTAAGCACCCTCTCAATCATCTCTGGTGCATCAACCAAGAGCTGCTCCCCCTGTGGAAGCTTGTAAATGGCCATCACTGCAAGAATTGCGTTCCTCCTAATAAATTGGTGTCGATGCTCCAAATTTGCTAAAACAGAGGGTATCAAAGGCTCAATAATTTCCACCTCGTTCAACCGACAAAGGAACCTCAAAGTCACACCACGAATGTACTCATTTGGATGCTGAAGATTATTCCTCAGATTTTGGCAGATCAAAATCATTTCAGGCAGAACCCGTCCTTTTGCATCTGTCTTGTCAATGATTTCGAGATAGAGAAGCAATAGCTTTTGAACCGTGTGGTCTTCAGAAGGCAATACATACCGAACAATAGTGATGAAAAGCTGTGGAAGTGTTTCTCCATTTAGCAAAAGCATGATAGCTTTCTTCATAGCATCCACCTTTGCTTCCACATCGTTTCCTTCTAGAGCTTCCTTGATCTCATTGGCAAGAGCTGGTGTCCCTTTATCAAAATGAACAAGCAGTGTGCAAGATTTCTCCATGTTTCACCTAAATCTGATGGAAGAATGGTGTAAATCTTCTAAAAGTTTATATCTACAACTGAAGTACAAAAGCAAACAAGCAGAAGATCTGACCATCTTTGTACAATTAAAGCCCCTATCAATGCAATGTTTGTAAGACCCAGAAATTCTAACGCCATTCTTAAGACAAAACCAATTTCAGTCAAACAACCCCAAATCGTAGTTTGTTACTGAGGACTATATCTCCAGGGATTACTTAATAAGAGCAATCCAGTTCCCAAAAGGTTATAGTGCAAAAACGCATACAATTAAAATAGCCATACACAAAATCGAAGAAACCCACAAATACATTTTAGCAATCAAACAAAAATAGAAACAAAAGATAGATCAAACGACGAAAAGCTGTGATTTTCAAAATTGGGCAGATTATTAAACACAAACACAAATGACCACGCTCAAAAAGCAAATCAATGTGCATACACACGTACACATATACAAGATCTACAATTAGGGTGGCTCCGTAAGAAGATTATGCGACAAATCAAATCAAATCGCAACGCAACAAATCTAGAGCACGCAAAATCAAATCGCAACGCATCAAATAAGAGCGAAATTGGTGAAGTGTATGGGAGTGTAGATGTGATTGTGTCGGCGAGAGACGTACCGGTAACGAAATGAATTGCAGTCGCCGGAGAAGTGGACGGAGATTGAACTCTACCAAGTACCAAATCACTCGATCTGGTTTTATGTAATGGTCTAGTGGAATTTCCGTCTATTATATATATATTCTTCTACTATTTTGCTTAATTTATACTCCTATTTTACACTCGACCTCGAGAGCCTATTCGGGGAAATTGTTTTTCACATACATTCTGCTTTTACTTTTAAGTTAACTAACGAGCTATGGAGCTCATTTTTATAATTTTATAAGATATGTTTAGATTTCTAAAATATTTAACAAACTTTAATCCGTATAAATCGAAAGTATACATCAAAATTATATAACATGTAAATATTTGAAATATTTTTGATTTTATTTACATAATTCTCATAATCATATAAAAATAAACAAAAATTGAAGTTTGAAATTTATAAATTTAAAAAACAATCATGTTATATACCATAAAAATATAAGAAAATTTATATAATTTGTATATATATAAACGAGTTATAGTTCAATTATCTTAATCCTTAAGTTAAAAAGTCAATTTTTACCACTTTACCGTATTTGTTTCCTACTCTTTAAGATTCTAATAATTTTAAGTATATTCATAAATTATTAAATAAAAATGAAAAATGGCTCAAGAAATTACTATCAAACAGATAACATTGAGAAAATTATACACATTGTATAATGGAGAAGAGCCAAATCCCATTAAGAAACCTTCCAAGTTCCAAATATCAGCCATACCATGTCGCACATTATCTGAATAGTTGTTTGATTAACTGTTCTCAAATAAAAGAAACTATCTTAATAAACCAAATTGAAGAAAAGATAATTAATAAAGAAAAACTATTTTCATAACTATTTTAAGTACTCAATATTCATCACCATTTTTTTTATTTCCAATTTTCTGCTTTTGTTTCTAATTTTATTTTTTTCTCTCTTCCTTTTTTTTCCTTTTGCTTATTCCTGAGCCACAAATAAAGAAATATGTTCCGGGAGCCAAATAGGCAAATACCAAGAATCAAGAATAATGCTAGTCTAAAGCCAAGTACACATGTTAGATGCAAGATGAAATAAAAAAACTAAGGTAACATGTTAAGTGTTGACTTTTATATTTCAATTTTGACTTATTTTAAATATCGAGTTTAAGTTATTTCTTAGAAACAAAGTAATGAATTTTGCACCTAAACTGTTAAACTGTCAACAGATCATAATTGACTTAAGTCAAATTGTCATGTATTTATAAAACAATTCCATCAGATTTAATACTTATACAATTCTGGGCATTTGTGTGGGTTGACTGAAGATCTATTTTCAGATTACAAAAGGAGGAGGAAAAAAAAGGCTGGAGTTTTCAGTTTAATCATCACCCCAAGCATCATCCCTCATGTTCTGTCTGGAGATGATCCTGTTTCTTCTGGCTTCTTCCTGTTTCCTCAGTTCTTTAGATCCAAAACTTGAAGTTGGCAACTTCAGTCCCATTACTTTAGCAATTAATCTATTGGCTGCTCTGGCCGATGTCGCAGGCCTCCGCCTTGGCGGTTCCAAATCTGAAACAGAAACAATGCAGCTTGCTGAGACCAATGTAATTAAAAAATACTACATATATTTATATTTTCAAAATAAAAACACACACCTAGCGACGCCTTTCTAATGAGAGACTACCTTGTCCTTTCTATAATCCACCGTGAACTATTACAAAAATGTTGCGTGAAACAAATTCAGTTTTTAAGTGTGACATTGAGATTGGCACTGCGATGTGCTGTTAAAATAAGAATATGAGACTTTTCGAACTCTTTTTCTAAGTTAGATATGGTATTTCAACCTTACTGTAAATAACAGCTTATATGTCGTTTCAAATTAACAAACAAATAATGAAGGTAAATTGGGGGAGCAAAAGAACTATTTAGGTGTACCATTAGGGTGTTGTACAAATATGTCATACAGAATTATGACATACATATACATATACATATACATATACATATATATATATATATATATATATATATATATATATATATATATATAACAATTTATCAATGTCCAGAAAAATGATATGTGGAGTATTACAGTTTCTCTCTTATGCCTAGTCGCCAACACTTCAGATGCTAAGAATAATTTGAGCATATACGTATATAAGATATCAAGGTAATGAAAAATAAACAATTTCACAAAATCTTAAAATGTGTAGCTTGAAAGCCAGAATTCCAAGGTAGGATACAATTTTTTTCTGACTTACATGGTCACGAACAAACCGTACACGCACACAGAGAAAGCTCTTCTGGGTATGAAAGACATGACTTGTTATATAAAACACTCCCATCACCCAAAGAGATGCGAGTTTTCGGATACCATGCCGATTACGACTGGAGCTTGACTGGAAACTCGAAAACATTCTAATGAAGTCTTTTGGGGATAGCCGGACAGTCATAAAGCCAAATTATATCCTCCACCCCTTCCCTCCCCAGATTAGTGAGCCTAGACTTTCAGTTTCACAAATTAGTAAAGATGTCACCAATAAAAGGAGACAATCTCAACGATATCATACCAAATCCTATCTATCCCATTTATTGAAACAAACTTTCGAGAAAAAATAGACATCTAAGTCGTACACGAAGAAATCTATTCAAAGATAAGATAAAGAAAAAATTTAAATGGGGTTCAGAATGATGATAAAACAGAATCCTGAATCGCAATATGAGACATCTATGCCATACAAGTAAATAGACCTATTCGTTGATAAGTAAAATAGAAAAAGTGAATGGGGTCTATATTGATGGTAACATAGACTCCTGGGTTGCAAACAATGATCAGATTGGCAATCAAGTAAGATAACTCTTGGTTCAGTTAACGCACCAAGGACAGAACAAAGGATCGATCAAATTCAATTGAGACAGGATCAACTGCACTCAATATGCAAGATTTGTGTCCATGAGATCTTTTGCTAAAGGGATACTTTCGGGAAAGGTCCAAAAGCTTCCACCATAGTAAAAGTCACAGCACATTTTTATGTTGGAGTATTTGAAGTAGAATGTCTCTTATTAGTAATTGGCTTTTTCAAGGGCAGATATTCGGGCTTTTGCATCAGAATGGAAATTCTTTAGTATAATCTTATAGCATAATTTCGTCAGGGCAGAGCGAAACTAGCTTTCCAAGTGAAGGTTCGGAAAAAAAAAAGATAGCAACGTTTTATTAGATTCTTTCTTAAAAAGAAATATAAATTGATGATTTTGAACCATCATCAAAGTCCATTTCAACAATTCTACTGATCTATCTACAGGACAAAATATTGTCAATTGTAGAAGAAAGCACATCAAGTCAATAATTTGCAAAGCATGAGGCTTGGCGCTGTAATCTACCATTCAGAAACATAAATTCACAAATAAAACAAAAATAATCCTTAAGAAGCCCATCATAGGAAACACAAAAATTTACTAGAATATAGTTGGATACAAGAGCTAACATGGAGTTAGACACTGAGCAATTTATAGCAAGAAATGCAGAAGACAGTACGCAAAAGCAACTGACAACCCATTTTCTTTCTTTTTCCCCCCCTTCTCTTCCTCTTATTTTCTTTTTTGGGGGCATTATTTAGAATAATTTGCTTATGTTAACTAATATTTCGCAAATAAAGATCATAGATGGTGAAGGATTTGTTTGTACAAGATGTTATAGAAGTTAATTGGATGTTCAATCAGTATATGAATCTAGGGCGAATATATCAAGTATTACCTCTTGGTGGAACTGAGTTTAAAAGTGCATCACTTTCATCAAGTACACGCACCGTAAATGGACAGCGTAGGGAGTTTAATGCCTCAAGAGCTGCATAGAAAAATTAATACTGTAATCAGAATGAAATTCAAACTAAAATCAGACAAACAAATACATGTGCATTCTTGACAAATAACTGTGGCTCTTACTAAACAGTAAAGTGACATTTGTAAGCATGCATATGCAACACAAGTGACAAGTCCGCAGCCTATATCATGGCAGTAAAGTGTAGGCCTAATAGAAGTATATCCTGAATAATTCTAAGTTTTAATTTTAAACTTTCGATACCAACCCCCTCTTTATTTATTTTTTCTCATTCCCTGTCCCCCTCAACAGTGAACACTAAAATTCCCAACCTTTTATGAGAAAACGTAATTGTAATGACTCCCAATTAGATTGGATAAAATTGTTTGGTTTAATTTAGTTTGGTAAGTAGCTCAGTCATTCTTTACCACGCTGAAACTTAATGATGAAAATAATTGTAACCAAGGGGGAGTAGTTTATGAAATAGAGATCAACATATACAAACACCTTCTCAAACTAGCAATTAAAATCTCGTGCAAGCACAGGCCGATATACAATTTGTTTTTTTCTCAGTACAAATGTTACAGGTTATCAAACTTTGTACTAGAGGAATTTAAGAGCACCTTTAAAGAGCATACAATAAATGACTGACCCAATTAAGGTTGAGGCTTCAAAAAATCTCCTCTTCTACATATATAACAAGTACAAGAGTCGAGGCATACATTTAGTATTCTTGAAAATCTGATTTAGACATGAAACTTTGTAAAGAACAGTTGAACATGTTGGGGACTTGTCTAAACTGAATTGTGTTTCTAGCTTGCATCATTATACTAATGAATATCTTATATACTTTACTGTCCTAGATAACCTATTATCTAACTTCACACTCTTGGGGCTTGTTACTCCCTAAATATTGGTTTATTTTCTAAAACACTTTGATGGTAAAGGAACTAGCAGTGCCTACGCTGCACTAGCCATTTTTCTTTTGTTTAGTTATTCATTCATCAACACCATACAAACATATATACTAGGAGTAAAGTTTGAAAAAATTATATTCCAAAATAAAATCTTATGAGGCACAGTAAAAATTCAATTATCATGGAAGTACACAAAGTCTTCACTAAATAACTACATCCACCTAGGCTGTGGCATCACGGTATCAACTTCTAGTGAATGCTATCATCTTGCCTTGCCCTTTTATATAACACTTTAAAAGTATTGTGGGCTTATAACTTGTTGAGCATAACAACCATGGCTAATAATTCAAGACGATATTCTACGTTCTGAATGACTTTTTAGTTGCTGGACTGTCGGTTACTTATTCTGAATATTTCAATAAATGTCGATATACATGCTCTCTGACCTTCAAAATGCTAGTTCTCAGCGGCCATAAGTTATAAGTTGTCACTAAAAAAATTTTGCAAGCCACTAGTTATGACTGTTATACCATCGTATATACTTCTTTGTACAGCCTAAACTGGGGGAGACGAATAGTTAAAGAGCTGAGATAATTGAAATTTCAGGAGCCACTGAATCTTGTAACATCATCACTTAGTGCCTGTTTGTTTACCCCTTTTTAGATCTGAATGTTGTTCTTTCTTATTCGCTAAGAGCCTGAAGCTGTTTGTTATGACTTTTAAAGGCTCTTAATGTCTCTTTTTCGATTAGACTCAAAATCCACGCTCAACCATTTAGAGGCAGATCTAGACAAAAATATCCCCCACCACATCATCTTCTCTTCTACCACCTGTCCAGACACATTATTTTTAGGGATATAAAAGTAATATGATGTTATTAAGATCTTTTATCAGCGATGATTGCCAAACAATATTTTTCGTTTAGAGTCAATTTCATCCAGATATTCTATTTGGTTTAGACCTCTATATGTTAAAGAATTAAGGATTCAGTTTTTAACAAACACGCCCTTACTCTTTGAGACAGAATATACTGAATAAAATGTACAATAGCATGTAATACACTGATAAACTTGATGCCAGAAGGGGCAATGAGTTATGATACCCATTCAACCGAAAGAAAAACTTTGAAGATATTAATTACCAATTGATGGTGTTCTAAACACTGCAAGTGCTACTGTGTCATTGACCCAGCGAATGACAACACCACTCTCTTTGAAGTCCTCCAACAGTTTCTCCAGGTCAGTTGTTTTAGTACTTACTGGAAAGTCAGCAAGAACAAGAACATGCCGTGTACCATATTTTACTGAAACCAAAATAATAACAACATTAATTCAGAGCCAATTACCCTGTTTCATACACTTCAGCGGAAAAAACGACAATCTTCACAATATAACAAAAATAAACATGTGACAGGTAGTTCCTTCGTCATATGCAAAACTAGTTGAAGCAGCAGTAACATGCAGCAATAAAGTTGAACTATCATGGTAACCTTGATTAATGAACTAACTACAAGCCAAGTTTAAATGAACTAACTTGAATTTCAGCTATGAAATGCACATAAATGATTAATGACATACGATCTTGTATCTCTCTATCTGGTGAATCATGGTATCCTTCTTGATCTTCAGAATGATCAATAGCAGGGCTATCAGATTCCTGATCGCTATACAAACCATGCTTTCTGTATGAGAATGTTCCCCTTCCTCGGCGCTTGGGAGTTTGAACTTTTGCATCTTTTATTGAGAGATTTGACACACTTGCTAAGCATTGTGGGGAAAGTAATTCATCCAGAGCACGGTCTGCTGCTGCTTCCCAGTCTGTATATTTCCAGATTGTCATATTCTCAGAGCAAACCAATCTTTTAACTTTGGAAGTAACAGGATTAGAATTGATTTGATAAATACTGATAACTCTCAGATATAGTATTAGAACAGAAAGATCCATTACATAGTGAACCAATGACAATATACTGAAAGCAATAGTAATACTACAGTGTAATAAGGTGTGTCGAAGAGGCAATCCGGCCAGATGCATAGAATTTGTGACCTCAATAGTACAAGGAGGTAAACTTTAGTACTATGTTCACACTCCTAGTGTTTTTGCAATCTATTTCTTAAGAATATACAGAAAATAACAAGAGGATGATATGCACTTGCCCATATAACATATCTACAGTACTTCATGTTGCATAACGCTACAAGGTTAGTCTTATTGTTTCGGCTTGCTGGATGTGGAAGAGAAAAACCAAGAATGGGTTGAATCATTAGCATGTCTCCTTTCATTCATTCAGTGAAAAGTGTTTTGTTTCCTTCTTTATATTCTTTAATATTATTGTTGGTTTAGGAGAGAAGACCTTATGGCAGCACTTTTATTTCCTGGAGACTCATATTCTGTATAGTTCAAGGATTTAGGTAAAGAACAACTCAGCCAATTAAACTTCAGTTTTAGGCCTTTCATCTGAATCAAAATTTAAACCAATTTCTATCACGAGTCGAGAAGTCAGCCAAAATCTAACATAAAATTTGCTTGATAAAACAACAACCGATAGATGCATTAATAATTGATGATCGTGGTAATTAACATAGAAAGGCCAAGTGTGAGATTAACAATGCATCAAATTAAAAAATTAATGAGGGACTCCATCACCTTCAATAATAATGATTTTGTAAATTAGAACTTGTACTAATAGAAAAAGGTTAAGAAAATTATAAGATTTTAAGCACTCCCAGTGCTTAAATTTTATGAAATATGGGTAAGTCAACGAGAATATTACATAAGGAAATCAAACCAACACATAATGTAAATGGTTTAACTTATACAGTAAGTAACTCTGAATATCATTCCACGTGATGATAACTAAAAGAATAACCCAAAGAAACTTATCAATATCATCAGCATATAAATTACAAATATGATATTGCCACTTCAAAGCAGAATTATATCTGGAATTAGGCATTTGACAAATCAATTCAAGTTGTGACATCTTAATTTTTCAATCACATAAAGCTAATTTCTTACCTGTTTGTGCAGCAAAAATAACAATCCAGAAACTTTTGGTTTTAATATATTTTATTCTATACCTTTATACTACAAGAACTTGGATAATCAACTTGTCTTATTTGGTCTACACAAAAGCTCATTCTCACATTAAACTCATATATTCTTTTCATTTCCAGGAAACATTTCATAGGAAGGGGGAGCAGGAGATGGAGGGAAACAATTTCAAGCAACCATGCATAAGATAGTGTGTCAGACATCATGATACAGTGTTTTTAACTTTTTGTGCATATTGGAGTTACTAAAGTTTTGCAAGGTTTTAAGTGCTTCCAATTCTTAAGCTTTCAGAATTACTTGAGAACATGTTCAAATGAACAAATTTCGCTGGAGGATTTTAAAACATTGCAGAAAAACTGACATACCAAGTCCTCTTCTTCAATCAGAATTTAAACCAAAAACAAAAGGAAATTTGGAAGAATACGTAAGAAGAGAAGAGATGCATACCATCATCTGAGCCACCAAGCCCTCCAGTAGGCAAACCATCACCAGGTGAATTCGAAGATTTTCCGCGATCCCCTTCACAAAACAAGTCTTATCTATCACTACCAAAGCAATAAGATTATAAATCGACACGGACTGCTTAGCACCCCCGCAACCCCACCCCCAAACCCCTCAAAAGAAAAACAAAGAACATGCACGAAACAATCAAATCGCCTCAAAAGGCTTCACCAGTTAAGATATTACTCCGCAACCTTAATTTAGATATATCTAAGTCACACAGCATATAAAACAGCATCAAATGAACTCAAACAGACCATTTTCTTCTGCAGGCCCATTAGAAGCTGAAGCCTCATTACCCAATACTCGAAATTCCTCCGAATCATTCGCAATCCTTAAATGACCGGAAAAAAACCAAGAAAAATTATAAAAATCACATGCAAAGTATACAATAAAATTAATAGCCTTTCCACATGTCACCCAATATAATAAAAATAAATTCAGAATTACTGTTAATGTGTGCCAATCATTCACTTTAACAATCTCAAGATGTTAATCTACTTGATAAAACATTTTAATTACCAGAATGGGAACAAATTCACAGAAAACTAAAAAACTACGGAAATAACTACACTTCCTCAAATGGGTCAAACCATAAGATGGAAATTAACCAAAAACCTAAATTACAATTACTCAAATTTACATAGGTTCCTCTTCGTCTCCTCAACTTTAACCCAAAGAGCAATCTTGAGAAAACCAATAAACAAATTCACAAGGGAAGAAAAGGGTCTCACTGTTGAGGGGAGAAAGAGCGATCAGAGCGTTGTTGGATGAGAATTGCACGAGATTGAGCCTCGTCGGCTTTAAGGGAGAAGCCTTTGGTGGAGTAGAGTTTGGCCAAGTCGAAGAGAGCAGTGGACAATTTGTGGGAGTCAGATTGAGATGAATTGGCACCTTTTTCGAGGCGCAAAACGAGTGATTCGAGGAGAGAGATGGCCTTGTCGGTGTCTCCTTCGTGAACGAGATCTTCCACCAACTCGCTCCAGTTCGTTTGTTCGCCGTCCATAACTGCAGCAGAGTAGTGGAATTGCAGGGGAAAAGGAAGGTGCCATTTTATTTTATTTTTACCTCCCTCGGTCTTTTTTAGATTAAAAACAAGGGAGGAGAGAGTAATTCAGGGATACTGTAAAAAAAATAAAAAAGTGCTAGAAATATAAGAAGAATTTGTATAAATTATTTTATTTGTAAAGGTATTTAAATGTTGTAAACCAAAAATTTTTAAAGTAATGTATTTAAGACAACAATGAATTAATGGAAAATATATACTATAGTGAAACAAATTTCAGTGAGATTTGGATAGAATTTTGAATTCGTGTTACGATTTTTATTTTGAAAGTTATTGCAGGTCAGACAATTTTGATTTTAAATTTTTAAGAGGTGGGGAACATTGTCCCCTATGTTTAGCATGCACGAATTTTATTATTTGAATGAGAACGTTATATTTAGTTGTGAGATATTTTACTCATGTTTTGATGTATTTAGAAATATTGGAAATAAAAATTCAAATAATAATAATAAGTCATTCACGATGATAGAGTTTGGGTGGTGACGGTGGCAACGGTGGATGGTGGTGATGGCAATGGCAGTGATGGTGGCTGAGTGATCGAAACGGTGGTGATGGTCAGCGACGGTCGTGGTGATGACGGCGGCAACAATTAATAATATTGTTATTAGATTACTTAGTAATAATAATCTAAATATCATTTCATATATCACTTTAAACATGGATATCATATGTATAAAAATAAAATACTCATTCTAATAATAAAATAAAATACTCATTCTAATAATAAGATACCTGATACCTGAACGCCAAATATAGCCAAAAGGTTATCCAATTGTAAATGGAATACCATCTTTAGCGAGGCTATATGCGATGAATACCATTATACCAAGTTTGAACAATGCTACAAATTTTATTTGTTAAGTCAGAAATTATTTTATTTTTTGTTTACTTCCCCTCGACCTCTTTAACCATATGAATTAGTGGTGAGTCATATTACAAATGCGGAAGATCAAAACACAATTTTTAGTTAGATTTTAACATTTAGCATTGAGCACAGATACATATTGTTACAAAAAGCATGTACACGTGTTTTTACAAGTTACTGATAACATCAGAAGTCTGGTTCAAAACAGACATATGCCTGGTGCCCCGTACCCTTACTTTTAACTACACAGAATATCTGCATGTTCTGCCTTTACTGGATGGCTTTTTCTTGACAATATAGTTTCTAGGCTGATGCTGATTAGTTTCCTCCAACTCAGGGTTTAAGCATATTATACAGACAAATTTTGCTGGAACATTATCGTTATCATCGATCCCAGCACACCTCGTGTGCTGCCAAGTTCCACATTCATCGCAAGCCAACATTCTTTCACCATCGTCGTCTTTGGCCCCACATGGGCAATCTACTATCCAGTTTTCCATTCCTCTTTCCATCCGGAAACGATCAAGTCCGTGTGTCCCAGGGCACCTTCCCCGAACTCTGACAGACCCTCGTGAACCAATTAGTAATTTCAAAGTCATAGAATCATCCAAAGGCCCATAGTCCAGCATTTTTTCAGCTTCAAATCTCTTGAACGCCACATATACTTCTTGAAATGCTTTGGTAGCTTCAAGCTTTAGGTCACCAATGGTAACATTTTCAGGCAAGATCACCAGTTCTGGAGGTGGGGTTGGATAATCTTTTGAGTGGTCTGCAAGTTCTGCATGGCACCAGATATAGAGCGCAGAGGGATCTGTGGCTTCCAGTTGGTCAAGCATGTAATCCTTGACAAAATGCTTGCAGTCAAGTAGTCTTCTAGTAGAACTAATTATCATTTCTCTGGTTTCTTGCAATTGAAAGGATGTCAATGTCTGGGGATGGAGAACAGAATCACAGATGTATTTTATGTCATTAATAATTTGTTCTCTCGTCGGCTGGTCTGTACACAATCCAGCTTTATCTCCACTCATAACAGAACCACTTGGTTCCAGCCTGTGGGTACAAAGCATAAAGGATCCAAGTTAAGATATTTGGCCAATATAAATTGAAAAATTGAACATCGCAGGGAGGAAATTAAACCTTAATTCAATTGAGCTGCTGTTACATCTACTCTTAACAACCAGGCCATTAGATGCTGCCTTCCCTACCAAGTGTTTAAGGCAGTAGTCTAGAAGCTCTGGTGAAGTTGTGCTGGACAAAGCACCTTTTAGAGCACGTCTAGATACCCACCCTCCGTTGCCACCTGTTGTTGCTAAAAGCACTTTGATCATAGCCCCATCTACTCTTGTAACATCATCGCCTGACCAAGGGCACGATGATTCAGTATTGCTGCAACACTCGGGCTTATCTGTTGATCCACGCTTAAAGGAAACTTTGGTTTTACGGATTAGCAGCAACAAAAATGAGAACAAGTCCCTTAACGTCAAAAGTTTGGAATCTGACAATGACTGGTAGAACGCAACCAGCTCCGGTAGGGGAGCATGAGATCTACGACCTTGATAGGAAAAGAGGGACAAGGGCAAGGATGCTAGATATGAAATGGCTTCCTGGTAAGATTGCTGTGTTATAGCAAAACTACCAGTGCCAAACTCATATCCCCAACTTCCATACCAAGAATGGCCATATGTGATTGCATGCAGGAGTCTATATTCCATTCTGTATTTTTTCGACACATCCATCACGCTGATCTTCCTGTTAAGGAAAGTGAAGCGGTGAGAAATGTCTAATACTTCTTATTTTTACCACAAATAAAGATGTATTAAAAGTAATAGAAAATGTTGAGCACCAGGTTCAGAATATTTTCTTATTCAACTTTAATTTTAGAGGGGACTATGCATCCTATCTAGTTGATTTGGCTATGTTTTCAATATAATCCAAATTTTGTAGTGATCAATCGCTGTATATCATTTTCCTCCCACTCTCTCAAGTTATGAATATAATTGCATAAAGACGATATCCAAACATACAGGACTTGTTATTAATAGCACATTAAAATTAATAGCCCACCATTACAACCACTTTGAGATATACATAATTTCCCTAAATCTCACTTGACAGTAAATTTGACGTCATTTAAATAGAGTTAACATATAAAGAATTATAAAACTCTTTTGCTAAACTATATACTACCTGGATGTTTCTTTAAAATTTGATTTTTACATTCTTAAATATTAGATTGATTTTATGTTCGATGAACACTGGTTTACAAGTTTAGAATTGAAATTATAATTCTATTAATTCTTATATTATTTATTCATTCAAATTTTTTTGTTTGAAAAAACTTTTACCAAATTGTCCCATGTGTTTCCTTTTGTTTCCAGTCTCGTACAAAACTAATATAATGTCATGAGTTAGAATTTGTTAATGGCATTTAAACCTTGTATGTTTATGGTAACAAACAACTTAGTTCATTTGGCGTAATAAAGTGTCTACTCAATCAGACTTGAAATACACCCATTCAGATTAGCATGTCTGAAATTTCTGCATTTATATTTTAATTTTTAAGGACACAGCATGTTCTCCCAAACATACCAGCAATTTTCCGAATTATCATTGTTGTCTACATAAATTGCTGAAACCTTGCAAGAAAATGCCTTACTCTGCATTTTATTACTCAGTATTTTCTGACCATTCTTGGTGATTTTATCTAGAAGTTGAATTGGCTGTAAGAAATAATCTGCAGCAGCTTCTATGTTTTAAAAATTCAAAAGAGCTGCTACTCAGTTTTTACATCAGTTCTAAGCACTACTGAGTGTTTCCCATCAGTCCCATAAGAAGAATATATTGAACAACTCATTTCCAAGTTTTGGGGATACGATGTTGCATCATATGCTTAAGTTCAATCTTACACAACATTAACTCAAAATTTTATCCATTCTCCTTACGGCAAGGGCAATAAATGTATCAGAATTCTTTCTTAATTCTTTGGTCCCCCTCCTCACCCCGCCCCACCTGAATTCACACAAGGAAACAAAAATTCCATTTTTAAGTGAAGAATGGGCGCGCATTTCACATGGAACTCAAGACATTGTCTAAATATGAGCAATAGCACTAGAGGCGCTATCATGGGACCTGTATACGAATGCTACTTTCGGCAACTCCCATCATTTTCTCACCACCACCACAAACAAATTACATAAATAGAAGTGCTGAAACCAAACCTGACTGCAAGGGTTTGACATAATCTGTCCCAAAAGTTCAGTATATCACAACCGGAGAGAATATCGGAACCACCTTCCCTGCCGTTGAGGGTTTTCAAATGTCCATACCCATTTGAGTGAACCACACCATGCAAAAGATGTGTTGTACAGTCAAGCTGAGAATATAACCATTCCTCAATGTTATCATCCTCCACACTCCCAAAGTTGCAAGACTTATACCTACACAAACGAAGCAATAATCAACATAATTTGCGGCTGGATCACTGACAGCTTAGATACTAAACTAGTTCAGCACATCAGATTTTGAGCATTTACAACCTTAACACAAACTACGAATCCACTTGATATTCGTGCCATAAAATCAAATCAAATCATCTTAAGCAGTACATTTGGACGATTCTAAAATGGGCGTAGATTGACACATTAATTATAGACTTACCAATGCGTACTTTACACTTAACTTTTATTGCTAACAGCGGTTATTCGATATTTATGAATCATCGGTATTATTGTCATTTGCATCTAAAAATCCAGTACAAAACAATAACTAAAAACTAGGCGCTGTTAGGCGTATCAAGTGCCCAGGCCTTGTAAGCTGCGCCTAGCTGATTGCCTGGGGAGCTTCCAGATCTAATCAAATGCCTTAACGGGCTAGCGCGCCTTTTACAACTACGATTATTTGTATTAATAACAGGTGCCATTAACTAGATAATGTCCACCTAAATTAACATATATGCAGTTATAGGAACAAAAGGCAAAAAAATATAATCATCAATAGATAACATGTAATTCTACCTTATTCTATTTTAAGCAACAAATCAAAATCAAATTAACAATAGTAATAATAATTAGTAAATAATTGATTACCTCGAGTCGAGAAGATGCTGTATTTTCCCAGAACCTGTACAATCACTTGGAGTGCCACCTGCCAGTTCTTGTTTCTGCAGAGGGTCACCAGAGGCATTGTATAACTCTGCCGGAATTATGAAGTGGTATCTCTTCCGGCAAACCGGATGTCCACTCCAACCTTCATTACCAATTTGTTTGTTAAATTAGACAACTTTTTCACATTAATTAATTTATTATTTTATGTATTTTCAATTAAACAAAGAAAATATTGAAACTCTATTTATTATTATGATTTTATAAATTTTTGCGATTTTTATTGCGATAATAGTTAGCCAGCGCACAGCAAAAGTCTGATTTTAGTTTATAAACTCACAAAAAGGATAATATAAATAAATGAAATAAATACAATTGTACCCCAAAGAAATAGGTAGCACATATGGTCAAAGATAATGATGTCATGTTATTATTTTAATAAATAAATCATTACTTGTACTCTTACTAAAAAAAGCGGGAACTGAGTTACACCAGTGAGTTGACTCACCAACGACTCGGCAATGGTCACAGTAGACAGATCTGGAAGTTCTGCTCACGTCCTCCTCCACGACGTAGAGGGTTACTCCGACGGCGTCCTCTTCGCCGGAGGCCGAGCTTCCGGGCCGGAAGAGTATCTGCCACGCCGTGAGGGACGGAAAGAGCGAGGCCATTGGAAACGCCGGCCTCGCGTGCCTGGACAGGAAACAGGACACCGCCGTCCGAAAAGGGGCGTCGGAGATCTTGTCCCCGGCCGCCGGAAAACTGTAAAAATCATAAAAATCGGCGGTCACACGACGCGGACGCTTCAAGGGTCTCTCGCTCATCACCATGTTTGAATCGATTGTGAAAACGTTGGCAAAATTAAATACTATAAAATTTTGAATCGAATTGTGAAAACGTTGGCAAAATCAACTACTATAAATTTTTGATTTTGACATATACAGATATTGATTCTAGAAATTCGAGTAGGAGTGGGTGTTTTTGTAATTTGGAGAGAGAAGATTGTGAAAAAGAAAAGGTATTAGGGGGCAAAGGCGGTTCCTGAATTTATGGCGCTACAACTTTCCGAAACCAAAAGTAATGGTTTTCTTCTACAATTTTTTTGGCGGAAACCTTATTTATATATATATACACTAAAACATGTTTTTCTACTTTTCTTTAAAAAAACTAATGTCTCATTTTAGATTTCAAATCGATTTCAAACAAATTTATAACTAAATAAATTATTTCTTACATAACTACCAAATTTAAGAAATTTGTTACATTCTATATCTATTACTTCATGTGATTCATAATAAATATCGTTTGACTTTTTTACATATAAGTTTAGTAGCATTTTTTATATATTAAATGTTTTGTTTAATTTTATAAAAATTAATAATCAAAAATATTTTAAATAAGAAATAATATTAATAAAATTTTAATTAAAACATAATATTCAACATATAAAAAATATCACCTGAATTTATGTGTAAAAAAACCTCGTAACATGTATTATGAATCCGAGGGAGTACTTGGTAATTCTTAATTTCTTTTAGTAAACTTATAAGTCATAAGTTAAAGATATAAAACTTTAATGACTTTAAAAAGAATATACAACTTTGATATCTATGTAAAACATGTTAAAGTTCAAAAACATTTAAAAAGATATCTACAAAATACAATTAAGAATTTGATAAAAGTTGTATATGTATAAGAAATAGTTGAATATTTTCACATATATTAAAACAATTGCAACTAAAAAATATATCAAAACAACATGTTTTATCGTTCATAAATAAAAATATATAATTTATACATATATAAGAAAATATAATTATATAAATTTATATATATATATATAATGACTCATTCCATATATATGCATGAAGACTAGTTCTTATAATTCAATATAATTTTACTTTATATTAAAAGTTAGGTTTGAGAATTATATCCGATTAATATAGATCTCGTCTAATTCTGGTCCTACTAGATCCCATTTATTTAAATTACATATCATTAGAGTAAGGTAATCTTTGTCTCATCCTGTCTCAGATCTAATTACATATAAATCATAATTTATATTTAATTATAAAAGATTTTGCACGATAAAAAAAAAATAAAGTAAATATATATTTTTTAATATAAATGAAGGTGACATAATGTGGGGCGTAACGAATGTTTACAAGGCAAGACCACTTCGAAGAAGTTTATATGTATAATAATTTGAAAAATATTTATCGTCTCATACCCTTGTTGTTGTGAAATCTATCATTAATCAAATTACAACATATTTTCTTCATAACAATAACACTTATGTTAAAACAGATGGATTTTAGGAGGTTATGAACAGATAAGTATGATTCTATCGCAATATTAAGGTATAAATTTGGTATTTCTACGAACATTTAATATATACTATTCATTGTACAATTATGATAATGACATTTAGTAGGGATGTTCAACGGTTTTATTTGTGAAATCATATTTTCAAAGTTTTTATTATTGTTTTTGTTAGTATTATTGCTTTAACACTATATCAGTATCTCAGACACATTTGATGTACGTGCAAATTTTGTTTATTATTTTTTTTATAAATTAATTTTTAAATTTTATTGAACGAATATTACCACGTTAAATTAATAAATAAAATTAATTTGAATTAAACTTTAAAATTATGAGAAAAAACAGGAATTAAGAAATAAAAGAGTGAAAATATTGTTAAAAAGAAGGAAATTATATTGAGAAAAACAAGAGTAATTATAGGAAAAAAAGATTGAAGGTGGTCATATAATTTTTTTCTTCTTAAAGTTAAAAATAAAGACACAAAAAGATCAAATTAATTATTCTAAATGTCAAATGCTTAATAGTTGAAGGAAAACGTGCGCATATACAAACACACATACACACACAAAAAAACTAAAAATCAACTTCCACCCCAAAGAAAAAACTACTAATAAATTTTTGTCTCATGCAATATGCTCTAACTTTAAATTGGGATAGCAATTCAAAATAATAAAATAAAAAATAAAGTAGGAGTAACTTTTTTTTCCCCTCAACGTGATGCTATTATTACTTGTAACAAAAAAAAAAGCAAATAAAAAGTATATTTTTACATTTTAGTCACTAAAATAAAAATACTACAAAAATGGTCACTCAACTCCATAAATTTACGTTTTATTACATATTCCGTTAAAAATATTTGACTTTTAACGGACATACTTACATAGCATTAAGTATTATATTTGAAAATCTCGATTTACGAAAGGCAAAATATGACCGGATCTAATCACCACAGTGGCAAATACTACCAAACAAGTTATTTTAAGATTATTTTGAAATTAGAGTAGATGAATGAAAAAAATAAAATAAAAATGACATTATAATTTTTATAATGTTAAATTTTATGAGAAAATATTATTATTTAAACATATAATTGTCAATTAACATATAATATTAATATTCGTAAAAAATTAAAATATAATTTTTTTAATGAAACTGAGGGAGTAAGTATTTATTATTCGATTGTTCTCGTTGAATTAAATTCCTAACAAACACATAGCAGCTTCGGAAAACTTAAAATACTAAAATAGAGTATTAAACATGATTTGAAACAGCCATACTGAATTGAAAATAACAAAGAAGAGTTAGATGGTGCAGAGATCTGACAGAGTAAAAAAATTGAATGGTGGAGAAATTTTATAGATAAAATGAGTAAGTGTGTATATCTATATATATGTAAATATATAGATAGATAGTGTGTTATGAGTGTGTGATAAATTATTTTATTTTTTCGTAAAGTAAATTAATTTTAGTGATTGAGAAGTTACGAGGGAAATGTTTGTGAAAAATTTTAGATTTGTAGATAGCTTTTATTTTCTTAATAATGACAAAATGTCCATGGGTAGTTAATCTAATTTCAAGTTTTAATACATAAAATTTTTCAAAGTCGACTTTTATAATTTTTAAGCAAGAAATATAATTATCAAATGTATTTTAAAGTTAGTCAATTTAATCTTAAATAATAAATTGTGATAATAAATCTAGAGTTGTATACAGTTAATTAACGAACAAATAGAAAGGGTGTCAGCTCTCCAAGTCAATTCTCAACTAAACATCAACTATTTGGCGCCACCCTTTTAGTTTTAAATATTTTAAAATTTCACTTGTTTTGCCGCTTTTTTGGTTTTTTATTTTTATATTTTTTTCTAGCTAAAATTTATACATGGAAATATGGAATAATGGGCATTGCACGTGGAAGCATGGAACTCTGTTCGTTGAGATTAACGATTGACTACATTTGATTTTAAAATTATACATACGACATACTTACTTTATGATTAAATTGCCCATTTTTTAACCTTGAAATTATATATAAGATTAGATACAACTTACTTTTGTACATTTATAAAATTATAGTAATGACGTAAAATGTATAAATTTTCTTATGGTTATAATTGTATCACATATATTTATAAATTAATAAAAATTTTATGCCAAAAAAAATTGTCAACCATAAAAAGTTAAATTGTGCAAGACGCAGGGAGTATTTCTTTCAAATACCTCCTCCAAATATTATCCATGTTAGAATTCGCCCAGATAAGCAATAACGTTGTTCTATGTTCCCATAGTTATGGGAAAAAATTTATTCTTGAAAATTGTTATAAATATATTTTATTATGTATATACCCTAAAACATTAGGAATCTCTATTCAGAAATATATAAAAATATCAACTTTACGATGGAAATTCAACGATATATTTTTTCATGTCATGCTAATTAAAAGAGACTCTTAATGGAATGTATAACATGTATATTGCAGTAGTACGTATAAATTAAGGTAATTGCAAATATCACATTATAAGAGAGCAAATTATGGATTCAAACTATACTTTCCTTCGTCCCAGGATGATCGAGTTATTCTAGCGGCACTTAATTTAATATAAAATTTAGTATTTGTTACATATATTAAATAGTTTAAATTTTTTCCTAATATTATTTTTCACAAGTGTCTTTCAAGTATGCTATGTTGCTACTATTAAAGTTTGCAACTCATAATTACAAGTCACTGATTTCAATTCTCGATATTACTGTATATTTCGTTATAAATTACGGTATCTTTCATTATAAATTACTGTATCTTTCGTTATAGATGATCTATAAATATCACTGTAAGCCTCTAACATTAATAAAATCAATTCAGAGCAAGTTTAATAGAACATAACGTTTCTTTACAATTGTACATTTTAACATTACATATTTACATCATCCTTGTGCATACAAGATAGAGAAGATTTGATTGCTGTAAAATTTAAGATCCCGCACATATATGGTTATAGTCTTCAATATGTTTCTTCATAGTCGCTCAGCTAACTGTGGAAACTGCTGCAGCAGCCAGGTAACTCCTCTTATAGCAACCTGTAAAATGTATAAGGTTTTAGAGCACTCGCACTAGAATCCCTATTTTCTCTAAAATGTCTATTATAGATAATTAAAAAGTTCAAAAATAAAAAACTATCTCTACACCAGAATCCCTAAAATGAGTCTTTATTTTCATAGTTGAACAACAAATCTCCAAGTTGGGAGATTTATTGTTCAAATTTATCACATAAATATATACTCTATATAATAGGGATGTTGATAGAAATTACAAAAAATACGAAAAAATGTAATTTTAAGCTTTCAGATCCTTCCAACGAAATTGTCAATATAGGGAATGAAAAAGAAGAAAATCCAAAAGAGAAAAAGATAACATAAAGAAGCAGAGGTACCCATTTAAGCAGCTTCCTTCTAGCTTCCTAGCTTTAGCTACTTTCAAGTAAAGGATAAGATCAAAAAATTACTCATATATGTTTTTAAATATAATTTTTTATCCTATGATATTTTCTTTTCTTCCTTTTTCTCTTTTTTCTTGTATAAACTAGCTCATCTCTTTTATACGTGTTTATGTGTTCAGATCTATTTTTCATGTTATTGATATTTATTTACAATGGCACGGAGTTAATTGATTCATGGTGAATAGTTTGCTGTATATCAGATTCATCAATGATATGTACATATATATATATATATATATATCTATATGTGTGTCACTGTGTGTGTTGGTGTTTGTCTCCACTAGTTCTACATATATTATATGCAAAGTATTTGAGAAAAATCAAATTAAAAAAGTATAAAAAAAAGAAAGGGAATAAGGGCTGTATATATTTTCACAAATTCGTGAAATGGACAGCATGATTTTTATCACTATATAAATATCAGTGTATTTTGAAGTAATAAACTGATTTTTATACAGTTTATAGAAAACTAGGGATGTCAATTTCATCCGAACCGCTAACACTCAGCCCAACTCTGACACTAGTGGGACTCGATTTTTTGAACATAACCCTAGAATATAAGATATACCATCTCACCCTTTTTAGATCTGACTCAGACCCGTTTATATATAAAATATATTTTATAATAATTTTAGAAGATTTTATAAAAAAATAATATTTAAAAAAAACAAAGGGAAAAAGAAAAAATAATTTTGGGTAATAGGGTGGGAGTGGGGTGAGTTTGAAAGATACGTAATTTTAGCGGATAAGGTTTGAGAATAGCTCCCTGTCTCGTACCCGTCACGTAGTTATGCCTATAAAAAACCATGTAGAAATGCTTGGAAAAAATCATTCTGTTTGCAAACGCTCTTTTAACTCATCTTCCTTAATTACATACATATAAATATCCATCTTTGAAATACGCGTGCGTATGTGCGTGTGGATAGAATAATATACAAATGCGTGTATGGACACATGTGTCGTGCGGTATCAATGAGATTTAAGCAATTCTAACATGTGAAGTTTTAAT
Organism: Centella asiatica; assembly: GCA_014636745.2. NCBI lineage: Eukaryota > Viridiplantae > Streptophyta > Magnoliopsida > Apiales > Apiaceae > Centella > Centella asiatica. The sequence goes on along the minus strand of CM025784.1, from coordinate 39,258,562 downwards.
ACATATGATTTATGAATCTCCTATTCTTCTACGTGTGAACTTATTTATCCATTGATGTGCATGGATTTATGCAACCATCTCACTATCACGGAATGACAAAATAGAGAGCGTACCAAAGCTGCGTCTCCAGGCTTAATAGCAGGTTCCACGCTGTCTCGGCCATAACTGTTTATAAAAGTTGAAATTATTCAGCAATACCAGCAAGCAATATATTAGAACATCTTTTACAGGATAAAATAGTTAAGATTATTCATCAATTTTTGCAAGCTGTGTGTTTCAGAAACATCACTGCACAACAGGCAAAATATGTACCCAATCCTTAATTAATTTTAAGAAAAAGTATGCGATCCTTACTTGTTGATCAATTATGAATCCTTTTCTAGTTATTTACAGAGAAATCAAAAATTAGACTTGAATCTTGACTTATATAGGATAGAAAACATCTAGGGGAATGCTAGAACTGAAAAACCTAAGAAAAATAAGCTCCATTTCCTTTCCATTAATGGTTGTAAATGATATACAATAGAAATCATCAAAGCAGAACACTGGAAAGTTGTAGAAATTCTGAAGCAAATTTCCCTAGATACTCATATAATTTGATGTAAATACAAGTAACGCAGTTCAAAATAAGTAAATTAGGTAAAAATAATTAAAAAGTAATGCAGTTCAAAATAATTATCTGGTGCTAAAATATGGTATGCAGTACAGTTCACATGTTAGTTAGAAAAATAAATAAAAAGAACACAATTTTAGAGGCACAAGGATGCAATAAACAACCTAATTCTTTATGGATCCTGGTGCCATTTTGCAGTTTTGAGAGAATCTGTCATTTGTTAATTCATGTGTTTCGCTGACATTCAATTCAAGATGTGAATAGGTATAACTGGCACATCATGTTTGCGTAAGGTTTGTGTTTATACGAAATAAATCAACATGCAACAAACCACAACCCTCAAATATTCTTTTTAAAGACTTTGTTAGTGTTGTTACTCATCATAGCACCAAATTCTCTGTATAGATTTTTTAATAAATTTTACTAGTGAAATTCATTCCAATACTACCCCAATACTCACCTAGGAGGTTTGAACTCCGACCTAAAGGTCGATCGCTAGTGCTCCTACCGCTTGAGCTAACCCAGGACCTTAGATTCTTTGTATGGTTTGATAATGAAGGGAGGAAAAGCATGAAATTTTTGGTGCCATCACACCTTTTATCTTTACAAGCTAGGGTGCAGTGACAATATAAAGGCACCAGAGTTTCTGTGATAATACAGATGGAACTTAATCAAATTTTCTTTTAACCAGTACTTGTAAGCAAGCAAGCTGGCTAATAACAGTAAAAGTAGACCAATACATAACAAAACTATGAGAATACTTGACACGGAAATTGCGTATCCTATGCTAACAGAAAGAACAGAATAGATGACAGTAACATAGATTTCACAAAGATCGATAAAATGAAATGCATTCGGATCTAAAGCAAGAGTGGGGAAAAAAACAGCAATAAAACAGGGTAAAACGGAACAACTGAATGTGAACCTCTTTCATCCTCCTGGAAATCATATCATCAGAATATTGTTATTTAATTGACACTCTATATGCAGTGCTGTCGAACCACTTGTATATAGAGATCAAACTTGTAAACCACTTATGCACCTTAATAGATTTATCATGTACTCTAAATTATCTTCTTGTTCTGCACCATCTTAGTAACTAAATAGCAGTACAAGCTAAAAAATATGTACTATATCTACTCTTAACTTACATTATCTTTCTTTGGCCATTCACTACCTCCAACTGATAAAAGCTGCATCCCTTGCTAAAAGGAAAAGGCTTCCCCTTCCATTCTGTTATCATGTCAGTTGTCAACAGTCTTTGGATATGCTAACAATAAGCTATTTTCTACTAGTGAAGAAGAGACATTAGGGAGAGAAGGAGGGTTAGGGGAAGAATCCTATTTTACTTTTATTTTTGAAAATTCCTGAGAAGATATATTCATCACCATACCTAGGTGCCATGTAACCCCAACAGCTTTTGTATCCTCTGCAGATATATAATCAATAACAAATTGTAGATCTTTACTGATAGAATTATTGAACTTCTCGAAAAATTCTAGGATAGCCTGCAATAATCAAAACTCAAACTGAGAGGAAAAGGCAAAGCACCGAAGCTTGTTGGTTGCAAATTTTGCATCATATATCACCTTAACTAAATTACTAATTCATTCATCTAAATTAGTTCTTTTGACCTTTTCTCTCTGCCCATAAGTTGGTTTTGTACAATAATTACCACTCTGAAAACAATTTTAACAAAACATAAATATAATTCGAAGGTCTACAATCTCACTTGCACGAGGAAAAATATCAAATACTCTCTCCGTCCAGTTTTACTTGTCACCATTAGATTTTACACAATTTTAAAAAAAATATCCATCCATCGTAATCTCTACCCATTATTTTGAAAAGAGTGGTGTTAATTTTAACTTATATATTCTACACTGCGTCTTATATAAAATTAAATTGCACTCACCGATAAATTCAAATTTTATTACAAAAATGTAATTAGTTATGAATTTATGATTAATACATTTTCCATTACACTGATATTCTTACACCAATACTTTTTATATAATACTCCTGGATGCAACATACTACTTTCGAAAGAAACAGCAACAATAACAAATTTGCTAATTTAAAACAACAGATTTCACCTCACTAGCACGTTTATCGGATCACCTTATACCTTGCAATATTCTCACATACATTCTTATAATGTTTGTTAACTTAAACAAAATAATATTACTTCATCCATCCCAAAACAGTGTTTTAAATACACTCCAAATTGTCAAAAATATCTAAACATACTTCTGTTAACTTAAACAAAATAATACTACTTCATCCATCCCAAAACAATGTTTTAAATACACTCCAAATTGTCAAAAATATCTAAAAATACACATTTTTACCTTCATTTTCTCTTTTATACTGTCTGTTTTTTTTTTGTCATAATATATTTAGAACCACATAAAATGGAGAGAGGTAATAACCACAGGTAAAGGAGAGGAGGTGATCCGATACCTTACTACCCACAAAGGGATGAGGGAAGATAAGGTCCTCATACACACAGTTATCGGCAATGATAGATTCCACCGAGGCCATATCACGGCCGTTGATTCCACCGTAGAACTTTCTCACAACATCTGAAGCTGATTCCAATTCCAACTCCTCATCTACTAAAGATGTTGTTGTGATGTTTGATGGGTTGGTGCTTTTTAATCCCCAATTCCATTTTCTTCTTCTTCTACTAATTTCTGTTGGGATTTCAATGAGTTTGTGTTGGAATCGGAAAGCTGCTGGAAGGTTTGTTAGTATTCTTACTTTAGGAGTTGGTGTCACTAAAGAGATGGTGGTCATGCTTGTCACCACCATCATCGTCATCGACAATTTTATTGTGTTACCGTTCGACCTGGTCGTTGGTCATCTTGTACTTGATGAATGCGAAAAGGGCAAAAAAACCGGAAAATATTATTAAATGGAACGAAATGAAGTCCAAACAAATTGGAATGGAAGAAAATCAAAGTTTAACTGTTTGCGTGCTGTTTTTTTTTTTTTTTTTTACTAAATGTTTAGGTCACAGAAAACATCTCGTACAAGATCAAAGCATGATATTGGTTTTTTTTCAAAGTTTACACAGGTATTTACATATTATCCATAGAAAATGACGACTAACAAAACTCAAACTTAAATATTTGTAATTTTAAAAACCTAATGTAAGATTGGTCAATTTTGATTTTAATATTTAAAAATTGAAATCCACCAATCGACTATTTCATATTCAGAGTACAATAAAAGTAACATGTATTTGTATGTATATATTATAATTTTATAATTATTTTGACATTTTAATTATGTAAAATTATAATATATATTTCGTTTTAATGTAATACTATTTGCAATGTTGTAATTTTATTTATAAAAGTATAAGTATAAAAGTTGATATTTAAGAGTAGTTTTTCATATAAATTATTACATTTCACTTCAAAGTTGTTAAAAATAAAACTTTAATTTTAAATTATAGAATATTACAAATATATTTTGTACAAATTAAAATGTATTTCTTAATTTTAAAATTTTTGGAAGAAATATCTTTTGTACTATCACCACTTATCCTTTTAGTAAATAATAGTAATAAATTTATGTTTACTTTTTTTTACTATCACTACTCGTAGCAGTTATTAGTTGCAATAAGTTAAAGCGTTAACACAAACATTTACCTTAATCCTATTAAAGTTATTATATCTATGAATTTATGAGTAAAATCGATATCAAATGTAAATGATTGATTTTAAAATAAAAGCATTCCGATTGAGTTTTTTAATAAAGAAATTGACCAAATCGATTATTGAGCCACAATTTTATGTTATAATTAAAAAAGAAATAAATTATCCTTTACTACTTATGTACTCTTTGCTGTTTTCTTGAAAAGGGACCCGAATCCTTTTCAGCTTTATTTAGCCCTTTTGAATAACTTTCTTAATTCATATTTAGAACGGATGCTATTTTATTTTGAAGTTAAACGAATTAATAATTAAAAAAATATTATCATATATATGTCGGTGTAATTGTATATATAAAAGAATTAGAAATAAAAAAATCTAAATAATTACAATTATCTTAATATTACCTAAAAAAATAAAAATACATGTATTATGAACCGGTATACAACTAGTTTTAGACAAATTTACAAATCATATATAAATGACATTACAATTAAAATATTCTCTTGCCAATCATTTAACACGTAAATATTTATATTACGTTTATTTCAACTTAAATTTTAAAAATTTTAGATCCTCATTATTTAACTTACATTACCAAAATTTATAATTTCTAAAAGAAACAATGAGATTTTATAATTTGTTGCAGATTAGTTAATGCCATAATTGTGTGGCTAGTGTCTACGTGCAACGTTTGGTGTGTAAAATATCCGCTCAGTTTGTTAAGCCTTGGGCTTTAGAATTTTATGATGGGGTTAAAAAAATACAGGCCCTTTTAGTACAGTCTTTTTGAGCCTGGGTAGTTATTAGTCCAATTCATTTCCCAACACTATCTTTTACGGAGCACGGAAAATGTGTTTTTGAAAAATATTATCAATCTTCCCGTCCAATTAATATTATTATTTGATATCCTTATATTATTATCTACATTTTAATTTTATTAAATAGATACTAGCATCGTAAATATTAGCATAGTAACATAACCTTAATGAAAATTTTTTGAAAAGTAGTTATATTCCATGAGAATTATTTTGATAACATAATGCTGACTGAAAATTTTCTATATAAAGTATTAGTCTATGCCAAATGGTGTTTCATCTTGTAGTACAATTTTTCCGGTCTCTCAACAAGGATAAGTTTTTATGTATTAAACAATGTTTTATCGTCTCTACCAACTCACTAGAATTCATCCCTTTCAAATAAGATTTTAAATTTTCCTTAATAAAAAATTTTAAAATAGACACTTGTTAATTTTATAATATATGTAACATATAATGATATATATAAGTTAATCCCCTTTCAATTGTATTTTTATAATACTTTTAATCAAAATTATAGTAATTCCAATCCTTTAATATCATAGAATTTTGTTCTACATTTTTGTGAAATTTATTTGACGAATTTGTAAGGATTGATGTCTACACCTATATTTTGAATAATTAATAAATTACACCCAGCATTTGAATACCATTATCTCTACTTGGAATGGATGGACCAACGTACACACCTTTATATGACTCGAGATCCATTATATGATCCCTCCAACTTTTATTTCCCAATTTTATATACTCCCTTCCACCGTTTCAAAAGAAGAAAAAAAGGTAACATTCGAAAATAAATTTTATTAAAAAAAATAATATTTGCATAAAGTTTTTATTATAATATTATATATTTTAAAATTTTTTATTATAATTTTTAATTAAATATTCATAATAAATTTAATAATATTTTTTTATTATTTTTACATATAATTTTTTAATTAAATATCTAAAATTAAAAATTATCAAAAGTTTAAATATTTTTATTTTTGTAAACCAGAGAGAGTATCATTTATCTAGAAGTATATATGCATTTTGCGATTATTGTATTGCATATTCGTCTGCAATATTGTACTATATATAGATCTCGGGATGTGAATTATTTTTTGGTTTGCCTTGCTTCCTTTAATAATTTGTAAATAATTACTAAATAGATTCGAATTTGTTATCATCTCAAAGATCACAGTAGGGAGAGGAACCTTCACCTTTGGATTAGTACCCTTAGTCACTCTTGATCATTGAAATGTAAATTTAGACAAATTAAGATTGTACGACGATTAATTTGGTCAATTTTCTTTTAAAAAAAATAAAATCAAGCAGAATATTTCAATTTCATAACTAATAAAACTAAAACTGATCATTAACCTTCGGTTATGCCAATTTTTGATTAACGATTAGTTTATAGTTTATACCACAATCTACAAAAATCATAATTCAAATTCTATTAGGGTAAAATCTTTCCAATTTTAATGCATGCTTAGAGTTTTACCCTTTTGTTATAAGAAGATAATTGGTTTTATTATTATTTATTTAAAAGAAAAAAGCGAATAAGACTAATAGTAGAAATTAGAAAAAAATACTACTCCTATAAGTTTATAAACTTAAAATTTTAATGATGTCATATAAAATAGAGACAGTATAAAATTATAACACACGTGACTTTCTTAAATTAAGTTAAAATGATCTTTTAGTTGGTTTCTATTGTTGAGAATTTAAAATCAAAATTGACCAAATTTCTGTGTATTCTTTAGGATAACAAACCATTAATCTTTAGTTTTGTTTGATTTAAAATATTTTCGGTTTAATTCTCAATATTAGAATTTTAAAATATTGTGATTGATTTAAATCTTATTTGTGAGTTTGTAATTGATTAGTAACAAAATAATAGGTGACAAATTGAAACTCGCCACAATCTAATACGTCACAATAGGCTACTTACAAATTATAGTATCACTATAAAAATTCAATTTGTAGCATTATTACAATTACAAATGATATATTTTTATAATCTATATTAATATATTACTTTTAATCCAAAGCGATCCTTGGTGGTAGATATATGATATTATTGGAAGTTTTATGCTACAAGCCTTTTCAGTGGGGAGTTTTACGGTTATTTGTATATAATTTGCGAGAACCGAGGTATATAGGATATGGACTTAATTCCTCTCTATTGTATTATTTTTCCAATTTTTTCGATGCATGCTTTAATTTTAATTGTGATATGTTTCACATAATTTTAACTGTATAAATAGATAAAACATAAAAAAAACAAGTGAGTATATCAATTTTCATGTAATTTAACGATAACGGTTCTTTGATTTTAATAATTCAAAAATTATTAAATTTAACACATTAAAATAACATCAAATTTTAACTATTAAGATAAATATGTTTTACGTCATTAAATTGCATAAAAATTGTTATATTTATTTCTTTTTTTTTTTGATATTATATCCATTCGTCTGACTAAAATTACACAAAATAAATCATATTTAAAATTATAAAATGTTTTGAGGGAAATTGGAGGAATGATGTAATGAAAAGAAATGAAGTTCAAAACATGTAAATATTTGAGTTATGATACCAAAAGGATAAATGTGGAGCGTATACTTACTACACACACACACCCCATTTCATCGATATATGCTTTAGAAAGTAGACTTTTACGGGCTTTATATATTATTCAATTAAATTTGTGAATCTTAAATTATGATTTGTTGGTGAAGTATTTCTGAATCTTAACATCAATTCGTGACTTACTAACTTCCGTTTCTTCGAATAAATAGTTACGTGACCACTCTAAACTTTACTTATTTTCTTTTGTTTGCCAACAAATACATCATGTCAACTTAGCCAAAATGGATTAAACATAAGAAAATGATTTATTGTCCAAAAAACAATTGTTTTAAAATAAAAATAACAGTAAACAATAATAATTAAGATTTTATTTGCATAAATTTCGGGCGCCGCAAGATTATGTTATGCATGTCTATTGTGTAAGAAGAGAAACAAAATATTATGGGAAGAAAAAGAAACGAAAAATATTTTAGATAAACCTGATTCATTCCACTATTTTCACAATGAATGGGCTGTGGTAAACTTTTTTATTTTCACATTGTTTTGGAAGTTTTTTTTTTTGAGAATAAAACATATGAATGACTGCAAATTTTCATGGTCTTAAGTGATGTATAGTGTTGTATTTATAACTTATGAAATTTTAAAAAAAATTACTATCAAAGACATTCAACTTATGCGATCATAAAAACTATAGTGCGTAACTGCACCATATAAAATATGGAGTAATAAAAATTGCGTACTACTTTATTTTTCAATGTTTTTTTGTCATCCATAAGGTTGAATTTTTTAAAATATCATAAATTTTAACATAATAATTCAGTACACTTCAAATTCAAAAATTGGGCTACAACCCATATCCCTAATTATATACGGAGTATATATATCAAACAAATCATATATAATAGCATGAAATATCAAAATGACCTCTCTATGGTCACATGCAATACATAGCTAGAGCTAGTAAAAACATGAGCATATACAACATAAACATAGGAGTCCCTAAATTAATTATTTAAACAAAGGGAGTGAGTAGAGAGTAAGTACCATTCATTCTCAATCACAACACATGGATTGGAGAATGAGTCTTCTTAGTTTTGAGCAGCATTAATTAAATCCTAGTTACAATCCACACCATAAGCTAATACATATATATAAAAGAGATCTAGTATCAAGTACTTCCGTCTCAAATTAAGTAGTAATTAACTCATCAGGTACTTTTGAGAGAGGAGGAGAGAGAGAGGAGAGAGAGAGAGAGCACAAAAGATCACAATGAGATCGACCAGAGTCCTAACCATGGTTGGTATGTGTCAAAGAAGATGAGATGAAGAACCCAAGAGACTCAAAATATATCTCTCAAGGGTCAGACGTTTTAATGCATCTGATGAGCTCCACATCCATTTGTGGAAGCTCATGGCTATAGCTACATGCAAAACAACACGTTTAAAAAAAAAACCACAAAACACAACAAAACCCCCACCTATTATTGTGGTGATTTTTTTCTTTGGCTAAAACTCCCATAGTTTTAGCCACACTAAATTTACAAAACAAGATTATGAAAATGCACTAGTTAGTGAAAATCATTCATTTCCCCTTACCCTAAGGAGAGATGAGTGGTTTCGTTGAAATGATATTCTAAACAAAAAATTTGAAAGAAACAAAAAAGTTAGTAGAAAGACAAAGAAAGAACTAGTCAAAGTTGAAAAATTTTAAGACTAGAGTTGAAATTAACAAAAGACAAAAACTTGGGTCATGCCATATGCCCATGATTTGGCTAAACTACTATTATGTCTACAAGATCCATGATTAGTTTTAGAAAAACAAAAATGTTGAAAATTCAGCCATTTTAGGATCAACTTTTTCTTCAAAGTTTTAAAACATGGGACATTTTTCGAGCAGTTGATTTTTCATTTTTTTGAAAATTAAGGGCTGTTTGATAATTTAGCCGTTCCTTGGCTAAAAATTCAAATTTGCATTGTTTAGCCTTTTCCTTGAGGCTAAACAGAAGTTAGAGAAATGTACCAACTTATAAGCTGTTTTGAACAGCTTAATAAAGTGGTTGAGATGCACATGCATGCTTTTTGTTTCTCTTGTAGGAAACCCTTTTCCTTTCAAGAGAAGCAAGTGGTTTTGGAGACAACTTTTCTCCAAACATTGATGGTAACCCTTATGGGGGGTTTTCAATGTTTTAGAAGGCCTAAATGCATGGGCCTCCTTCAAGAAAGAGATAGAGAGAGAGAAAGATGAGAGAGAGGGAGAGAGGGAGAACCATGGTTAGGCCAAAGGTGTTCTTCAGAATAAAAGCTAGCTTCTTCTTCTGAAAGAGAGTGAAGATAGTAGATTGATGAATCTCTTAACGATGTGGGACTGGTGCTTGGACAGCCATTGTCACGCCTGTGGCACAGCAAAACAAACTGTCAAAGATATTAGTGTCTATCTTTAGTTAATTAATTATTATACCAAACAAAACAATACTATACCGCATAATTTAAGTTCGTGAACAATGTACATATTATATAATATATTACGAACATTGCTCGCTAACTTAAATTACACGACAATATATATCGAGTTATAGCCGAAATATATATATATATATATATATATATATAGAATTGTATACGACTCGAACTGTTTACCTGATTGGTTCAACTCGATTTGTCTAAAATTTGTTCAGTTATAAACAAACCAAGTTCAAACATGTTGGTTTAACTTTTTATATTTGGTTTAGCTCGACTCGAATTTGAAAATTCGATTAAGTTTGGCCCAGTTATAGTGTTCGGTTCATGTTCAACTCATTCGACTATGTAAACGAGTTGATTTCAAACATAAATTTGTCAAGAAAAAATATGTTAACTCAACTTGACTCGACCAAAGACCAAGTTTGAGTAGATTTGACTACTAGAACTCAACTTGAGTGATCTACTATCCTAAATATGTAACAAGGAGCGAAAAAAATTCTACTCGATATACATAACACATACCGACGTATAGAAATTAATATAAGAAACTCGAATAAAATTCAACTAAAGTTCCAATTTAAAGGTACAAAATTTGTCAGCAGTTGTTACAATTCAGACTGTTTCAAAGTTTCATGTACACAAATTAGGTAAGAAAGTGGTAAAAAATCATCATCATGCAGCCCCACGTTATTATTGATTTATTGTGCTCTTTGGTTTCTTTTTTATTTGTAGTTTGATTTTTTTCTAGGTTATTTTTAGGTGAGTTTTAAATATGTTAAATATTTTATTTATCTTTTAAACTACTAATAAATAAAAATATTTTAAATGAGGAATAATATAAATAAAAAGTTTAAATAAAATAAAAAATTAAACATATATAAAAATTCACTAAAAAGGACGTAAAAAAAATAAATTAAACTACAAATAAAAAGTGAAAAAGAAAGTACCTAACACATGTAGTAGACATACAATTAAAATACCTATATATATATATATATATGGGGTTGTATATTTATAGTGTTAGTTTTCTTCTCTGCAACCATCTGTTGGTTGGCCTTTATTTTGTATACTTGCAGAATAGGAATTAATTGCAGCTAGCTTTAAAGCGCCTACTATCTTTGTTCACATTATCAACGTCAACAATATAAATTGGAGTTATAAATATTAAATACTGCCCAAAGTCATAAATTTATTGAAATTGATGTCTGTGCAAATCTGCTAACTGTACCATAAATTTGGTTGATATGTATACTCTCATTTGATTGTATATAAAATCTAACAGAAGTAGTACAAGTATATTGTGACATATTATCAGTAGTGTCAGAAATTAATTTCTATATTAAGTTGCGACGTTTTAAATTTTCTTAGGGTTTAAAAATAGCTAAATGATGACACTTAGCAACTTAAAAACGAATAGAATGTGTATCGGATGAAGTATTATTTAAAATAGCAGATCCAACTGAGTCGTTGGATCGCAAATATCAACCATAATTACTAAAAGAAAAGTTAAACTAAGTTGAATTAAAGATACAAACCTGATTGCATTCCGGGTGTAGTAGCAAGAGACATAGGGGTGCCATAATGCTGGGGATAACCGGCGGCGGAGTTCATGGCGGAGTACTGGTAGAGGTGGTGGTGGTGGTGTGGATACTGAACGCCATAGGCTTGGCCGCTGGTGTAGCTGGCGGCGGTACCTCCAGTCGTTCCAGCCTCTCCAAAGTTGAGATAAGGATAAAATGCTGCTGCCGCCGCGGCTGCTCCGGTTATCATTCCACCGGCCCCGGCTCCGTACATGGGATACTGAGCGGCTGCGCCTCCATACACGCCATAGTAGTTCTGCATCAACAAAATGTGCATTTGCTTCACAAACATTAATTAATTCTAAAATTTTCAAAAGTAGAGGATACTCGTAGAAAAAGAGTCCTAATAAATAAATACATGTGTGTGCACGCGTGCACTTACATTAATAATTATTAACAAAGAAATAATTTTTTGTTTTTGGATGCATCAGTAGTTTTTAAGGTATATATAGAGTTGCATAATGATCCTGATTCCTGTAATATGTGAATTAGTTTTTTTACATAAGATTTTTTTTTTAATGTATGTTTGTGCATGTAATGTGCGCATGCAAATGTCATTCATCTTACTTAAAGAGATTAATGTAGTGAGCTTTATGGTTGCCGTTAGTTCATTGGTAAAAATATTTTTATTTGACTTTGAGGTCAAATGCTTAAACCTCATAAAAGTAAAAATTTGGTAACAAGTGTGTGTTATAGAATCTCGATGTTTAAAAGAAAATAGTGAACATTATTTATATCACAATTATATAGTCTTGAATAATCTAAATTATTAATTATTTTCTCTCTAACAAGCATACTATATATATAATCAAATCTTGATGGGCATTTTCTAGACATACTGTTCTACAAGTGCATGCATGTATTTTTTGCTCCAATCTTATAGACACACACATTACATTTAGAGAGAGAGAGAGAGTTGATGGATTTGTACAAACCGTGGGATAAGTGTAATCTGGGGAGTATGGGGAGTACCTGTAAAATTAAAGAAAAGTAATAATGTTGTAAGAATTAAAAAAGAAAAGGATTTACTCCACTATATTATTAAGTGGAGGAATAGCTTGGAATATAAGTAATCAGTATGGCAGTGAAAATGTAGTGGAAAGTACGTATAGAAGAATGCGTGGAGGTGTGGTCATGTGCATGTATATATAAGTATATGTATGTATATATATACCTGTATGTATATATATACACACACACACAGGTATAGGCTTGTGAAAATGGGGGCAGTTGCAGCAGTGAGCACATGGGAAGAGCAGTTAACTTTTATTAGCTGTCTCTCCAATCTCCATATGATTGTGTTGAATGGGTGCATTCATTCAAGTGGTCCTCATCATCTCTTTGACTACTGTCAGATCCACATTCCTAATTTAATATAATGAAAATGAATAAAAAATGTATGCTGCTATTTTCTAACTTTTGTATAATTAATTTTTTTCATAAATAAAAAATGATATCCACTAGAGCTAGAAAATCTACAGATAAAATCTATTACTACGTAGTTCAGATGGCAGTTAAAACACTGGCAACAGTTTTCCCAAACTCAACAATCATGTTACTTAGAGAATCTTCAATACTTAGATCCATTTAACTTCGAGTGTATATATTGATGAGGGTTAACACGATCGGTCATGCGTTTGTATATAAAGTTGAAGTTAAATAAGTTGAGTGTGCATGAGCTACTTGGCAACGCACGTGGAGAGAAAGAGGAAAAAAAGCAAAAAATACAGCAAATTCATATAGTACATTTTGTCCGAATAAAAATGTTACTACATTTTGAAATAACAAAATACCGTTTAAAATTATTAATCTTGTTAATTAATCTGACTATTTATTGATCATTCAAAATATACAAGTATACAGTTTTGTGATAGTAATATTTATGTTCTGACGATATCAATAGATAATGGTATCATTAAAAGAATAATTATACTGTAAAACCAATAATAAGTTAGAAAATATATGATCAAGAATATAACTATAGTATAATTTTTGTTGTAACAAAAAAAAAACTATGTATAACTTTTGTTCAAATCCTATCAACCCTAAACATACATACATACATATATATATGTGTGTGTGTGTGTTTCTGTAAGTATAGACATACATACCCATAAAGGTTGTAAGGGATCCCTTGTTGGATGGCATAATGAGGGTAGGTTGTTGCTGAAGGAAAAGCTGTTCCCATCCCACTTTGAAACCCTGCCGCCTGAAAACCGCTCGCTACCCGAAAGTTCCTTCCTCCTCCTCCACCTGCACTTAATCATTTCATTAACCACCATCTATACATATGTATGTGTGTGTGTGTATGAGCGCGCGAGGACGCGTGTAGATATTGTACGTGTGTGTCATTTCATATATAGTTATATACATTTACAAATCAGATGATGCATTTTATAATATATAGCTAAAAGATCGAACAAGGAGATGGAGGGAAGAGTTAATTAATTAAGGAGAAAATAAATCTATAATTATGTGTTTTTGTTGCACAAAAGCAAAAAGAAAGAAAGAGGGGAATAAAGAAGGTGTTTCTGCACGCCTAGCTTATACAGTAGAAATGAGCTGTCAATTAAGCTTTTGTAACACATATATATCTTCTCAAGTATATTGTTAGGCAAATGGGGTACCACTCATTCGATCTCATTCATTGCATGAAATGAAAATTTATATGAAATAGAGCACTAGAGAGAAATATCTATATTTTTCTTTTTCACTTTTTTTCTTCTTCTTGATTTGGCGGGGGAATATTCAAGCTATATTTGCTGCATGTATTTCTGACGATTGTCCTACCAAAATTATGATCCCAAATATCAATTATTTTTTAACAAAAAAGGAGAAAAAACATGTACAATAAATCAATTTAATTACTTATATAAGTAAAGCAATTGATCGTTTGGAGTTAAAGGCAAGTAAAGTTATATATGTAGGCTGAAGTATAATGTTTGATATATGCTGGATCTTTTATGAATTAGGTACCATTTACTTAAATGTTTTAATTAACCCTCTTCTTGAAAAAGGACAATTATACAATAAGATGAAAAGAAATGAGAAATAAAAAATATAATTGAAATTGATAATTAAATGAATACCATGTTTTGGAGTGGAAGGCTTAGATCTTTGAACACCCAAAGAAGCAAGATTGCAATTAGCTCTCCTTCCATCAATCACTGGTGCAGCATCAACACAAGCTCTCATGGCAGCATCTGGTTCCCGAAATGTTACCTAAATTTCGAAAAATAAATTAATTTTGATCAAAAACTAAAATTCCATAAAACCCTAGAAATATACTGGAAGAAAAAGAAAACAGAAAAATTAATTATCCCCGATCTTACATTTTTTTTCAAGATCTTTTGAAGAGATGAAGGTTAATTTATATACATGTGCGCGCGCAGACACACAAAAAATAAAAAAATTTAATTAAATTATGAAGAAGAAAAAAAAAGTAGGGGAATGAAGAAAAATACTACATACAAATCCATAGCCTTTGGATCTTCCAGTAGTTTTATCAGTTATGACAACAGCTTCCAAAATATCTCCAAACTGCTCAAAATATTTCTTCATAGTTTCCTTTTGAGTTTCCCAAGCTAATCCTCCAACAAACACTTTTGTGTAAGTTGTATCTCCAAATTGCCCTGCCAAATTTGCTGGAGTCATCTCTTAATTTCTTTCCTTCAATTCAATCCTTCACCCAATTACTATATATATATATATATAGTAATACAATCAGTCTCTCTCTCTCTCCCCCCTCCTTTCTCTCTCTATATAATATATGTATTTCTTGTAGTAGAAACTTGTTTGGTAGCAAGATGAGTATGTATGTGTATATATGTAATGTCAATTTAGATATAAATAGTGGTCCTAGCTTGTAGCTATCTAGGGGGGGCTTGAGGAAATAGTAGGATTAGATATGAATATAGATCTGGTATGCAAATGACGGAAATTTGGGAGGAGATATATATATATATATATAGATATATATATAGGAAATTTGGGAGGAGATATATATATATATATGTTTAGAGATGGTGTTTGATTTTGATTTAATTAAACTTAAATTGTTGTGGCAAGAAGTTTGTTTTGATGATGGTGGTGGAGGGAGGTGGTGTTGATGATCAGACAAGAGAGTCAGAGATCCAGGGAGGGAAAAAAATAGAACGAGGAGAGAGGAGAGAGGAGAGAGGAGAGAGGAGAGAGGAGAGAGGAGAGAGGAGAGAGGAGAGAGATTGGAGGGAAGAGAAAGTAAAAGGTGGAAAAAGAGGAAAGGACCTCACACAATACGGACGAATTATATACACACCAGCCCCCACCTGTTTACATAATGGAGATTAAACCCTTCACGCGCCTTTAGGATTACTTGCTACTCAAAAGCTTTCATCCTATTCAATAACTCTCATTCATTTTTTATTTAACAAGTTGGTGGTAGCAATTAGGCATATCATTTTTTATATAACAAATTGGTAATAGCAATTAGGCATATCATTTTTATACTAAATTGGTAATATAAATTAGGCATATAATAATATTAGAATTTTTAGATTTTTCATTTTAATTATTTATGAATTATGAAAAAAATATGTTGGGGTTATATTAAAAGTTTTGTATTATTGGTCTTGGACAATTAATTAATAAAAAAATTACTTGAATTTGGAAATAATTTTAATATATGTTCTGGCATAAAAGAAATGGTTATAAAAGTTAATTACTTTTATTTATTTTTGTAATTAATTACAAGAAACAAGTACGAATATGAATAAGAATAGGAATATGAGTCTCTTAGGAAGAATATTACTTACTTAAAAATGATGGTTGGACCCATTAATTTTGTTATTAGCTACTAATTAACGTCTTTACTCTTCTAAAATTTCATATATAGTTGCAAAACACAAAACATGTGAATTTCTTATTTGTATTTAATGAAATCCAAATAATGATAGCTAGCTGATTTTCTTGTAAATAATTAAAACATCTTTCCATTGCATCATTGTGACTCATTTACTCCTAATATGTGAAAAACTTATTTAACCATTAACTTATTAATGTGAATTTTTTATCCTAATTTTTTGTGAGGCACATATAAGATAAATATGTTATTGTACGAATAATTAAACTTGAAACATAACAATAAAAATTTCAATCTTAATTATTAAATTAAAATTTCTTGTACAAATTCTCATAATTAATATCAAACTAATCAAATAATTTTTTGGTAAAACATGGAGGCGATAAACGCGTTAGAATGAGAGTGATGTTACAATAGGTTGTATTATTATGTCCCTCATGTCTATTTGCTTTTAGTTTTTAAAGTGAAACAAGTTGAATGAACGTCATATAAATACTCCTAATAGGTAGCATAAATTACGAAATTACCAAGACTTTCTGCTCCGCCATGTACTACATACTTAGTGGCAGAAACGGAACGGGGTACAAGTACTTATACGGTCAAAGTGAAATCTTCACACGCTAACAAGTCTTTTTTATCCATTTGTGGGTGCAAAACCTGTTCTTCGCAGGTTACAACCGCAACGTCAAATTAGTTAAATTCGTGCGAATAATAGTAGTCTGTTTTAATAAATTTTTTGATATTTAAATTTAAATTTTAATATTTAGTTAAATAAAATTTTTGTACTCAGAATTTATTTTGATTGAATTTGAGTCGATTATAAACTATTTATAAGCACATAAATTTAGTAAACCTTTTATAATAATACAATTTTTTATTATTTTTTTAATATAAAAATTATATATAATAATTTATTTTATTAACAAACATTAATTTTAGAGTAATTTATTCATTATATATAATATTTAAATATATTATTAAGACATAATTGATTATATATTTTCAATATATATTATGATATTTTAGTATAAACAAATAAATCGAACTACTGGCGAGTAAAATTGAGCGAGTATATTTATTGTTCAGATTCTGCTCGTTTAACTTATCTAATTCAAAATTGAGTATTAAGTTTGGTTCGTTTTCATATCGAATCCAAATTAAGTAGATTAATTTTCGAATCGAGTCCGAACAAATCACAAACAGTTTAATTGGATTTAAAGCTGTACTGCCGGTTATCATATGTGTCCAAAAGTTTTGCTAATTATAAATCTCACTCCAACACTTTAAAAATTATATTTGTGAAATATTTTGTCAATATATATATATTGTTCTGACAATATAAATTTTGTATGTTAAAATTGATCTAGTTTATTTCAGTTTATTTTTCAAAATATTTAGATATTTATAGTACCAATAATGCTATTGAAATCTAAAATTTCTGAGAAGAAAAACGTTGAAACAAGCAAACTCACTATGTTTTTCAAATTTTATTGTATGTGTGTATTTAGTTAATGTGAAAATGATATCCCTATTTTTAATCAGTTTCTTCGCAACAAAAGTTGAATACAAAAATACATAATATTTAGGTTCTCAAAAATGTTTCAAGTATTTCATAAAAATTATTATTTTTTCATTTCAATATTGCTTATAGATTAAAAAAAAAGAACTAAAAAACTTACATATCTATTTTAGCTTAAATTTTAAAATTTTAAGAGAGTAATTCGCACTACAAATATTTAGAATTTTTAAAATTTAAATTGCAACAAATTCGATTACAGTCGTCTTATAGTCATCTTTCTTAAATAACATTTTGTCTACAAACTTAGTTTATTGCAATTTAGACTATTGTTGGAGTTGAAATAACAACAAAATTAGTTGCGGATTATATATATCCCCATAGTATATAAAATCCACTTAATTGCAAACCTGTTAGTCCTCTTTCACATGATCGAGCACCTGTTTCCTATTTCAAGAAATTTGGCAAGGACGACTTAATTTGAATTTAACAATTTTTGATCATATCCACGTTAACAATCCCCATATAGCAAAGTAATCCCCCAGGCAATAAAAAATTCATTAATAAATATATAAAATATAAAATGCTAGGAGAATGTTTTTAAACGTTCTTATCTCCTAAATTCCCCAAAGGTATTTAATTAAAGAAATTATATCTATTAGGAACGTCGGGTTAAAATTTTCGAAAAAGTTGGCGTACGTAATTACTTGAATTTTAAATTTTGTTCAGAGTTTAACACATTTTTCTTTTAAATTCAGTACAGATCAAAAATTTTATCCAACAATTGAAGAACTGATTATAATTAAACTTTAATATCATAAAAATAAATAAAAATACAAATTAAATATAGAACTGATTATAATTATTCTTCCCGCACCAATTGGGCGCACGAGTGCACCGCTGAATTAGGTTTTCGGAAATTGAGCTTGCTAAATCACTTCCTTTCTGATCCAACTGATGGGCTTAAGCTATTGTGCCATTTCTGTTGACCCAACCAGCCATACATAGTACAGTATCATATTTTTCAAATTTTAAAATTAACAAAATTTTTATTTATTTATAATAATATGTATAAATTAAACTCTACATCAAGTTAAAATCATAGGCTTTCTCAACAAGAAAAAATTGAATATATTTTTTCTGCTTTATATTGACCCAGCTTGTTCGGCTTAAATTTGGATATTTAAATTTTTTTTTCTTTTTTGATAATGTCTAGGATTCTAATATATTACACATGGGAACCTTTTGTCGAGAAATGATTATTAGGATTGATGGATATAGTAATCGTTCAAACTATTTTTCTTTTTTTTTATAATGTTAAGGATTCTAATATATTATATATAGGAGACGATAATTGAACTTTGAATTTCTCCCACGGAAGAAAGATGAGTTCTGACCGCTGAGTTAAACACTTATTTTGTTAAAATTATTCTTAGAAAAAGCACGAAGATCAAACTATACTCCCTTTTTAATAGAATTTTGCAATTTTTAAGACTTAAAACTAAAACCTTTAGTTAAAGTGAATTCTTTTTTCTTTTCTTTTTTTTCATTTAAGTCAAACATGTTGCTTATTAAATTCATGCATTAAATTAATAGATTGAACTTTCTTATAACTCATTTGTAGTTGAGAGAAATGATAAACATTTTATTACTCTTAAGTACCGAGCATAAGCTCATGCAATAAATTAGCTTTGAGTAGGAACACTATTTGATTGCAAGAGTATATATTTTTCTTGTTTTTCGTTAAAATAAGTTCACGCTCCCATGGAATATATATATTTTTTCTCTATACGGAAGAGAAGAAGTTAACGAGAACAATAAAAAAAGTTATCTAAGAAAAACATGATAAGAACATAAATAGATTTTTTTTTAACAATGAATTATCGTGCTTGTATTTATCATGTTTTTTTATATTAATTCATTTCATATATTTTTATTACTTTTTTTATACATATTTTATATTATTTATTTCATTCTCATTCTCATTCTTATTCCCGTAAAACCGAACTAACTTAAGTAGGAACGGATAAGTTGTATAATTTGATTTGCGAAGGCATAGAAGTATGTGATGTGGTGAATTTCATCTGGGAATGAGGAGGTAGTTAAGTATGGCAGCTGGCTTCCAACTTCTAGATTTTGACTACTTTCATCTCACTGCTCACATTGTCTGTGTATTTCTTTCTTCTTTTTTTTTCAAAATCTCTTTTCTCTCCTCGATCCGTAGCCAACACAATTTATTTCACATGCTCCTGCTGCTAACATTGTCTGTACACTATACTCGCAGTACAGTAGTATATAGTTTACTGCTATATACTTCTTAAAAAAAAAGATTTGTTTCAAAAGAGTTATATTTTAAATTTTTTTTTGTTATTTTATTATAAATTAAAATACTTTCAATTAACAAATTTAATGAGAAAAATTTATTATTTATATATTTAATTTTTAATCAAATATACAAAGTTAACTATTTTTAAATTTTTAAATGTTGTTATTTTAAGCAAGAGAGTATTCAATATATATATATATATATACTTGCAGTGCACCGCACCACATTTCTACGGTTAGGTGGGTCCCACTTCCAGTTCACTACTGCTAACTGCAAGGCTGTTAGCAGCCAGCCAGCCCAGCCATTTTTTTTTTTTAGGGATTAATGTATTTATCTTTATTAAATAAAACTAGAACCAACTGCAAAAATTTAATCAATTTTCTTTAATCCATCAAGAGATTTTATAAATTACAATCAAAACGAGTTAAAGAAATTTATTCTCAACTACGATTGAGGAATCGTTTACTTTATTTGCACTAAAATAATATAGAGTCGTATTTTATATGTCATGATGAAATATGTAATAAGAAAAAAAAAAGTGTCTTTCTAAAAATCGTGACAACTCTTGAGTCATATTTCTTAAAAAGTTCATTCAACCCTCATTTCCGTAAAACAAGGTTAACGGTTTAAATCTTACCGGTTTATATATTCAGGTATAGTATATTGAAACACAAATATTTAGAGAATAATTTAATATGATAAGTACAAGAGAAATATTATTTATTCATCTCAAAGATTATAAGTAGAGATATATTTATATATATAGGCATACAAAAGATCAGATAATAATGAAAAGAGATAAGAATTATATTAATAAAAATACTAATCCTTATCTTACTATCCTAAATTAATCAAATCGATAATAATATAGCACGCATACTTTTATTATCTAATATAGTACGCATACTTTCGTTTTTTAAGTATTATTAAGAGAATTATAGGTACAGAAGAATGTGACACTATAAATCATCATGTTTAAAACTGTCTTATTGCCCTCTAAATAGGGGAATGAAACACAAGTAATTTCAAATCCAAGTTGAGTAGAGATATTATAGGTGAATTGTTTTCTCTGAATTTAAACTACTAACTCTATAGGTTAAGTGTTCCATATCGATTTTTGAGATCTATGGCAATGATGTTATTTCTATTTGTATTATTAATATATTTTATCTACTTCAAAAAACAAGTTACATATGCAATTTTCGCCAAAATTAAGATCAATACTTTAACAAATATTGAACCTTTTTTTCATTATTTTAAAAGAAACTTCTTTTATAAAATTTAGCATAACCTTAAAAATAATAATGACAAATTCTAAAATTTGTAATATGAAATTATACAAACGAAACTCTTACAGAAGATATTTTATTCTAAGCATTTATTTTTTGTGGAATGGTTGAAATATTGTGTATAGCAAACTTTTCTAATGGATTGAGTCCAGCTATTGTCTGGGCGTTATCCATAAGGCCTCGTTGCTGTTGAGGAATGTATAAAATACTTCTGGAAGTGGCATCTGCTGCTTATCATTAGTTATTATTCTATGTATATTTTCAAAATTTTATTGTATTAAATTCTAATTCCAAACTGTCTTCATCAATGGAGATTCATATTTTTATTTTTCCCTATATTTTTAAGATTATTTATAATCCTCTCCCTCTTGAACAAATGGATGACCATTTCTCTATTTATGCCAATTTTCTGCAAATATCTTGTAGTAAATATTAGCATGATACTCACCATTCATCAATAAAACAATGTCCAGTCAAAGAATATGTCGCTTTTACCCTGTCATGTGCATGTGCACATGATGGGGTTAGCTGTAAAGCTTTGTATTATAAAAGTTCAGCTGGGCTAGCATTCTCAGACCACGATGTTTGCATAAAAAATAAAAAAAATAAAACTAGTTTTTTTGCCCAAATGTGCCTCATTTATATGTCCTCCTTCCAAAATTAGACATACATCCACAAAAGTCTGCTTTCATACGGCTAAACTAGATTAATTACAGGAATTACTGCTGGCCCCCATCAACATTTATATGTGCCAAGCTTAGCAAAAAGGCAAAGAAGCTGCAATATATTAATGTACCATTTAAGCACCCCGATGAGTGGGGAAATTGCTTATGACACTGACCCGTTATCTTGCTACAGAATGTCCTCGTGGTAAAGGTGAAGCCCAAGCCCAAAACGCGCACAAGCTCGACGAAATGCCATTGCTTCTGCTTTTTGCACCGCATCTCCATAAGCTCCCGCCTCATCAACAGTTGCAGTTCCAGTTGACTCGCGAAATATCTTATAAAGTAAGAAGAGATTCAAGTGTGAGATCGAGTTAGTTCCCCATTCTATGGAAGCTTTTAAGTTTAACCATCCAAGTAAAATGGACTCAAGCGAGACAGAGTAAGAGAGCACCAACTGATGATCAGATGTTGAGAAGTGAATTGTATGAAAAAGGTTACTACATACAAAAAGATTTATTGCATACATACAGATAGACAAACACACGCACACACACAGAGACACGACAAGATGCACGTTCTGGTGAAGTAAATCATTCAACCTGTACAATAATTTACAAGATGTTCGCATGAACAAGAAAGAAACAGGAAACATACTACAGAGTCACCATCACCAGACATTCTTATTGACCTAGTGAAGCATATAAATGTACCATGTACCAACCAACACACTCCACTTTCCAATACTCTATAGCTTAGTGTGTCAAGGTGTAGCGCAAACCAGGCAACACCAGCATAAACAAAAATATATCATAAAAATACTTTACAAAGGAGTGAGCATCTCATTCAAAGTTTGGAAGTTTAGGATGGAGTTTTACTGATTTTCCATTGGCATTGTAGTATACACCATAATAGGAGGATCTGACATAAGTTGCATGGACCTAGATGCAGATATTTAGAAGAAGTTAACACAATGTGTTGAGTGTCCAAAATGAGTTCCTCAGAGATTTGGAGCAAAATGAGTCCATAAAATAGACAACCATGTCCCTATTCTGATACAGAAGAAAATGCAAAATGCAAGGATGTCCATAAATAGTTGACAAATACAAAAATAGTAGATGCCCTCGAACCCCAAAAATAGTTGATGAAGCTTTAGCAGATTTTAATATTTTAACCTTGTGAGTTGTGAGAAGCTTATTGTTAACGAAACATTATCTGAGCCAATCTAAATGGTAAAAAAAAAACATCCTGAAAGGTAGACACGATGCGGATGTCCTTAAAGGTAGACGAGAGCACACATTTGTCGCCTCAAATAGAGAAGGAATCTCTGCATCTCAATCATTAAAAGTCCTTCACATAAAATCCCTAATAGATAAAGGTTACTCAGAAACTGAAGGACATTATTTAGGACTTGATCTTGACAAGTAGTGATCATCGGAATACCATCAAATGATACTTCTTATTGGATATCATGTATGAAGCACAAAGTGAGAAAGTGTACCTCTGCATCAGTCCCATAGAGTGTTACACGATAAACAACAGATACGGCTTTTCCATCAGCAGAGTAAGTGATGCTTCGAACCTCACCAGACCATTCTAGAATAGGTAAAAATATGACATGTTTGTTCAATAACATTGGACATATGACTGAGACAGATAACTATGGAGTGATTGGCATACCTGGAGCATGCAAGTTCATAATCCTATTTACGATATGCCTGCAGAGAAAGAATGTTCCAGAAATTCAAATTAGTGACTATTCAAATCTATTTGCATCTTAAGATGCTAATTTAGCACAACATTTTCAGAGGTCAAAAATTGGATTAGATTTATTACTTTTAGCCAACTTTGTAGCAGACCACAAATAAATGCTTACTTTCTTGTTAATATTAAAAGATCAGCACTGCAAAATCAGTGTGTAATGGATTTGAAAATTTTAGTTACCACCAATTGTTAAGAACAATATGTAGCACCTGGACTGGAAATCAACACTAACCTACACATTCTTTCTAGTCAATATCATATTCTTGAAACACTCCACAAATTTTGATTTAACATTTCCACATCTATTTTATCCACTTTGTCAAGACAACGTGAATAAATAAATACATTATGCTAGTCAAATTATTTTCTTTCGTGTATTCACATGTTTCTCCTTTGGTGCCAATTTTTATAGCCATTATTGTATTCCACATTTATTAGGAGTAGCACAATTGATAAATTTGAGTAGCACATATGCATATTTAAATAAGTTAAATAACACAAACATTAGAGTCACATTTGGACTCTAATTTGCAAATGCATTCGTCTTTAATTGTGCTACTATCAATGGCATATGTTTTACTCAAATATATCAATTATGCTATTCTCAAAAAATTAGGTGTCCTTTGTGCCTAATGTTTGTGGATCACCAAAATCTCTATTCTTTCTCCCAACTCAGTTTTCAACCGGTAAACCCACCATGTCTATTTAAAGCATCGATCAATTGAATTAACAGGCCCTTTCTTCAACATTTCAACCAAAATCTCACAAAAATTCATCCCACCACTCAAAATGCATCAACAGAAACAAACGAATTCAGTCACAAACAATATTTATCACAATATTACACCCAGTATTAAGCCCTAGTTTCACACAAAAACAGTAAGCAAAAAGCACAATCAATTAAATGAATAGGACAATCAATTAAAAGAGAAACGGATACCAGGGGATGTATTTAATGTTAAACCCATCAGCTTCGGTACGAACTTTGACGAGAGAATCTGGGACTCTCTTGTTGATCTCTTTAAGAATTTCAGAGAGTGGCCGGCTAATTCCCGACGTCGGAACGGCGTCATAGTCGTCAGATATGTCATTGATTTTCTCTTCTTTCACCCTTTTGACGGCAAATGTTCGGATTAATAAGGAGTTTGAGGAGATCGACAACGTTCTCAATCTCCAAGTGGCTGATTTCATCAGAGAAAACGCCATGGAGACTCGGCCTCTGTATCGCGGCCTAAAACCCCCACTACCGTTTTTAAGGGTTTAAGACAGGAATATTTTGGTTTTGTGAAGTTTACATGGTAAGACCGGAGCCCCAAATTTTGGAACCATTGCCCCCCATTTTGCATAATTTCTAGTAGTATTGTTTTTTCTTTTTTTCTTCCATAAATGTGTAGAAACTAAAAAATTATTGTCATAAAAGGAAAAGAACATTTGAAACTAATTTATTCGAGTGCATTTCAAAACTGATTTTGGGGTAATTAAATTAAAATTTTGTGCTTGCTTAAACTGATTTAGGAGTATTGGTTGAGGAGAAGAGGAGAGTTACACCATCTCTTTAAGTTTACTTAAATATAAATATAGAGAAATGAAAAGAAAGCAAAGAGAAAATTTAATTTTTGTGTTGTCTTTGAGTTTTCTATAAGAGAAAAGAAGAGAAAATTTTACAACTTGTACTTCTAAATTGTTTTCTCCAAAAGTGAGAAGATTTATAGACAAAATTTCTTTTAAATTTGACAAAATTTTCTTAATGCCAAATTTATCTTTCTTGTTCATATGTACTACGAATAAACAACGAAATTGATCTTGGGCCCAGCTATGAAAATTTTGAAAACAATAAGTGAGAAGAAAAAATGATAAAATTATCATTTGCAGCTACTATCGATACTTTCGTTACTTATTAGATGATATTGTTTGTAGTACAGAACATTGTTGATTAAACAATGTACTTTTAGATATCAATATATACACATACAACCACACACATATATAATATATATTCTTTATGGAGAGAATGGAGTTCACTGAATCTGGATAAAAATATTACGTTTTGTAAAATCGTGAGAGTTATCATACCTAATCAATTGCGAGAGAGTATAAATATTGTCAGAGTAAAAAGTTGTTGTTTAAGTAATATTAGTAAAATAAAAAAGAATATCACAAAAAATGTTCTTAAATGATCAATTGCTCTGATAAAAAAATTTCTCTGGTTATATCAATTCCCTTGTCAAAAAACTAATTAACTGTCAATGTTTTTATTATGACGTCATTCGTAATCAAGAAAAATACAATCTATTTAATAATATACTAATATATGACAATTAACATACCTATCAAAGTACTTAAATTGTGATATCATCCTTTAGTAACAAATGCAAGACCATCAAAATATATTAATACCAGATTTACCGCCTTTTCCCATCATTTTTTTCTTGTTTTGGCAGAGTACACGATATAAATTTTCTTACTTCACTTTAAAATTATGTAAATTTGGAATTTTGTGATACTTTACCTGCATTCGATTCTCGATTCTGAAATTAGGGTAATTCTTTTTGAAGTTTCGGATCTCTTTTTGTTATTTTCATGCTTTTTATGGAGGTTAGAAAATATTTTTCATGTGATATTTTCTTAGTGCAAAATTTTCATGTGACATACAAACTAGCTACAGTGAATTCAAAAAAAAATATATATATATATATATTAATTATTTTGTTCATTGTTATTTGTAATAATTTTCAAATAGTTAGAATTCTTTTCCCCTATCAAAATATGATACAAGTTCACAAGCAAGGATCAGAAGAAAGAGCTGTAGAATTGACAGAAATTAGTGGTTATGACGTGCTTTTGAAGAAAATTGAAGAATTATTTGGAATGGAAGGTGAGCTCTATGGGCCAACAAAAAAGAACTGGCAGGTAGTATATACTGATAATGAAGATGATCTGTTGTTGGTTGGAGATGATCCATGGCAGTAAGTTGAAGTATTTATTTATTTAAAAAAATTAAAAAAAAAAGATAATAATCTCTATCTTTTTTGGCATAAACAAAAAAATAAATTTTCACATATTTATGGTGTCTAAATATCTTATTCCCTAATCATCTCTTCTTTCATTTCTTTTTTAATTATTATTTCTTTTTTTGCAGTGAGTTCTGCAGCCTAGTGAGAAAGATTTGGGTATTCTCAGAAGAGGAAGTGAAGAATTTAGCCAATAAAAAAGAATGGCATAGCATTTTACAAAAAATGCCACCAAATTAAGCAAGGTTGGCATATATCAAGAAAAGACATGCACACCTAAATTTGATTTGCTTAATTTTCTTAGTTTATTAGTTTAATGTTGGCAGTTTGTTATTTAAGCTGGAATATAATTACAGCTACAACCATATTATCTTATTTTTATAAGTAACAACTAAGGTTAATGAAATAAAACATGCTTATTTTAATACAGTATATGCCTGTGTGTATGTGTGTGCGCATATGTGTATATATTTAGATTAACTATATCGACTTTGTTGGTTACATTTTTCGCAATACATGGTTCTATAATTTATAACATACACGTTTATATATTTTTTGTAAGATAATTAAATACATTCGAGTGTTCTAATTTATTTAAATTGACCTACATCTAAATGTATACTAATTTTTTTACTTATCATCTTGTAATAAATTATTCTAAATATTTTTTTGGCAACTCCTTTTTCTTGCTTTTCACTTATAGCTTGACGCCCACCTTAGTTACTAGGTTTTATTATAATTCTAAAATCATTAAGTTCTTTAATTACAAAATAAAAAATGTATGATCAGAAAGATACCAAGATCAGTATCAAATCCAGTAATCACTAGGTTTTTTAATTATAAAATCAAAAATGTATTAGGAACTAGGAAGAACGAATTTAAATTCATCCTTGTTTTTAAAATTAAAACACCAAAGGTTTAGTGCTTGTATGAGAACTACTTTGCAGTAATTTTTAATTAAAAATTATTTTTATAGATGAACAATAAGACTTTTATATGTACTCGTAACTTATAATTCAAAAAAAAGTATAAGCAAATTTCTCTTGCTTTTTCAAAAGTCAGTTTCTAAGTTAAAGATGGATTATAACCTATTCGAGAACAACCATGAGATTGTTAAAAGGGAAAAAAAAAACTAAAATAGTCTCTAAATATTGTAGTGTTTTTAATTTAGTTCTTGCACATTTTAATTTTGGTTGATTTTTGTTTATTTCTGTGGCATTTTCAAATTAGCCAAACTACAATAAATAACTTCCAACAAAATTATAAAGATATTTCATGTATTATTTTTCTGATTCCACTCTAATATTTTAATATAGTTTTTTGTCTCATAGTAAAAATATACTAATTTAAAATTATTGATAAGAGTACACAAACAATTATAAAACTAAAATGTATAAAGAAAAATTATTATTATTTAATAACAATAGTAATAATAGTTTACTGATATAAACTATAATAATTTTAAATTATCTGACCAGTCTCTCTATTTCAAATTAATTGAAAGATTTTGCATATAAACTCGATCACCTATATTATAAAACGCATGAAATGTTTTTTACGATTATCTGATGTTAACAACGTCGTGAAAACTTGCGTTGTACAATTACGCCATCTCGTGGGTTTCTTTTGTCTTCTTCCTTTCCATATATACTGATTCAAAAATTCGTACACAACACATGTTATATCATTAAATATTTTTATTTTTGTTTAAAATTTATATTTTTTTAAGAAAAAATTAAAATAATTAACAATTACTTACGATATTTTTAGTTAATTATATGACGAAATACTTAATTATCTATTTTTTTAATTTAAATTTTTGCCAAATTCTTAAATGTAGTAATAATGAATATGTTCGGATCAACGTAATTATTAAACTACGAAACTCATACATAATATGAGTACGTTAATTTGAATATTTTTAACAAATTAATTTTTTTTAACCTCTTTTAACTCTATAGATAATATATTTTAGAATGAAAGATATTGTGTTAATTAAACATATGTTTGTACAATTTTTAGTTAATTGAAATTTAAAATTAAATTATTAAAGTTGAATATAAATATCACAGAAAAATATAATTTGATTATAAATATGTGTATCTTATTACATCATATATAAATTATTTGATTAAAATTATTATAGAACAAAATTAATATATTATTTACTCTATTATGTAGTTAAAATATTCAACCGTACTGATCGAAAATATATCAAGAAATAGAGTGGTATATAATTTTATTCATCGTTCACGGTGTATAACATAATTTTTATAACAATGTAAAATTTATACATTTAAGATTTATTGGTCTTTACATAATTTTAAAACATTGTAAATGAACTTGAAAAATTAAAAAATTTCACATATAACATTATTTTTGTATATAATTTTAAGTTGTATAATTAAAATTTTCTCATATATTGTTATCCCAGTGAAACAGCCTAAAACTTGTAGAAGGAGGGATTGAATACAAATTCTTAAAATTTTTTCAAATTTTTGTTCTTCAAACTATATTTACTTGCGGAAATTAAAGAACAAATTTATAAACAATTGATTTTATTGATGAACAATTGATTACAAATTCTAACAATCACAATCTAATTGTCAGCTTCAAAATCTTGTACGTTATTTATAAATCTTTACAAACATACAGCTTCTAATACAATTCTGTAAATTTAATTACAGCTTCCAAATCTGAATCGTAATTCAGTTTCTAATCTTATTAAATGTGTATTTTCTATGTACAAAAGGAATAGGTTATCTCTCTGATTTTTCTCATTCTATTTGTGTCCTAACCAACTTCGACTTTAATAACTCTTCAAATCTCCATATCGAAGATGACTTCTAATCCAATTAGAAGTTTGTCTTATATCAGAGAGTAATTTTAATTTAGTCTTTGACAGCTTCAACTTTAATCTTTGATCAAATGTTTAGTCTCCGACAGCTTAAGTTTTAGTTTTCGATGCGTTACGCTTAGTCTCTGATGACTCAAGATTAGTCTCTGATACTTTGATATTAGTTTCTGATACTTTAAGCTGTAGTATTTGATGAACAATTTCTTTAGTCTCCGATAAACTAAACATAGTCTCTAACTTGTTGAAATATCTGATATAATTCTGATAGTCTCTTATAATACAAAGTTTAACTTACTCTCTTATAAAAATAAATTATATGAATCAGAGAGTAAACTATCAGCTACAAAACTCTAATACTATAAACTAGCACTTTCTGTACATTTGTATATGTAAGTATTTTAATTATAATTATCATCAAATATTATAAAACCTAACATATATGTTAAAAATCAGAACCTTACACGAGTAAATAAAATTATTAAAATGAGAGACAACTTAATTCTCACTTTCTTGATTATACCCTATAAAACGAGACACCCCTATGGCCGTGTGTCCCATCTCTCTCTCTCTATATATTTAAGTAAATAAATTGAACTCAATTGTAAAAGTATTTATTATATTTTTTAAATCATGATTGGTTTTTCTATATTATATATGAGTTTAATGTTAATATTTTCTTTTATTTTTAGACTACCACAAACAAGATTCTAAAATATATTTAAATTACAATAAATCTTTTTAATTTATGAATATATATATATATATATGTTTGTGTGTGTGTATGTGTGTGCGCGCGCGCAAAACTTAATTGGTGTTAACACAAAAGAATTATAACTTTCAAAAAATATATATAATAGACTTCCATATTTATTTTAAAAAATTCGATTATAAAGGAAAGAATTCAAAAAAATATAAAGAGATCCACAAAATTTGAGAAATTTTGTGGTGACATTATATTGTATAGACTATTTTTGAAAATTGGAGGTACAATTTGTTTACAATTGCAACCATAACCAAAATAAAATTATAATATAAAATCTAATTGCATTATTTTAATTTAATTATTTTTAACCATACAAACTATAACGTTCATAATTTGTTTGATCTCATTAAATTTTAAAATTGCTTAACCCGTTTAAATGTATTAAAAAATTATATATATATATATATAATTTTAGTAAAACAATATTATAACTTCAATCTATTATTAGATAGAAAACAAAGTAAAATCAATCTTATATTCTATAAATGTTAGAAATAGTATTGATTCATAGATTTTTTTATCAACTATTAAATGTTAATTTAATTAATTTATTTGATATGAAGGAAACAAAAAAAAAATCTTATTTCACAGAAAAAGAGCTAAAAATGTGTTTTTAATTTAAAGAATCTAAAAAGTTTTTTTTTCTTATGCTATATTTATTAAATTTCTTAAAAATATTGTTAATGAAAATCAATTGAATGTTGCATTGCACTATATTTTTTTTACATATCAAATGGTTATCATTTTATAAATATCTTAATCCAATAATCACATATTAAAATTTAAAATCAATATAGCCGATGAATAAAAAAATTTAATGCTAAATATTTTGATTGCAAATAATATCGTGGTCAAGATTTCTATTATAAGTTATAATATTATGTTAATTAAAATAAACTACAGTAGACACTAATTTATGTTTTTTTTATAATATTAGTTTAATATTAAAAATTTTAACATATTTTTAATTTTAGAATGAAAAAAAGTAAATTTTTCTGTGTAGTATTATCCAAATTATATGAGAAATCTTAAGTACATAATAAAATTTTAAGTACAAGTACATTCTTTTTGTGTATTTAATTAATTTAATTTATTTCACTTATATTTTCTTTTAAAGTATTCAAATAATATATAATGTAAATTATTAAAAGATTTTAAAAGTATATTTTTGATATTTCGTAACATAGACAATTACACAGAAGTCGGTGACTAGTGTACACTAGATGGACACAATAACATAAACATAATTAAATGGGTTATAAGGATATGATGTATTTTGCACATACAAAATCTGCTAATCAAATAATTTAATATTATTATAGCTTAAATAGAGAGATTTTGTACGAACAAGGTCCCTCACATCTCTTTTTTTCTTAAAATATCAAAATAAATTCTACACATTATTACAAGTAACAATTACAATATAAAAATTTAAAAGAATTTATACACGCACGAGTGGGTCCGGATACGCTGTCTTTAAAATGGGCACTTCAAACGGTAACGATAAGCAAGCTTTGAAGGAATGTTGGGCTTTTATTTAAAAACTAGGGTTTTGGCATTGCCTGCATCTTTCTTCGTCTTCTTATTCGTCGTCCCCGACTGTAATAATCTCGTGTCTGTCTATATCTTTCGTCACCACCTCCACTCGACTCCTCCGGACGGAGGAGATGAAGATCGCTATCAGGTAAGTTCCTCTTCCCCTCTCGAATCGATTAAGATTTATCACTTGAGTAGTTGACAAGTATGAAACTGAAACTAACATGATTGACATAAAAGTTTGAGGAAGACACATGAATTTGTTATAATATTGTTTCTGTTTCTGAAAAGAACCACTTCAATCTTATTTCTGCAACTTAATTCGTGATCACTGATGTACTACTTAGAGCAAGTTCGATCGCCATGTGAAATTTATTATAGTTCACCTTTCACCATATATGCGTATTTTCACTTCTCAAGCTTGTCAAAATTAGAGATTCGGTCAATCCATTCTAATTCATAATATTTATATGTCAAACAGGAACCTGTTGTTTCGGAGAAGGCTGTTTGAGGGAAATCTTAGAGATAGTTTAGGGGAGAATAGCTTCATGTCCAAAGCTAGCATTTCGACTGCCCCACAAAGTTTCCCTGCTGATGGTTTTAACAGATTTAAGAAACAATTTTACTTCAAACTAATTTTCTTGACTTATGTTTTACCTCTCTCATTTATGTCTCATTTTATCTGGAGCTTTCAGGGAAAATCTCGGAACGAGTTTTTGCTAATTATGACATTTACAAGGGAAAAGCTGCCCTTTCTGCTTCCCCTAGGCTTCCAGAGTTCACTAAATTGGCTGTATGATCATGTCCTTTGCATAACTTTTTTGAAGTATACTATCTCAGTCCAAAGAGAAACTCAGTTGAGAAACTGTATTTTAATAACATTTGTGGACTTCTCTATCAAAAAATCCCCTAAATTGTTATCATTTGTCTAAGTTTATATCATTATACTCTTAAACTTATAGTCCGGCTTTGCTTAAAGACCAAAATCATTTTTAGATTAGATCACCGACTATGGTAAATTTTTGCTGATGTGGCACATCTATGTGGAAATTAAGGATAAAAAAGATGAGGTGGATTTTCCGCATCAATAAATAAAAACTGAAAACATTAGACTGAAATGAAAGTTCTTCTCCATCTTCCCCAGCTCTCTGTTCCCTCCCAATTGACCAATTCCAAAACCCATACTCCACCACTCAGTTTCAATCTCTACACCTCCGAGTCCTCCACCCTCTTACCTTCAATTACATCTGGCAACATGAACCCATTACTCTCCTCCATTGCCAGCTATACCTCCAATTATAGTTGAAGTCGCTAGTCCAATTTGTGATAAGTGGTTCCATCACCAGAATTATCAGATTTATGGTTTGTAAATGTTTGTTCATCGATTTGGGGTTTCAATATTCAAATCTTCTACGGCGATCGCATTTGTTTTCCTCCTTGAAGCAACTTGAGTACCCGGCGCTGATTTGTGGGTCACTCTTGGGTTCAATCTGGTTGTGGAATGATTTGGGCAACATCTGGTGCCAAGTTTCTGTTGTTCTGTTGGCGTGTATGATGTTGTAGAGTATTTGTTATTTTTCAAGTATATATCATAGAGTGTAGTTTAGTACAAAGTAGTAACACTGTAAACTCTACTATAAATGGACTTAGTCAATTTTTCAAGTTCATTTATGGTAACTCTCTTCCAGAAAGGTACCCAATGGTTTGCTTATTTATATAATAGGATTTTCAATATGTTCTTGGAACATCAAAATGCAAGGGCATACAAATGGTATCTATTTTAGCTTCTGCTGGGTTTTGTGTTTGGTCCAAAGACAAGCGACTTTGATGCCCACCTTCTCCCACCCCCAACACACACACACACACACACACACACGTTTCTCTGATAGCGGGGGACTTGGCACTACTCAGAGGTTCTAAACTTTTTTTATTTTGCTTCTGGCTTCCTTTGTTTAGTGTTTATTTTGGCTGAGTTTTATTTTTTATTAAAAAAAAATTTACTGATGCGGAAAAATGCATCTAATCTTTTACATTTGATATTTCCACCTGGGCAAGCGGCAAGCCACATCAGTGGAGATAAAGTATTTTTGGTGATAACTGTGATCCTGGTCTTCTTGCAAACTCGGTTTAAAGTTTTAAGGGTACATATGATATAAAGATTAGATGAAAGGTTTTATTGAAAATAGGTGAAAAGTTTAAGGTTTTTTTTTGGGGTCAAATTCAAATGTTATGAATGTTCTTTTTAACCTATTAGCTTGCATGATATACAACATTTTGTCACCTATTAGCTGGCATGGTGAAGGGCCATATCACAATGTTTTGTCACATAAGTTAAGAATTGAAATGCCATTTTGGAATGAATAGAAGGAAAAATGGAAATCTCTTTGCGGGATGGAATTAATATCTGGTTTTATAAGTTTGACTATTGGCTGTTGGTTCTCTAACAAATTATTTTCTGTGCATAGTCTGGAAATCTTAAAATTGGTCGTCAAGGTACTATAATGCTATCCTTCTCTCCTGCTATTGGTGAGCGCAAGTACGATTGGGAAAAGAAGCAGGTATATCTTTTTACTGTACACATGCTTAAGTTATTATTAATTTCTCTATTTTACTCTAAATTGTTTACAACTGGTGTATTGAAGAATCGAAGAAATTCAAACTAGGAAGCTTTAGAGCCATGAGATCTTACTTGAGCTCTCCTGGTTATGGTTTGATGCCTTAGAACCTCAACCCTGTTCGTTGAGTTTCATTTGGTAATGGAAATGGCCCTTCCCCATATTTGAAATCAATAATAGATACCAAATAATATCTCAAGTGCACTTTTCAAATCTATAATCTAGCACTTCCACCTGCCTTCCCAAGCCTGTGTGCGTTGTGCCGACTACGCTGCAAATATTTGAAGTATATTTTGTAATGTTCTAGTAACAAAGGAATGCTGAAGCCTGATTTGTAGTTACTTCATCATGTTTTTTCTGTTTTCTTGTTATCAAGAAGTCACATCTGAGGTTTGTATTGCTTTTCCTTTCTATTGTGAACTCTTGACTGATTGCTTGCTTTAATAACTACCAGAGGCCATGTACCCATGTCAATATGGATTGACTCTGGGGTTAGTCAGCGGTGATAGTGTGATGCTAATCCTCTAGTTAGACCCTATCTCAGTTATAGAAAATTTGAGCAAATTAAGAGAGAGGGGCAACGGTTAACATAAATAGATGCTAATCCCATGCTCTACATCACACCATCTTGTGGCAGTTTTTTGGAGAAGCTTTCTCTGAGTTGTGTGCCTGTAAATCTTTTGGGGCTGCTGGAATGATTTTTGGAGTTTAAACAAAGGCCAGTCATTTGTATATGTGGAATGTATTGCTTCTCCATTTTTTAGATGTATTGAATTTCGTGTTTTTTTCTTTTTCATGTGAAAAAGATTTACTCCCTTTGTACATTGCATGTATTTTTCCAGAAAATGGAGTTTTACTTTTTTGGGGTGAAAAATATTGATCTATGACTTGAGCTGTTTTTTGAATGTCTTTGTAGCTTTTTGCTTTGTCAGCTACAGAGGTTGGATCACTGCTAACTTTAGGTCCTGAAGATTCTTGTGAATTCTTTCATGACCCCTCGATGAAATCTAGGTTGGTCCCGTGATGCATTCATCTTTTAATTAAAAATATATTTGTATGACAATTTGTGGTTTAAAATATTTCTATGATTTTTCTGGTAGTAGATATTTGATTTTGGGATCAATGTTAAATTTCTAGCTTGTAGTGTCTTTTATTTTTCCATCATTCAAAATTTCCTTCTCATAGCTGTAGGCTTTGATAACACTATTAAGTGCCGCAGCAATGCTGGTCAAGTGCGGAAGACTCTACAAGTAAAGCCATATGGTGATGGTAATGGTTATTTCATTAATTTGAGTAAGTTACTGGGTTCTCTATCTTTTGATACATACTAACATGCTTATAAAAACAAATCTCTTATCACTTTTGAAATTTCCTCAGTTTATGCACTTGTAAACCAACTCAAACCATGTAACTAAGTGTTGAACATAATCTAAATACTAGGTGTGCACTTCAAGTGTTTTGCTCAAATTTGTTTGATCGTGACAATATTCTCATAACTTTTTTGATTTATGGATTATATATACACCCTCCGTCTCAAAAGGGACAACTTAAGTACATTTAGCACACTTTTTAAGGCAACAATATAGAAGAGAGGAATTTACAGTATATCCTCTGTATTGTGTCCTCTATGATACTTTTCAAGTACCAAAATTTATTAATTGTCTTCAGTAAATGTAACCCCAAGGTTCGAGCTAAGTTGATAATATGGTTTAAAAGCCTAATTGACTATTCATGCAAATTCTTTGCAGGTGTTGTGAACAATATCCATAAAATTAACGAGAGATTTACAGTGCCTGTTACTAAAGCGGAGTTTGCAGTGATGCGTACAGCATTCAGTGTATGATATCGCCTTAAATTACATAAAAATGTCATTTCCATTAGAATTATATGAACTTTAAACTAGTTGTCAATTTGTTGATTCACAACTTTATTAGAGAGTCTAGTCTCTAGTCTATATGAACTTTGAACTTGAAACCCTCCCTCCCTCCCTCTCTCTCTCTCTCTCTCTCTTCTCTTCTCTGAGCCAAGAGGTGTCAGGTTCGATACTCAGATTCCCCCCCCCCCCTCTCTCTCTCTCTCTCCTCTGAGCCAAGAGGTGTCAGGTTCGATACTCAGATTCCCTTAAAAGGAGGGAGAAAATGGAAATGAAAACATTTTGTAAATGTCAGGGGCAGTTGTATGTGAAGCTTAATCAAATTTATGACATTTGTTTATATTTTTTGTAATCTTTTTATTTAATCTGGCAATTCAATATTAAAAAGGGAAAATACAAGAAGACTACCACCTATATTTGAAGCTGGTAATATTATTTTTGGACAAGATGAGTGGAATATAGATGGTTGATGTTGGCCGGTCATTCCCTATGAGACTGAAGAACATGCTAGTCTTCTGTAAACTTCAGTGGCTATTTATTCATCGAGGCAAAAGAAAGTAATTGGCATGATATTTTGAGAAATGAATATGTAAAACTGATGGCAGGAAAACTAGCACATTCATGTTATTTCTTGTATTTGATTTAAGCAGGCTCTTACTTGATATTCAACCTGTTCTCTGTGCAAGTCTTTCTGCTGAGACTTCACAATTTGCTCATGTATTTACTCTTCCATGCAGTTCATGCTGCCTCACATAATGGGTTGGGACCGCTACATCAATCAGATTCCGAACGACACAGCAGATGGCCCTACGAAGGTGGATCCTCAAGCCAAAAGTTTGGAATGGGATAGATGAAAATCAAACATGTTGCACAAGAAGTGATGTTGGAGGTTAATCAGTTATCGGTAATATCACAGCTGTATGAGGCCCTTTTGTTTAATGTGGTTGTTCAATTGTGAAATGCTAATATGAGTTCCTCAGCATGCCACAGGTCTCTGTTGTAATACAATACTTTTGGATGCAGTGACTGATTCTTCCAAATAACTTGTTTAAGATTACGTCTTACACGTGGAAATGAAAATGGTGACATTGTTCATGTCACAAAGTATATATGTATATGTATAGTTCTCCATATGGTGCCTCATCCCCGCAAGTTGTCACGTACTCTTTTAGGATTTTAGATTTTTAAATAAAGTACTCTTTTAGGATTTTAGATTTTTAAATAAAAAAAATACTTGTTAGTTGCCGAGTAAATGAGGCATATTACGTGGGAGAAAATGGGGTAGAGTATAGTGGGGCTACCAGAATATGCATTTTAACTTTTAAGTTGAATCAAGGAGTTTTGTCTTAAGAACCTTCTTACCTTTATCGTATGTTAGCGAACAAGTTAACAAGTTAACAGATAGTTCCAATTGGTGAGACAGACTTTTAATCAAAATTAGGTTGTGGTTTGTTAGAACTTTTCCTCAGTGTAATTGCTTGGTACGGCAATAAAAATAAGTACTGTGGTTACATATGGCAGAACTTCTACAAATCCCCTAAATAATTACTCTCTTTATCTTTGTACCACACAAAGATTTGTATCTTTTGTTTGTACTTGGTTTTTATAAAATTGTGACATGATTTTTAAATAATGAAAACTGTACTTGAAATTTTTATGTATTTTGTAACACTAATTAACTTATAGAAGTATGCTAATTTATTATATAAACTTGTGAAATTTATTATGTAACTCTCTTTGTTCAATTTTAATTGACATCGATACTTATTAACAATTTATATTGATTCAAATTTAATTGACATTTTAAGATTCTTTTACACTTGGTAAGAGTTGATATTAATACTCGTGATGATAAAAAAAAATTACCTATATATTACTAAAATAACAAATATTGTAAAGTAATATTCCATCCATTCTAAAATTAGAAACACATTTCTCTTTTAATGTAGTATTATTGGTAGATCTTAAGATTTCATTTGTTATATAAATTTATAAAAATTTCAAAGCATAAAAGTTTGTCTTGAAGATCTTTTCTAAACTTTATGATATTCCACTTCAACAATCTAAAAAATAAAAAATATTATTTTAATTTTAAATTATTGAATTTCACAAACTTATTTCATATCGAATAAAATGTATTTATAATTTTGAAATGAAGGAAATATTTAAAATTATAAGAGAAGCACTAAACGGTTTGATTTGATAAATGACCAGTTCTAAAATCAATGAAAAAGCAAATATATTAATATTTTTAATATCTTACAATTTAATGTTATAGTAAATTACATACGCTTTTCTATAATTATAATCCTTTTCCTATAGTTAAAACAAATGGAATATATCTTTTTCCTTCATTTAAAACAAATGGAATATATCTTAATGCTTGGATCGATCGTAGATCTGAAAATCAAATAAAGGTTTTTTTCCCCCTTCTTTTGTTGTGTATCGGAAAAATATTGAGAATCCTTAAGCAATCTATCACCTATATGGTAAGAGCGTTTATATAAAACACCTTATTCTTTTTTAAAGAAAAAGATAAACTTACGTTTACATTAAAATTTCTAAAATAAATCGTAATATTCAGATTGAACAACAAACTTTTACAAGGAGAAAGTTAGAGTTAAAATCTTTTACATAAAAAACCACTTCCTCTAATTCACCATTACATAATTTCAAGTTCAATTGATCATAGTAAATCTATAATTTGCACAAAGTTTGTATCGACAATTTTTGCTTAAGTAGTTTTTAATGTTAAAATTTTCGTAAATAAAATTTAAATGTTAGTGTAACAGACATACACTTATAAATGTACAGTTATATGCAAGATAACTTTAAGATCAAACATCGACGAATAAGAACTGTCATACCTATCAAATTTTCTTCTTTTTTTGATTAACAAAATATTAGGTTGAAGGGAGGTTTTCCAAACCAATGACCCATCCAATCTTCTTGGTCAATTGTTCACTCATATTTATCCTTAAAATTATATCGTATATAATTGCACACACATAAACTTGTATCTGTTAAACTAATGAGTCCATAACTGAGCGTTAAGGTATTTATCTCTACTATTTGCTTTTTATTGAACCATATTCGGAGAATATTACCTTACCCACTAGATCCTGATAATTTAACATTAAATTCAAATACTTAGTTATAAAATCTGACCAATAATCGTAAAATTAGTTCCGAATCAACAAATTGCCATTCTTTTCATCCAAAATTTATACCTTTTTTAAAAGAAACATTATCAACATCTATATGATGCAAATTACTTCCTTAATTTTAAAATTAGAAAAACATTCAATTTCATACATAATTTAATTGTAACATTCATTTTGAACCGTTTTCGGCCCGAGATTGTAAAGTACGCTGTTAGAATTAATTTTCAAAACTCGCTCACCGGGCATTGGAACTCGAATCTAGTTAACAGTTTCACCCGGAATACCCGACCCGATGAACGAAACCCGAAATCTTGCTTCTAATCTGCGCATTTTGAATTCTACGGCTTGCGCTCTAGATTTGGGCGGCCGGAGAAAATGCTTCGACATCTTAGTCTCCATGTAAACCTAACCGCTTCACACCGCCTCACTTCTTCACTTTCTTCTTCCACAAAATTTCCTACTAATTGCACAGTTTCTGGTATATGCTTCATTTATCTTCATTCTCTTTGTTACTTGTAATGATCAAATCAGTTTGATTTCTAACGGTCGGAGTGTTAACAGGAATTCGAAGGATGTCTGTAATATGTGGGGTTCGTTTTCGCCCTTGTATCGACATACACAAGGTTTGCTCTTTCTATCTCCGTTCTGGTTTTAGGATATACATTTGATTTTGTACTTGTTAGTTGGGGAAATTCTTTGATATTTAATATGAATTGATTTGATTTTGATTATATATAAAATCAACACCCTGACTAAAGTAGTATTGGATACAAACTTTGTAATTTTATAATCTTGTTGAATCGTAGGATTTCAAGATGTACGAGGATCATCCTAAAATTTATCTCTATAGAGTTGTTGGGATGAATTGGTAGTGAAATTCTTAATGTGAATTAATACGGGATTGGCATAATGGTGAATCTTGTATTTCAATTTTTAGAAATTATTCGGGTATTTGATATGACAACTATTAAAGTAGAGTTGAAATACAAGCTAACGCTTTCCTGGGCTTTACCATTCACGTTGTTCCCACGAGTGTATAAACTCCATCTGCTGATCTTAAGACAGATATGATGCTCTCTTGCAATCGCCAAAGGAATTTTTAACAACAAACGTAACATTTCCTTTCTCTAAAATTACATTAAATGGAATTTGGTTTAGTGGAAATTTTCTGCCACTTGAAATAAAATTTGGCATGCCCTTTCCTTAGTTTGCCTTCCTCCAAACCACAGATGGATTTTATAATTAATCTTTTGACTTCTCCTGGTAATTGTAATGGATGAGGGGTCCATCTTTCCATGTAGTTTGAGCTTTGGTGCTTTAATTCTAAGTTTTATTTCTCTCTACAGGGAAAAGTGAAGCAAATTGTAGGGTCCACTCTACGTGATTCAAAAGATGGAGACGTGGATCTTGTAACCAATTTTGAGTCTGACAAGTCCGCAGCAGAATATGCCACCCTGTACAAGGAAGATGGGCTCAGAGGTGGACATGTAATTATGTTGGGGGCTGATCCTTTGAGTAACTCATCAGCAATAGAAGCATTACATGCTTATCCTGGTATACCCGATGCTATATCAGCGAATATCTATCTCCTTTTATCCAATATGTGTTTCTGTATCTCTATGTGGTATCTTCTTTGACTTGAGGATGCGTTTTATGATACATGACTGCGTGTCAACAATAAGAAAAGGCATTTTCTATATCTAGGTTATGGTTTTTCCCATTATAATAAAAGTGTGTGCTATTCTTGAAATTTTATGTAGTCCCTTTTGGTATCAATTATTTGAGTATTATACTCCTATTATATGACCTTCATTTTGAATTATTATTTGTTGTTAACCAAATCTTAATGTTCATAGGCATTTTCATAGAATATATTTTATGCTACCAAAGTAACCCTTTGGCTAGGATTGTTGTATATCTTTCATTCTCTATGTATTAAGGGATGAATGGATGATGCTCTTGGAATTGCAGAAGTACACCCGGAAAAAATATTAGTGCGCTGTAATTTTCACCTGTTCTCTTGTTTGATTTACTCCTTTAGTCTGGCCTTGGCTCTCTATGCATGTATTTTTTAGTTTGACTCAAAACATAGGCTACCTGTAAGATATTAAGTGTGTTTTGTTTGGTGTATGCATGGATACATAGCGTTTTCTATAAAAGACAATGCCAAAAGGTGGAAATGCCCATAAATCTGATATTTTACGTTATTTATATATGAGAAGAATCAGAAAGACATAGAAGAAATAATACATACTGTCCAGGAGGAAAAGCTTAATAGCAATAAATAGAAAAAGCGAATGCTTGTCAAAGAAATCGAGTGCATTAATTATCAAGGTTAGATATTGATAGGCTGATAGCATGTCTCAAACTTACAGACTTTTCCTCTGCTAAACTTGCTGCGAGGGCAATAACATCTAGGTGGTTTGCAACTTGGAGGTGGCATCAATTCTAGCAATGCTATGAGCTACATTGAAGAAGGAGCGAGCCATGTCATTGTCACATCAGTATGTTTCCTTTATCAGTAGGCTGAACTTTCACATTATAGTCCAGAAAGATAAAAAGAGGGCAAAAGGAAAACAGTAAATAATGAATTCTTATATTTAAACCCTTTTCGTTTTCCCAGAAAAGATATGATACTTTGTCCAGAGATTGGATTTCTGGTCATCATTTAAACATTAATTTGAAAGTCTGGAAGAGATGCATTCTTCTAGTTATGATTTTTGCTTTATATATATGTATAAATTATATACTCCGTATAAATTAGGTTTGATGAGGATCTTTTTCTTTGATTTTTATGTTATTCTACTAACAAAAATACCTTTAGATATCAATGTTGCACATCAAATTATTAAAATGCTACATGTTCTCAATTCGTTTGCAGTATGTATTCAATAATGGACAAGTGGAATTTGAAAGACTAAAAGAACTTGTTCATCTTGTTGGCAAACAGAGACTTGTATTGGATCTTAGTTGCAGGAAGAAGGTACAAATCTACTTATGAATAATATACATGTACATATATGTATAGATGTATAGCACTTGCTTGGATATTATGTTCTTGCTCCGTTCTTGAAACTCAGGTCATTACCTGAATGATTATCGGGTGTAAATAAATCATCTCTGACTATATGTTGGCAAAACATTCACTATGCATGGTATAATTGGAATCAGCATGAGGTATTGATTACATGCTATGAATCAAAGAGATGGACAGCATGAGAAGGACCCTTGGAAATGTATCCATGGGCATGTCAAAATAACATATCCTCACAAAAATCGAGTAACACTATAACGTCATGACAAGGACCCTTAGAAAAGTGTTGTGTGTTTATAATTTCTGCAAGCTGGCTCTTATATGATTGCCCTCCATGAAATTTGTCTTATTATCATATTAACTAGATATTACCCTGGTGCATAGAGCAAAGCAAATGATGTGTATTCACACTCATGAAATAACAGTTCTGTTTATTTGAAGATAAAAAAAGGATTTTGGACTTCATTCTCGAGGCTCACTTTTATTTTCAAATATCCGATTATCCTTCCTTTCCTCTGAGATAAACAGTTAGCTGTCAGGTTATTAATAAATTGACAGAAGTGGACCTTTATATAGGCCATTCAAGAAATTCTGGGAAGGAGACTCAATTACTAGATCTTTTTCCAATGGTCATGCTACTAGAATATCTCTGAAAATGAATTTCTAACACCTTCTAATCATGCTACCATGAATTCCTCCAGTAATTGTGCTACTAGAATATCTCCCGAATCCTTTAGTAACTAACAACTGTTATACTTCTTTCCACAATAAAGGACATCCCACAGCCACATGTGAAGAAGGTCTGTGTTGGCAAGTGTTCCAGATAAATTTTTGATATTATGTTCATGACATAATTATATTTTCAATGTTCTTGTATATTGTCTCCAATAATTGTAAAGATATATAATAAATATGATGTGATATATATATATATACATACATATATATATATATATATATATATATATATATATATATATATGTAATTTTTCTTCTTTTTGGCACGATGTTTGTGGTTTGTCGTGGCCGACATTAACCAATTTGTCTTGGCAATTTTCTTGCTGCCAAATTGCAAATCTGTAAGTTCTGAATGCATGACATGGATTTTTCTACCAACCAAATTGGTGTAGTTTCTTAGTTTCTTAATTGTACTCTGAGCTTCATGTTTTGACTGATGTTAGGAAGGTAAATATGCAATTGTCACCGACAGATGGCAGAAGTTCACTGATGTATATCTTGATGATGAAGTACTAGATCTTCTTTCCACTTATGCTGACGAGTTTCTGGTTCATGGGGTGGATGTTGAAGGGAAAAAGTGAGTGCTAGTACCTTTCTTAATTACTCCTTCCGTTGCAAAAAGAAAAAGAATGAGTGAGTTACCTTTTTGGACATGTTTTGAGGTAAGTAATTTTTTAAGAGTGAATTACCTTTAATGCCATTTGAAATGGTCCTCATATAGTTATTAAGGTAAACCATGTTGATCTTATTATCTTGTAAGTCCTCTTCAATGGGTAAAATTAGTCATAGTTACTAACTATCATGTACTTCATTCATTCTGTTTTTGGACAAGATCTGTGTACTGAAATCAATCTTTTAGGGATTGTGTATGATAATGTCCACAATCTACTAATCTATCAATCTTTTTGGGATTGTGTACTATAATATCCACAATCTACTAATCTAGAATGCTTCTAGAAGTTAAATTAGTAGGTAAAATCATAATTGTTCGGACTTGGGGGGATTATTGCAATTGTAAACTTTAACAAAATTAATGGTAACCGTATACTCTGAGCTCGTTATTCCTTCTGCAGAATTTTGACATTTTCTAAGTCTACGGATTTTGTCCATCAAATTCTTGGTTGATATCCCTTGATATTGAAATGATTTTCAAGAAGAATTCGTTAGTCTTCTGTTCTAATATAGTCATTGAGAAAATATAAA
Organism: Centella asiatica; assembly: GCA_014636745.2. NCBI lineage: Eukaryota > Viridiplantae > Streptophyta > Magnoliopsida > Apiales > Apiaceae > Centella > Centella asiatica. Next base: position 39,213,659 of record CM025784.1, on the reverse strand, counting down.
ATAAAAAGTTCAAGCCTTTATGATACTTTAAATTGATATCAGTTACTCGTCTCTACCTACTTAAAGAAAAAACAAAATTATATTCAAATAAATGTAAAAAATATTTGTCTTCATAAAACTTAGTGTTATAGTTCAGTGACCACCATCAGATTAAGGAGTGTATCTAGAGTACAAACTCTGATTACTGGCTGCTGGGTCAAGTCCTAATTGTTAATTTGGATCACTTACTAGAATAGAGGAAAGCTTTATACCAACTATTGATGAAATCAATCACACCTATAAATTTCTAAAATAGCTGCATATAGTATTCTACTTTAATGGTTGATATTGATTGATTAGAGCTTTTTTGTAACATGACTTTATGAATTTATTCGACACTAACTATTTTTATCTTGTTTTAGGCTGGGAATTGATGAAGAGCTTGTGACATTGCTTGGAAGACACTCACCGGTTAGCATATGATATCTCATTAACTAATTCGCTTGCATGTTGGTCAGTTGTTTACTAGAACCACTTAAGTATTCGTGGATGTCCAATGTGTTGGCCATGAACATGCTTAATATTACTGCATAAATTGTTTTGTTTTCACTAGAAAAGTTAACCACTTTCAAATCTTATGTACTTGTTGATTGATGGAAGCACCCTTTCACATAACTGCAAGGTGTCTAAACCTTAAATGTTTTTGTCCTGCTCCAACAAATGTCACCTGGTTGAGAAATGTTTTTGTTCTATGGGTGGTACTTAATTTTGGTTTATGTTTGAAGGTTCCTGATATGAAACTCTGAACCATCAATCTTCTGTTTCATTATGATGCGTCTTTTTTGTTGTGTTGATGTGTTATAAGGAGTATTATTTTGCTTTTTCATCTCGTTATGAATTTTTCATAGCCATTTATTCTTTGTCCTGCTTCATTTAAGCGACGATTGGTAGATAAATATTTTTATACTGTGGAGGCAGTTGAAATGTTTTTTAAGTGTTCCTCAAATGAATTTCTGAACCATTATAGGATGCCTTTGTTTGCTTATTTAATTTGTCTTCTTTTTTTGAGTTTTTGAATTTTTTTGGGTTCTTTTTTGGTGACATTTTGTTTACTTTTCGATGATATAATGGTTCGTGCAAAATTTAAATTCCAGAACCAGTAGCACCAGTAGCCTGCTAGCCAATTGTGTTGCGGTTGATCATGAAAGTGTTACTTTGTAATTCCACAAGCAGTCGCAAACTGTTTATGCATTACAACTTATGGCAACTATTTATTCGATCTGTTTCAATTGCCAGATTCCAGTTACATATGCTGGTGGTGTCACTGTAATGAATGACCTGGAGAGAATAAAAGATGCAGGCATGGGGAATGTGGATGTTACAGTGGGAAGTGCTTTGGATATTTTTGGCGGTAACTTGCTGTATAAAGATGTTGTAGTTTGGCATCGCCAACAGGAAGCTTTAGCAGTTTAGTCTCTTTTCCTTTTGTGTTTGTGTTTTTTAGTTTAGGGACTTCCTTACCCAGCCGAAGCAGCAGAAACGGACTGTGCATTCGGTTTGGGGTTTCCTAAAAGATTGTAAATCTTTGCATCTAGGATTCAAGGAAAGATTCTAATGGTGGAGGGGTTATCACGACTTCCCAGTTACCTTCTATTCTACTACTAATGGAGTGTCTATTGACTAGGTCTTGAATTCTGTTGGATAGACGGATAAAGGTAGTCCACAATCAAAACAAGACTGGTCCCTGTTGAGGACTTGGAGCATCAATGGATAATTTGGTCATTACCTATATATTTTTTAAAGGAGGTTGATTTTGGTAATTGCATCTGAATGGCTAGGTTTAAAGTTGCGTTTGTTTCGTTAATAGTTTGTATTTGAACAAATACATCGCATCTAGCATCTAGATTTGTTGAATGAACGAAAATTGTGTTTGTTTGAATCGAATGAAATGACATGAAAACGTAATAGTTAGATTATAAGTGGAGATGAAAGATAAAAATTACAAAAAAATAAGAAGTATGAGATTGAAGAAATAGTGATCATAATCATCTTGTGGGATGAAATGAAATAATGAATGTATCTTGTACATAAATAATCTAGCAAATATGGAGTATTTTCATTTTTTCATATGAACTCATGCTAACAAATCCAATGCATCATAAGTTATGAATTTTATTGTTTTAAAAGAAATGGTAATACTACAGCACATGAAGTTTCATTTTCAGGTTAATTACACTGTAAAAAGATTACGTTCAATACTTTATTTATTTCTCCTTTTTCTCTTAATAAAAATTCAATAACTCAAATGGATATGTCCAGATTCTATCTCACTAGCTTGCTCTATCTGTAAAATGAAAGAAGCTACTGGTGTAAAATAAAAACTCTAGTTCCTAGAAACCATCATATATAGGTCATGATTGAATTTGATGTTCATTTTGTGTGGCACTCTTAACTTGTTCCTCTTCATTTTCAGAATCACTATCGCTCATGTTTGATTCTACGCCACCGTCACCATCACCGCCACCACAATAAATTCAACATTATATATATATGGGTGTAAAAATAATATATAGATAGATAATACATAGATAGAACTATAGAAGTAATAGATAGATTACTAGTGTCACAAGCAACTTGCTATAAATAAATTTATTTATACATTCAAATTTACATCATTTTTATAAACGGTGTTAAATTTTGTAGTTGTATCAATGCAACCTATTAAAAGTTGTTTCCTTTTAAATTTATTTAAATGAAACGACATATGCGTTCAGAGTTAGGGAGTTCACGAGAAAGAGTAAAATTGGTTGTGTATTTTTTACTAAATCGTTTTTGCTAAGTGTGATTTAAATATTTTTTTAAAAAATATTTTCTTATTCAAATCATTGCATTATGGTTAAAATTACATTTGTTTCATTAAGTGATTGAATCTGAATCAATTTAAATATTTATATCTCAATTTGAATATAAAATTTTCTGAATACAAAATTTATTATTGTTTGTTTAGAAATTTATGTGAAACATATGAATTGATCTATTTTTACTAATATACCATTCAATACTATAAGAAAATATCTTGTCCAACATTTATCATAAAAAAAATCTAAACTAGTGGAACAAATATAATTATAAAATATTAGTTCAAATATATTTTAGCAAATATTTAATCAGTGTCCTTAAAAATGAAAAATGACAATGTCAAACAATTGGATATACGCTTCTATATAGTCAATCTGAACTAATATAACGGAGCTAACTATAAGATTCAACTCCAATTTAGTTATATTAGAAAGAAAAAGAAAAGAAAAAAACTCTAGTTCGGGGTATTTTCTTGAAACTTTAGAAGATAGATAGCTAAGTGCCCCCTTCATTAGAGAAATAAATACTCCACTCCGAATATAAAAACTGCAAATTTCCCAAATATGACTTCACGTTTTACAATAATAATATATATATATACATATATATATATATACATATATATATATATTATATCAATGGCAAAAAAGCCCATAGGAGGAGGAGGAATTATGGCGAGAAAAAAATAGTCTATCATCAAGATAAAGTGTGAGCACGTTAACCTTCTTCTATAATCTTCTTCTGATTTTCGGCATAATTGGTTCAGATAATAATGAATCCATTATACACAAAACAAACGCACTGAACATCTGACCGTCTTTTGATGCTAGAGGAGCTAATAACTGTAAATCAAACGCATCCTAAGTCAGTCTACCACAACCGCCGCCGCCGAGCACCCTAAACGTACTGTCATCACCGCTGCTGTAGTCCGCCCTACAGCAGTAGCTGCGCCGCCACACATTCACCTCCTTCCCCAACTGAGTTCTAACTACTCGGTCGATCCTCAAACAATCTTCAATGCTAATCGACGAGGGGAACGTGGAAGAAGAGTATTGGCAAATCATTCACATTCCAGATAAGCAACCCATTCCTCCTCACTTGCAACCCACAGGTAGTAGTAATCTCTTCATTTATCATTTTGAACTATAATATATATATATTTCATTCGAAAAAGTATATACATAACTTTATGTGTTTGTATTTATGTTTATTAAATCTCAATCCCTTGTTGTTGTACATGTACAGTTAATGCCCATGCTTCCATAATTGATCCAAAAGATGCAAACACTATTGTCAGGTCTGTGCTGTTAATACTGCTTTTGAATTGTTTTCTCGTTTTAGTTTAATTTTTGATGTGATTGAACTTTAGCTTGGCACTATGATGCCCCTTTTAATTTTGGATGTTCGGCTCTAATTTATGTGAATGAATTTGAATGTTATTAGGAAGTTGAATCAGATTGCACCACTTGAAAATCTCCGGCATGTGAAGCGAGTGCGTAAGAAGTGTATTGAAGGTGTGTTCTTCACTCACTCACTCTCACACACACAAACAGAAACCATGTTATGCACACTTAGCTTAGCTACATTATATTTGCTGCATATCATTCTGAATATCTAGATATTAATACTTTACAAGTTGTTTCTACCTTCTCTTTGGGAATTTGTGATTACTATATGGGCGTCATGATAAAGCCACATTAGAACTGCATTTCTGCATTAGATTCTTCTTACTGTCTCTAAATATGTGTTTCCCCTAAAGATAAAAAAATTTGTGTTCCACAAATAAGGGTTGGATCTAGATGAACAAGTAGTCAACTACTGAACTTTGTTGAAGGATCGAGAGTACTAGCCTTTCAGGGATGATCACATCTATTTTTTTCCTTCAATGAATTAACTAGCTTAATATCTTATGCTACACATTTGTTCAGTTTCTAAATTTCACCAAATACTAAGTCGAAGTGCATGAATAGTTTAAAAGTTAGTTTTTTACTGTGCCTTCTCCAAATGATCTGTTATTAGTTTACTAGATTGCATATTCCTGACCTGATAGTTTTATGAATATGGTGGTGACAAGTAACATGGTTGACAGGAAAAATTCAATTATCAGTAATCTTATGCCTGGCTTGTGATAGTGACAACTGGTTGAGTGACATGCCTGTTGAGCTGCTCGAGCTTATAAAGTCGTACCGGTTGAGTATATTCTTAACAAAAGTGGGTTGCTTTTTTATTCTAGAGTTCTTCTTTTTATCTTTCTTTCTAAGCAATCAGTTTGTTTGTTGAGTGACCAAAACTTATTTGGAGTAATCTTTCACATCTTGACAGAATGAAATTGACAGTGAAGATACATATTTTTAGTGATTGAATTAACTAGGAATTCAAATCCCGTGCAAGCACCATTGAGATATAATAGCTATATGTGATATAATAATGCATAATGCGCGTGATTGTATTTTCTTTTTGGTGTTTCAATGCATCGTCATGATTCAACTGATCAATTTGCAAATTCATTTATCCCATAAATGAAGATCTCATTTGACTTATAATTTCCTCTTCTTTCTTTTTGGCATAATATATATATATATATATATATATATATATATATATATATATATATATTTCTGTGGACATGCTTAGACATCATTTTTCTTTTTAAGAAGCTTTCTATTGTGAATTTTAAATCCTAAAACTAAAATACACGATTGGGAGAATTTTAAATGTTGTATATATGCATGACAATCTCTGTTATGCAGGAAAAAACCATCCAAATTCAGATGAGAACTCAGTGACATGCGTATATAGTATAATCGTTGAGGATCATATAAGCATAATTTTTAATTAAAAATCAAACTTAGTTGTCCACTTCTAGAAAAAGACTGCTATATTTATTTGTATCTAGTTCTAAGAACTTTTAGAGTCATTAGCTTTTTGTTTCCTTTTCCTTTTTGATCTTGTACTAACAGGCTCAGCTATAAACTTCATCGTATGTTTTCTCTAGTTGAAGTTATTTTAATTTATTGTGCTTTTCACCTTATCTTAATAGTTTGAATATAGAACACTCTGATTTCTGTGAGAAATAACGTTTGTCATTTCAATTTGTTGTTTTTCTAATATAGCAGTATGCAATTTAAAGTATTTCAGCTTGGTACCATGTTGGTATTTTGATATGGTAAAACAGTTGAATTTTTTTGTGATAAGTTTAAATTTCCTGAATGTCTTTTAGGTTTGCAAATATGCTGCATCATCAACTGAAGAATGGGAAGAACAGTGTAAGCTGTGGCCAACTTCATATCATCCACCAACCTAGTATGTTTTATGTGACCCACTTTGCTAAGTTCCTCTTTTTATTTTCTGTAATGCTTTTAGTCACAAGCAAACTATGTGTCAAATCATATAAATTAGTAATTGTATTTGTTGATTTATTGGAAGGAGTTCAAGGGTGTACTGACTACCCTATTGATTATCTCACGTGAACTTGGTTGAAAATATTTCTAATTTTGATGAAGAGAATGACTATATCTTATTAGGGGGGCTGAATGGCACAATGTGTGACCTTGATTTATGTTGTTGTAAAATACTTTATGCTTTAATAGCAAAAAGTTTTCATCAGTCTCTTCCAGGAATAAGTAGTTAGGAACAGGTGCCTCAGTCCCTCAGAGTTGTCGTAGATTTTGCTACTTCTCAAAAATATCTCGATTTTTGGATGGCATGGATTGCAAAAATATATATAGCCTAATATGATTTTAGTTTTAATATGTGGATCTTGGCCATAACTGAACATTTTCTTATGTTCTACTATGAATATATATTACACAGGCAAACACAAAGAAACATTAATAACAGAAAAATATACTTTTTCTGAATCATAGATTCTGATTCTTTCTCTTCCGTTAACTACAGCAATATAAGCGGCATCACTGGATTTAGTGAAAAGGAAAAAGAATCAATCTTCAGGTTTATGAAATATGCAGTTCATTTGGCAAAATCTGTTGATGATCAGGTAAATCATTACCTCTTCTCGCGAATTGGACCTATATAACAGAACTTCTCAATGCTCATCCTAGTTACTGTCTACAAAGTCACCCTTAAAATTTTTATCTTTTTAATTTGAATTAGAAACAAGTTTTCCCCTTTTTTTGTGTTTGGGTAGTGTCAGTAAATAACAATTCGATAAAAATGTTTAGCTCTTTCTCCAGGTTCCTAACGGCCAACACCAGCAAGGATGACTTAAGTTGCAGTGCTCTAGTTCGACAAATATAACTTATTATCCACTTCAGAGTATATGTAGATAGTGACCCATGACAAAAAATTGCTTACAACTGTGTGCTTAAGGGTATACAGATTTTTTATTATCAAGAATCATAGAATTAAATGTTGAAATATACTTAGTTAATATCATTGCAACTTTAGTGGGATCTTCTTGGACAGAAAGGTTTGGTTCTGTTACGGTGGAGCCTGTTCCAAACTATAACCATAAATCACTGGAAACCTTTCACAGAAGGCGAATGAATTCTTGGGTGGAGGGTCTGTAGCAAAGTTCTTTTTACAGTAATTATTGTACTTTAGGAGTGGATTAATTATCTTCTGTATTCTACTATCTGTCTGGAAAAGAATGAGTAGTTCATTTTTTGCCAGTATTTTATCTATTATATTAAAAATTTGGCCCTTAGAAAAACTATCTCCGTATGAAAAAGAATGAGTAGTTCACTATTATTGTTTGTTGTGTTGTTTGATTAGTTTGAAGTTTAGCTCATACATATAATCATAGACAGATAGTGTTGGACACTGAAATCTGATGAAGGGTTGGCAGTTTTATATTTTGTTTTGGGAGAAAATTTGCAAATAAAATATTGCTTCGTATTTATCTGAAAATCATCAAGTTTAGTTTAATGAGGATCTTTTTTGTGGAATGGTCAGATTATGTAAGAATTGTTTGCTTTTTATTTCAATTAAAACTAACTTCTATAGTTTATTACTTTATCATATATAATTCTTAACTTATATAAGCTCATATACCTTATATAAGAAGTGTTTCCAGAAATTTAACTCTTTCATCATTTATCATCTCGCTGTGGGACTTGTTCCTCCAACTCTATTTGCAATTTCTAAAGTTATAGACCGGCATCTTGAACTTTTCTGTACTGCCTGTCACCCTTCTCTCTATTCTCTTATTTCCAAATGATGTCATGCATCCTAAACAATAATAATAACATGTAATCTTTATTTGGGACAATAACAGCTAATGTTGTTCATAAGTGAGAAAACAAAGCCTTCTAAAACTGTCATGATAAAGTTGCAGTAGAATTGCTTGGTAACCATCACTTGTAATTGTAATTCATAGAGTAACATGTTTAATTTTGTTTTGTTGATTCAGAAAGTATAACTCATAAGACATCACCCACCAACTCTGCCTTGCAGGTGATAAATGCTGCTGTTATAGTGGATCCATCATCTGATCAGGTGATTGCAAGTTCACGTGATCAAGATACCTCTTGGAATAGTCCTGTAATAAAAAGCAGCATCGAAGTGAGATCCTTACAAAAATGTGAAGCCGCAACTTCTCATTTTATAACTAATGGATTGCACAATCCTACAACTTCAGGTTCGAAATGTTCATCGGATCAGCCTAAAAGGATAGATGATGCTGTTTCTTGTTTACATCCCTGGCAGTGGACTGAGCAAAAGTTCCATTCTAGTTCTGGTCATTGGCACCCTTTCCATCATGCTGCTATTGTTGCTATTGAATATTCTGCTGCCAGAGATAGGCATCTCTTTCCTGCTAGTGAACATATAGGAGATAAGTGTAGTCAAGCTCATTATTTGGATTCTCCTTCAACAGGTTCGCCATCAAAACGACAAAAGACTAACAAAAATGTAAGTTTTAGAATGTCATGTTGTCATAAAATGTTAACCCTCTTTGGAATAGTCGGGGGCGGAACTAGCTTAAGACCAGGGGTGCCTACCCCAACCACCAAATCCAAAATGGAAAGAAGACTTTCTATAATATACTCCCTCTGTTTCATAATAAGTGGCATTTGACTTCTTTGCATGTGTGTTTAGGCAAACTTTTTTATATGTTAAATATTTTATTTATGTCTGGTTGAAAAAAATTAATAATAAAAATATTTTAAATAAGAATTATTATGAATAAATTTTTTAACTAAAATAAAATATTTGACATATAAAAAAATTAACTTAAACTTACGCGCAAAAAAGTTAAACACCACTTATTATGAAACAGGAGTATAATATTTTTAATAATTTACTTGGTTTCAACTCCTTCTATGTACTCTCTCTACTTCAAAATATTAAATTATCAAATTGACTCATTTTAGATTTAAAATTTATATAAAATAGATTAATTTAAAAAAAACACAATCACAAATTTCTTTGAAAGAATATGAAATATTTTGGAATTTCATGCAATTCTTATAAAATATGAAGATAAAAGTTAGTCAACTAGACTTTCAAATTTTAAAGTTAATCTTATATTTTTAAACGGATGTATTATTACCAATATTTACCACTTTAGACTTTTTTTTTCTCATTTTTCGCCCCCTACACTAAATAATTATGGTTTCGCCCCGGGGAATAGTTGCTTATAACGCAAATCACAAGCAGTGGAGTAGTGATTCCCACTGCTCTTATGCATTTATCATTTCATATAATCTTTTCTGAATAATCATACTCCACCTGTCCTCCAAAGAATGACTTGAGTAGATTTTTGTGGTTTAAAAGAAGGTCAATGCTCTTTTCCAGCAATGGTTTCTAATATGCATGTCATGACTTAATATAGGTCAAGCAACCTTTTCTTCTTATAATGAGATAGCAATATCTATAACTTTGACTTGTGTACTTAAGCTAGGAGTCCAGGAACCATTTTTTTTTTGGGGGACAATTTTCTTTTATGTTTCCCGTTTCTCTTTTTTTACTTTAGACATGATGATGGAGTATGTTCTTGCTGTAATTCTTCTTATTCAAAATATCATGTCTAAATAAAAATAAAAAGTCATAATGGGGAAATTAATGGTTATCATTCTGCGTTAGTGCCTCCTTGAGCCCATTACTGTGAACCTAAGTTTCTATAAGATAAACAATAGAAACAAATTTCTTCAGCCCATTACTGTGAACCTACAGCTATGCATCCTTTTAATTGTGCCTCCTTGAACTGCGACACTTACTCTAGATAGATTGCCGAAATTGCAAACTGTTTATTGATAACCACATGGTTCCCAATTTGTTAAAAACGTGTGAGAGACAATGTCCGTAATTTCCTAACTTATAGGTCATGTATATATTTTTTGTCTCCCGTAGTGATTTTATATTGTACTTCATTTTATTTAATTTTTCCCTGCATAGATAAATGAATTGTTTTATGTTATGTTCATAACTGTTCATATGGTATTTGTTATACTATTTCAGGTGGAAAATTCTGGAAAGCAAAATGGGGAAATTAATGGTTATCATTCTGCGTTAGTGAGACCCTATTTATGTACTGGTTATGACATGTACCTTGTTTGGGAACCATGCATAATGTGAGTTCTTTGATGTTTTATATACAATCCATCCTTCATTGGTGCAGTAGTTATGTACTATTTGCTACACAATACACACAGATACTTGCATACACACACAGTAATATGGCTGTGCACGGCTATACTGTTATTGCTATCCAAACATAGCAAATGGGGCATACATTGGATAGGCAGATGCTAAAAGCAGACTTGTCTTGTAAAGCATTTCCTGTATTTGGTTTATTCGTGTTTCTATTCCTATACCTCCATGGAACTTCCTTCTGCTTCAGTGATTTTTTTTTTTAATTTTCCATAAATAAAGTTAGGGAATAACTGGTTGGACATGTGCATTGCATTGTTTCATGCACAATGTAAGTTCATTGATGTTTAATACTTGATTTTTGCCGTTCGTCATCCATACAGCAGCTACATAATATACTGCTTTTTGTTACAAATTACACAGAGACGGTTACATAGGAAATTTACTGTGTGCGGGTGTACTTTTAATGCCTTCAAGATATCAAATCTCCATACTTGAATACCGTATTCCCACAGGTCTTTGAGTTTCTGTTGATATACTAATGTAGCTCAACCCATCACCAATTGATTTTGAGTTGGATTCTTCAACAATTTCCTTAAGTAGTAGCATATTTTTCTGCTGTTGGACGTAGCTTTTTTATGTTATTGGTGAGCTTCTGTTAGTTGCGCTTGCCATATAAAAGTTTAGGGAATATACTAGTAGCAATATGGATGTATTTGTCAGAAAAATCATTCCCGTTGTTTTTGCGTTTGAAACAGTTGATATTGCACATGTATATGGTCAACTTCCTTCTAGGTTTAATGGAGTTTCTTATGTCTTCTCACATTTATGGAAAAAGTTCCTTCTGGTTGTGAATTTGATGTCTCCAAATCTATTTGTCCATCACAACTCTTCTTTTTAGTATATATTGGGACCTCAGGATCTATTTCTTTTGAATCTTTGTTATAGGACCCCACCTTAAAAGGTCACTAGTTCCAGCTCTTGTACAAAAGGAAATATAAAAGAATAATTAATTCAAATGTAGGTGGCTGTAGAAACTTGTGAAGACATTTGAACTTATTGTTAAACGAAATTCTATCTTTCTATACATGTGTGCATGTGTTTACATTTAAAATAACCCAAAAGACAATGAGCTCAAGCTTTCTTGCCCAAAGCTAAATGGCAGTAAATTATAGTTGGCCCTAGTCACTATATACCAGATATACTATTTTCTGTTCAGACAAATTTTCTGTTCTCTTCCCCTCCATTTGTGCGTATCCTCCCTCCCTCCGCCTCTCCTCTATTTAAAGAATGAACATTTTCTAGACTCTAATGTTTTCCTTGTGCATCTGATAGGTGTGCTATGGCACTTGTACATCAGCGAGTGAAGCGTATATTTTATGCTTTTCCAAATCCCAATGCTGGGGCCCTCGGAAGTGTTCACAGATTGCAAGGAGAGAAAAGCTTGAATCACCACTACGCTGTTTTCAGGGTTTTGTTACCAGAAGTAGTCGTGGATAATGGTGAAATGATCATTGAAACTGCTGAGAGTGATCAAAAAACGACACATGTTTGTTAAAAGGTTTGTGTTTTCAATCTTTATACTGTCTTATGTATTGTGTTATACACGGAGGCAATTTCCTGCTACCATGGTATTGACCTAAAAAGTCAACATTGTTTGGATTTAATATGTCAACTACTTCAGTGTCACTCTAGTCAACATTGTTGATTGCTATACGTATGCAAACATAGCCAGCATTGTGTGCGAAGAAAATGAGATTTGTACCATTAGGAAAACGGGAATCATCCGGATGCCAGTCTTACATGATTTAATTGTACAATTGAATTGCCTATTGTTTGAGAGTAGATTTTCTTTATGACCGACCTCTGCTACAAGGTGGACTTGATATATTGATACCCACCTGCCCTCTATGTAAAAAGAGACAGAAAAAAAAGCTCACTAGGTTGGCAACCTGAAAGGATGGCCTGGGAAAAGAAGGTTAATTGGGATTCACGCCCCTAAGAACATCAATGTTTTCGCATGCCCTCAAAACTACTTTCTCTTGATATCTCTCAAGAAAATAGTTGGTAGCCAGCTTGCAGCATGGTATCTCCACTCTACCACTCTTCCCCTTGCTTTTATCCCATCATGATACCTGAACTATGGTGACCTAATTCCCCTCCAGAGAATTGTAAGGCAGCCTAAAGCGTTCAAACCGAATGTATATGATGCTGACATCCCTCTAGCATTTGACCCTGGCATTCGCAGCTCATTGATATATGTAGAGACACTCAAATGCATTAAGATAATGAACAACCCCCTTGGTTTTTCTCTCATTTCTTACCTGAGATAACTTTATTTCTTTCATATTATGTGTTGACGACCCCTTTGTTCTGCCATTGCAGGGTCTATGTACGATTTAGCACTGATTGGCGGTCATTACCTTCAGAAACAGGTTCAGGTGTTGTGAAGAGAATTATTTATTGTTACTCTTCAGTATATACTTAATTTAATTATTGTTTGTTTTTAACTTACACTCTTTATGTTACTTGAGATGCACCTTTCACCCTGTATGTTTTAGAATCATTCATTGTGTTTGACCATCCGTGTGCATTGGAACTAAAGGACTAAAACATAAATAATAACTCCATCAGATATGTCGAATATGCAGGCCTTCATCAAAGGGTCCATTAATATTGTTAAAGTTTATATTTTATTAATTTTATGTTATTATTCAGAAGCATTAATATATCATGGTTATTTTGCGAGATAAACCATTTGCACCAATTGTACAATCCCACATTTGCTTAGTGCGTTTGATTTATAACCTAACGTTCTGCAGTTCTGGTGGTATAAAATGTTAGATATTTCCCTTGAACTGATTCAAAATTTGTGCAGTTTCATTTGGACAAATAGTGGTTCCAGGCATATTAACAAGGGCAATCACTCCCATGTCACTGAGAAAAAAAAATCTAAATTGTTCAAAGCTTATTTTTCATTATCTGAAAGCAAATTAGTCAAGAGTTCATCGAGTAGTGTACAAAAGCAAATCAATAAACATCAACCTATCGGCTCTGGGATAGATATGATAATATGATCTCTTGAATTTATAATATGGTTGATGAAGAAATTAGTTTCTGCTCGACTTTAAAAAAAAATAATAATAAGAACAAAAACAAAAAAGGTATCTGTTTGAGTGTTGCTTTAATCTCAGCTCTGAGACGGGAAATGATTTGAAACATCAATGTCTAAATTAAAAGGTCATTATTTCAGTTGGAGAAATATTTTTTAATAGTGAACATGAAAGGGTAATCTGTGGGATGAAAACATAGCAACTAACACAATCAGGTCTTTTTCTTATGTATGCGTTTGTGGAGTATGTTGTGGACTGATACAGTTTCTAATGCTACACCATCACAGTTTTGGCTTTTTCGCTTGGCGTGCCCATAAATGAAAATTGTACCATACAAGGCTTATAATGCATTGCTATATTGTACGATACAAGGTCGTAATCATATCAATTTGTACCAATGTATATATTAGCACGAGATGTAAGTTGCTGATAAAAATAGTCACGAAATTTAATTTCATACAAAAAAGTGGGAAGAAAAGATGAATTCTACCGATAAAAATAGTTACAAAATTTAACTTTATGTAAGAGAGTGAAAAAAAAAGATAAATTTTATAATAAATGTAAATATATGACTGTCAATAAAAATAACAACATATTTTCCGTTTTCTCTATTGTCCAAAAGTGCTACTCTAATATGAAAATATATGTCACTATAGGGCAAACATGCCTAAAATATTTAGAGACACCAATAGTAGGACTATTCTTTGTAATAGTCCACTATCAAATGTGAACTACGTCTATAGCATATGAAATAGTTTACACTACGGCACTACCCATCTTCCAAACATCAATACTAATTTGGTAAGGCAGTCTCGGTTCTTCAAATCAACACAGAAGGGTACATAAAGCAATCAAGAAAAACTTCTTCGATCATGCCCAAATCATGCAATTTTATACGTTTGGTCCCCAAATATATTTTACATTTTGTTTGGTACAAATACTTTTTAAAATATGTCAAATTAAAAAATATGTCAAATCACTCATTAAGTTTAACAAAAAAAAAAATGCACAAATGCAAGTCTCACGTAATTTTTAAAGCATAAAATCATTTCGTTTACCTCGTGTCATTACTTCCTGTGAAAATCTTTGTACATTTTGTTGAAGACAGTCGCAAAGGTTTTTCCAAGAAGCAAAAGACTAAAAATTACGCGTGTAACTCACACATGTATTTTCTGTCAGATTTAATGATATTTCTTAATCATGCATATTTTAAAATGTATTTGTACCAAACCAAATGCAAAATATGTTGGGGACTAAATATGCAAAATTGATATAGATTGGAAACTGTTGAAGAGATTTTTTCAAAAATCAAAATATATGCCGCTCTTCAATAGTATGAAAAATAAATTTCAAACATTTCTGCAATACTAATGGAAGATTCACCAGAAAATATTTTCTCATCCAGAAGTTTGAGTTCTGATAGCAAGTAATAATTCTAACTTCAGACAGCAAGCAGTAGTTCCAACTTCTGAACCGTCAAGGGAATAATAAAAATAAATGCATAATTTTTATTTTCTGTTTTTTGAATGTCCTAGCTAGAAAAGTGTAGTATATTGTACCTAGAGAAAATGGCCTGGGGAAAAAAATAGCTTACCCTTCTACTCTCTAATCTGTTACCGCTACGAATTGTACTCTCCATTTTTACATTAATAGAAGCAAGTTAATACTAGGTGGATTAGACGAGTTAATGAGGCAGAAATCGAGAATGGAAGGCTAGTATATTATTGAGTTTGGGTCATTTTTCTGAAAGAAGGTTTGGATGTTAGAAGGAAAATAAGCTCAAATGTAACGGATACAGGCCAACAAATACATCGCTCACTTCTAATATAACCACTTTTGATCCATGAGACTCAGCAGAGGTAGCAGAACTCTGTGTACACGTGCGTGCACACACACCAGGGAAAAGAAGAAGAAGAATAGTTTCTAACAAGTAATAAGGCTAATACTGAATTAGTGATAATAAAAAAGTGTATTTTCCATTTCAAACCATGCAAGCAAGCGAATTAATGAGATAGATTTGACATATTTAAAACTGGAACTACTCAAAATTGTAACAAACAAATACTTACATGCAACTGCAGCACTCAGGTAAAATGTAAAAACACCTCAAATATATATCCTAGATCTCTTCAATTTATCTTTGGGTGCGTATCCACCTATATTTGACAACTATACAGATGGTTCTTAATGATGCTGTAAAATATAAAGTGAAATTCATATAGTATCTGATGATGGCTTCAGAAATCATACATGAAAACAGAGAACTTCCATCAAAGGCACCGAGTGCCATCACATACTAGTAACCAAATCACAAATAGTAGTAAGCATACTACGACATCAATTGCTAGAATAATCCGCACTTGACGACACCACTTTTTACGCATGTTTGAATTACTCGACCTCATCCTCACGAAATCTTTCTGTATTGCGACTGAAGAAGCTGAAGCATCACGCTTAAGGGAGGCTGAATTTTCCAAATCACTATTTATCACTCTATCCGCGGATTTACGGTGCTCCTCCAGTTGAATTTCTCTCATTGCAATAGCATGTTCCTTCATTTTCTTCTTCTCTATCTTACTGGACTTTCCTAACAAAGGGGCTTTTGTTAAGGAAACATTATCACTTTGCCCCGGTGGCGAGGGCGTCTCAATCGGGCACTCTGCACTCGTTTCAGCCACTTGTTCTAACCTGGAGATCAGGCGATATATAACCGGAACTAGCTTTTCTTGTAAACAAAGCGAGTCCAAATTCGACAAACTCTTACGTAAACCCTTATTCATCTTATTGAATTCATCTCTAATATGCTCTAAAAACCTAAGCAATCCAGGCTTACCGATACCCGAATCTGCAATAGCAAAATACACAAACCCTTCTTCCATCAAAAACCCATAAGTCCTTCTACCCATTGTTTGAAAATACCATCTGTGATAAGAAGGGGCTTTTCCTAAGCATAGTATAGCCAATTTCTCAATTTCATCATCTCCACCGTTATACGCATACAAAATTCGATCACCCTTTGATACACAGCAATAATAAACAGAGTTTTGGACAGACCCCATATATAATTTTGAACAAGCAGAGCTAGAAATTATCAAAAACCTTCTTATAAAATGCCAAATTTTGATCACCACCCACAACACTCAATCATCCCAGTTATGATGTAAAGTATAAACAGCATCACATGAACACAAAGGGGACTAAATTATAAGAATTTCAGCCACTTCGAACCCCATAGTTCCAGATTTCTTCAATTTCAAAGTCAAGAGCTAAAATCTTAAAATACTTTGAAACCCCACATCAAGAATAAGCTTCAATTGCATAAATCTCATCTCCATATATAACTATTTAGTAAGGGAAGTGACAAAAGCCATGACTGGCATGGTAAGATCAAATTAAAAGATCATAGAGAGAGGAGAGACACAGAGATTGAGTTCAGCAGCAATACCTGTATCATATCCTGAAGAATCTTGGGGATTAGAGGGCAAGTCAATTGTGAAATGGATTATAATTATGCAAAGCTACAGAAGCTAATACCTGCCTGTTGACCCAGTTCAAGATTTCCACTCTTTTATTTCTCAGCTTCTCTCTCTCACACGTTATTATACCCATAATTCTGTGTACTAAAAGCAAAATTCAAAAAGATTCGGAACATACTGTTAAGTTAAAAAATATTTACTTTAGACTTAAAGTTGGTGTATATAAAGAGTTGGAGTAAATTTTACCAAAAAAAGTTGAAGTTAAAAAGTATTGGACGTCAAGTTCTGATAAAGATGACATTTAATGGGTTTTTTTTTAAAGTAAAAAAGAAAAACTTCAATTAAAATTTAGTACCATTATAATTATAAATTAAGTGTTCATTGTTTTTTTATTACTAAGCAACTTGTCATAGAAAATAAGTAAAAGTTAAATGAGTAGGCTAGCTACTGTTAATTGAATGAATTTAAAAAAATTACGACGGCTAATGTTCGGACATTTGACTCATTAAGAATATCTAGAAGTAGAAGAATTAGTATAGTTTGATTATTTTTTTCTCTTTTTACTTCTTATCTAAAAGACATATATCATCGATTTTTTATAAATTACTGTACATCAGTATCTAAAATATAAAGTCCATTTTGATATTTGAAAATTTATTTCATTTGATTTATTTTAAGATAATAGTATATTTAATAGTACTTTATATATAATTTACATAACGGAATGTTTTGGTCTATATTAAAAAATTTAAAATGTCAATCAAATTCTAAAATTAAGATTTCAATTATCTAATTTGAAATGAATGAAAGCGTAATCCGAAAAAGAGAATACTCCCCAAATATTTAAAGTATTCATACATTTAATACCATGTCTAATTTTCATTTTGAAATTTTGATATATTAATTGTTATCTATCTATCATCTATTATCTACTATAAGTATATTAATTTAGCAAATTACCTTATTTAGTTGTTAATTCGGTGAATTAATTCAACAAACTTATCGAATATGTTTACACAACGGACTTACATACATCTATTCATTTATTTTTAATTTTTAATATTTGACTTCAGTTTACTAGATGTCATTTCAATTGTTTTTTTTTACTTTTGATTAGTTGATTTTATAATTTATCTAGGAGTCTTTTAAATTACTAGATAATTAGTAGACTTTTGAAATCTTTAAATGTAATTAATGTTTTCAAAAAATTGCTATAATAAAAACTCTATAACTGGAGAAAATGAAATTTTAAAATGAGATAATCAACTAAGAGAATTATCAAAGAAAAACAATTAGAAAATGACGACATCTCTAACAAGAAAACCCTCATCAAATTTGACATAAAGTAAATATTTTTTTTTGCAGGAAATATTTTATTCATAATTAATTTTATATATGATTAATCATATAAAAATAAAATTACAATACTATCTAATCAAACAAAGTGAATTGAAGACCTACATTTTATTAAATATTGTTAACAAATCTTCAAATATCATTAGAGATGCAATCAGATACATAAATAGAATAATATTAACTATCTAATTTTTTACCTTTTATAAAGCAATTAAAATATAAATGTTTAACCAGTTTAAATGAAAATATTTATTTATTTAATATTATAAAATTGAGAAAGATGATAATATAAAATTATAGTATAATTAAAAAGAATTATTTGTAAAAAATTGGTCCATATTGGGCACAAGCTACCTCTCTAGTACTTCTAAATATAGTAATTTGCAATTCGTGCATTGCATGAGTTGCTTTTAATTTTAGTATTTTTTATTTTAAAATATAATGTCAATTAATTGACTTATTACTTTATATCAATTTTGTATGAATCACTTAATTTTATTCAATAAAGAAGTATTGTAATTTATTTATCAAGTGATACTAATTTGATAATTAAATGTTAAAATAATTTGGTTTAACATATAAAAATTTAAGGGTCAATCAAATAAGAATTAATATGAATAAAATATTTAATATATAAAAAAATTTACCTAAACTTACATAAAAAAAATTAAGCTGACAATTATTATAAAACGAAAGTGGCAACAAATTATCTGTATCCTGTACAAATTTTAAAACTACTATCACGGTAAAGTAACAGGGCTTCCTATGACCCTATCTGTTATGTTTAAGAGCATTTTAAATCTTTCAATTGAAGAAGAAACTTATAAAAGTTATTCGACAATTATACAATTACAGAAGGTACTAGTCATTGGATTATTCACTAAATAAGATAAAAATATTTGGATTGAGCACTTAAATTTTAAATAACTGTCCATCACAATACACAATGATCTGTGTATGTTTTCAGAAACAGATAATTTGGCGATGGTTCCAAATTTGGATCCATGAACTGAGAAAAGGAAAAAAAGAAATAAAGTACATTTTTTTTTACAATGCATGAGCACTATAAATACAAACACTATCTCTTCACAAAGCTAGCTAATTTGTTGCTCTAGTCCAGAAAATACAACTATCAGACTACAAGCTACACCGCATTTTGCTCTGCGATCAGATTTATTCGTCGAATTCACTAGTTCCGTACGTATATCAATGAACTAACTCAGTTGTTCTGAACGAACTGCTGGTTTCAGAATTCCTTTCATCTCTGTCAGCTGAATCGGATATGTCCTGGCCGAGTTCAGGATCTTGACAAGCTTGGCTGCAATGCTGGAGAGAACCTTCAGCACGAGTTTCTAAATCCGGTGCTATATGACTGGTTTCTGCCTGGCTATCTGGTGGTTTGCTGGAAGTCTTGGCTAAAAGAGAGATGCGGCAAAGAGGGCATGTGTCGTGTGTTGAAAGCCAGAGATCAATACAGTTCATGTGAAATGTATGGCCACAAACAGGTATCTGCTGAAGCTTATCCTCAGCTTGGTACTCCCCAAGGCAAACTGAGCATCTACATTCAAAATTTTATATTAAAAAGTTATTAGTAATAAATTTTAAGAAGTATCTTTACCTGATCATTAAATTGATTTGATGTGTTACAAGTGCAAATGAGGCTTAAAATTATGCATACATACACTTTCATGAAGAAAATTTAACAAAACTTTATTTGGCGAGTGGAAAACAATTTTCTACAAAATTCTTAACTTGTTATAAGGTACCAAGTCCTTTTGCACTTGCATAGAAGATTTGAGTCTGTACTGCTATATATAACAATCAGCTTTTACCACATATACTCATAAATATTAAAAGTGGTGATACAAAATTGAAAATTACAACTCCATACTAAATATGGGAAGTTTCTTTCTTAGATAGTAGCACATGAGATCTTCAACTGATATATAAAATTCTGGTTATCTCAACTTCTCAAGGACATGGTGAACACTTGCTCATCGTCACAAAAGTTGCACTACTGTTCCAGTCTCCGGAAAAGCATTTTAAACAATTTAGAACGCACTAATCTACCGCTATCAGTCAAATTAGTATAACTATTAGAATATCACCAGACATGCTACACCCCAAAACTTCAATTTACATAGTCACATCCATCTCCAGGCCAGATCTCTACATGGTTATGTGTATACTGTTCCAACTATTGCATGAAGTTTCATCTAAACATCCTCTATTGTGGACAGTGATAAGACAAATTTTAAGGCCACGATCCATTTTCCATCAATATAATGTGTCCATCATAGCTGATCTCATATTTTCTCTCTTTGAACAATAACTAAAGAGAGAATATGTAACACAAGATTTTAAGGTGCATCTGTCTCTCCAATAACTTACATCCACCAACAACTCTATCATATAACCCCTAATGCAACTTTTTGGATATGGACTCACCAGAAACCCTTTCACTCTCACACAAGTCGAAAGCCCCTCACACCCTCACAACTCCAGAATGCTTCATGAATAACAGTGCTACAACTTTAACAACTTCATAAAAGAATCTAGTTATAGAGGATATATCTCTTTCATTTTTTCCAACATAGACATCTTCTCAATAAAACAATTTCCTACTAAATATAAAAATTTACCAAAAGAATAAACCTACCAAATGACAAGTTTCAGTTCTATAATAGGATTTGAGAAAATATAATAACTAAC
>CM025784.1:39141257-39192603 GCA_014636745.2 Centella asiatica | reverse complement strand
CTTTCTCCAAACTAAAATTTCATGGAGTATTAAGAGGTCTATGATCATGAGTTAAGCACACTAATCATACTGATCACTACTACGACCACAGCATGTCAGTACAGTAGTGGTATCTGTTACTATGTTGAATAAGACCTGAGCAAAAATTAGGCCAGATGGTATATAGCTTCTGAGACATCCCAATCATACATTGGTACAACTGAGACTTCAGCAAAATCAGGTCAGATGGCATGAATCTGAGAAATCCTGATCATTCCATGATTTGACTTGGGGTTTCATCACCAACAAGAATATCATTATATTTCCAGTTACTGAAACATCAACCTGTCTTTGAGGCATTGAGCCTTGTAGCTCCGTCTGGAGCTGGTTCTACATAGTTGATTTATCTAGGAGCTCTTCTGATTCTCACACATGCACCTAAACTTCTTGCCCCCACCCCCAACACACACAAAACACCAACCAAATGGCCTGTGAAATTAATAACTATGAAGCAGTCACCAGTGCAGTTAGGATGAAGGAATGACGAAAGTAAAGTCTCTGGCTCCCTCAAACATGGGTTTTTATTTATTTATTTTTTAACTCAGTCAAGTAATCTAATTAGTAACATGCTGAGACAATCTTGATAGTCATTGATTTAAGGTGGTTAACTCTAAAGCATAACTTGGAGGTTGTTGCCACAAGCAAATTAAGTAACAAACCTATGCCTTCACAAAGATCTTGTGCAGCATATTAGTGACAACAATATGTGCACTAGTAATCCCCTACTATTTTCTTTGAAACTCACTATGTGAAGCATAATACTGTTGTCCAACACACAAAGTACCTGTCTTTGCTTGAGTTTCACTGATTGCTTTGCCTAGCTCCCCCCACCAGGGGCAGATGCAATGCATAGCCAGCTATGGAAATTGCTAAAACTGGCTCTGCGAGAAATTTGCAAATACAGTAGTATGTTGTTAAGAGGTGCTTCACGCACTTATACTAACATTAAAGTAATATATGTATATACATACTAATGAATATTTCTTTAATAAATATACACTCTGAAAAGTTCTCTTTTTGTCAATTTGATATGTATTTGCTCTAAAACATTCTTAGAGATAAATTTTTACTAATTAAACTCATTTAAAATGTAAGATTATCAAATTCAAAGATGGTAGGAATTTGTTCGTTTCAATACAAACAGCTTTAAATGTTGTTATCTACACATATTTCCAATTACCATATAAGCTGTTTTTATAATTTAAACAATTCCATATCATTTCTCAATTCTATGATTCACAAGTGGTCTCCAAACTGCCTAAAATGCATTGCTATTTAGAAACGGGTAAATGAAGCACAGTTAAGCTACCTCTGCATTAAAGTGAGATGTAATTTACTTTGTTTTTAGTTGATGACTTACAACCATTAGCATTCTATTACATATCATGGAAGTCATAGTCCAAAGTCTCTATATTCATGTGCATTCTTTATTTAAGATTATATATTTATATTTTCATAATTCTTCCTTGACTCATCCCTGACTCCAAAAGTCCTACTATAGGCTACTAGGACAAAATAATAAGTTCCACTATGAGAAATTCTAAATGTTTACCAAAAATGGAAATAACCATATAGATAAAAGTAAATAAATAAATTCTAAAAATGAAAACAATTTAAACATATCTGGATCCTTAACATTGATAGGCCTTCTTCATATACTTTCAGTTATATTTAGCTAATTGCTACTATATATAGAAATTCATTCAACAAAGAAAGCATTTTTTCCAAAACATCGTCCTTTTAATGTGTCAACCCAAACTGAATGAACTGCAACAACAGAGAAAGAAGAAATGGTTCACAAAAACAAATTAACCAAATAAGTCAAACACACTGTACATAAATCCAAGAAAATTAACACACTTACTGTATATCTTTAACAGAGAAGCTTTCCTTAAATACAATAATGGGCAGCATCTCCCTCAGTTCTTTCCTTATCCCCAATTCACACTGAAATACCAACAAAATTTTCATTAACAAAAATATAATTACTGTACAGATTCATTATTTTTTAAAGATCTATACACATGTATATATGAGAGCCTGATCTAGATCTGCAGTACTAACTCAAGTGATGAAAAGGGACATTAAAAATGCCTTCCGTACTCCCTTTTGTACAAAGTTTGTTACCAACAAATTATTGTTATCGATTATATTCAAATATATTTAAACATTTTGAAAAAAAGAAAAAAAAACCTTACCCCGGAGATATCACCATTTATGGCGACGAGGCGGGTGGTTCGATTCCGGAGAGAAGACCAATCTGCCCTCCGGCGACGGAGGTAGAACAAGTAAAACAAGAAGAGAAGGATGAAAGTGAAGAAGATGGGGACTGCGAATATGAAAGCTTGGTACAGTTTTAGTTCAGCTGAAACTGTTGAGCAACAATTATTATTATTGTTACTACTTGTCGCAGCAGAAACTGGTGGAGATTTTTGTGTATAGTTATTGCTCTGAGACATCACCAACTATACTTCTAAAAACACACCAATCCCATCCCATGTATTTATACCGGTGAAAGCACAACCCCAGATGGGAATATGCATGAATAAAGTATTATTTCTTCGGCTTTGAAAATAGAGTTACATTTAACAATAAAATTTGTTTTTATAAAAAAGTTATATTTATATAATTTTTTTTATTATGATAATATATTTTTAAAATTTTTCATTTTATTATTTATTAAATAATTAAGAAAAAAATTGAATTTAAATATATAATTATGAATCAAATATATATAATATTAACATATGTTAAAATATATTATCTCCGTCCCCATTCCAAAAAAGATGGTCGAGTTATTGCAGTATCAATTTCATATTAAATATTTGAAAAGGGTTTAAACTTTTAACTATTATATATTTTTTTATAATTTTTATTAGAGTAAATAATCTTATTTAAAAGTATGTATAAAAAATAAATTAAGTCATTTTTTTTGTGACGAGAAGAGTACTTTAAACTCTCGATTGAGTATTGACTATTCTAACATGATGGGTAACAGAAGAAAAAAAAAAGATGGAATATTGAGAAGTGGGGTTATAATATAACAAAAGGAGGGAAGAAAACAGATGACAAGTTGCAGAAAGAATCAAGTAAAGGGGTGGGTGGAGAAGCGAGCAGCATGCGAGTGAGGGAGGAGGGAGGAGGGAGAGAGATTGATATGTCGTGTGTATAAAGGCCTAAAGAGATAGAGAATTACAACTTACACATCACACTTGTTTATAACAAAATGAAAGAGAGATTTCTGCCTAAATAAATAAAAACAAATGCATACCCTTTTTTTTTTTACGGTGATTTGAATCACTGAAAAAATAATAATAAATTGAGAACAAATTAATAAATTATAAGTGTAAAATATGAAGAAAAAAAATCATCTTCAATCTCGGCATCAATCCAATCATGATCTAGTTGCAATTTTGATTCCGTCTTAATCTCAATTTTGAACCAGATTTTTTTGTTATTGCATACAGGTTAGTCAAACTAATTTTTCGCCTTAGTATTATGGACTTTTAAAGACTTTATAAGATAGTACTAGATTATATCAATTTTCTATCGGGTCAATTTTTTTAAGAACGGTCTCTAATTCGTCAAAGTTCAAACTATATTTTTTTATTCATCCCTAACTAGGAGTGTCCGGTAGTAAAATTATGCAGTAAAAGTGAGTTACGTGTGCAAACTGTGTAGCATGAACAATATTTATTTTCTTATATAAAGAGTATTCGGGCAACAAACAAAATAATGAGTGAAATAAAAAAAACTGATAAAGCATGTACTCTCGTATCATCTGTAGAGAAATTTTAAATGACTTTTCCCATCCGGAATTTCTACGTAAAAATCTTAATTTTTATATTTTCTATATTTACTCGATTTTTATAATAAATACAAACTAGACATGTATCACAATAAAATATTGTCGCAACATCCTTTCGTTGTTCATTTATTGTTCTATACTCTTATTTAACTGAACTAAATTATATAAAAATAATTATTTTTCGATATTTGATTGCTAATTTAGTTAATTTTCAAAAAAAAATGTCATTTTTCTTTTATCTCCGTATGCCTTTTCCTGAAAATACTTAATAAAAACACAAAAAATATGGAAAACATTCATGATTTTAAATTTTCTATTGTACAACAAATATTGAAAAATGATTTCAAAAAAATATTTTTCATTTCCAAACAACAAAAAATAAATAAAAAATTCTAAATATATATATATATATATATATATATATTTTTTTTTTTATTTTTATTTTTATTTTTTGGTATCAAACGGACCCTCAATTTTTTATGAAAGGCAGGAATATTACTTTAATTATTGTTTGACTATATATATATATATATATATATATATATATCGGTAACACATTATAAAAGAGAAAATGATCGTATCCGGTGAAAGATCTACAATGATAATATACTCGCGCAGAAGGTCCCATTGACACCGAATTGTTACTCTGCCAAGCAACAAAATTAATTAATTAACCCTAGGAGTCTAATTTGTTTGTTTATTTCATAATCTAAATCTTTCTTTCATTTAGTTTATTAGCAAAATTCAGATCGGCATGAAAAAGACAGCTCATACAGAGAAAAATACTTAAAATTTATGAATACTTAAACTATATACGTTAGAGACTAAAAGAGATTAGCGATCACTGATTTTATTTATATGTACAAACATTCAAAATATTAAAATATAAATAAAATATAAAATTTATTAAATCACTAATACACCGTAATAAAAGAGAGTCAGTAACGGCTGATATTCCTTTTTCTCTACATGTTGATTTTTTTTTTTCTCCAAATATTATTCTAATAAGTACCGGCCAAAATTCATGATACGTACATTAACTATCGTCATAAAATGTAATTCCCTTCTCTTCTCGACTTTTCCTTTTTGTCTTCCTCTTTCGTTACAAAGTCACATATGTGACATGTCCATATTAATTAACATTATTATTAATATATTCCAATATATGAATGTATAGAACTAATGTGTGTGTGAACGGTGAGCACACTATGTTTATGATGTTCAGGAAATAAATAATATTATTTGTTTTAAGATTAGAGTTACTTATTAATTTTTCAACTCAAATGGCAACATATTGATCTTTTTTAATTTTTAATTTTAATTTAGTTGATGTAATTATTATAGTATAATTTATATTTAAAAATTTCATAAATTACATAAATCTTAAAGTTGAATATATTGTCGACTAATTTTAAATTTTAAAATTATTTTTAATTTGAAACGAAGAGTAATGATTAACAATAAGACAAACAACAAATGAAATGACTAAATAATATATGCATCCTTCTACTATAATACCATGTTAAAGTTTCTAGTGGATGATTTGATTGTTAATTTAAGTTGGTCATCAATACTGTTAGTGCAATATAAGTTGAAGTGTTTGTAGAAGAGGGATGAATACAAACATCTGAAATTTTTCGCTCTTTTAAACTTAAAAGTGCTTACTAGAAACAGCTGCAATAAACAGAAAAACTATAAGAAATGAACACACAAATTCAAGTTAAAATAGTTTTATTATAACTTGATATTTTTCTAGAAATCTGTTGAATCACAACTGTGATTTACAGTTACAAATTATGTGAATAAATACACAGCTTCTCACACTTACTAGCTACGAAAACTTTTCTCTAAAAAAATAAATCTCTCAAGAAATATATTACAGAGCTTTCTAGTGTTATGTGCTTCTATGTTTGTTTGATCTGTTAGATAGATTCAATATGTGTGTTTGTTGTAATGAGAACTCCTTTGCTTATATGTCGAACAGTGGTTGAAATCACGTACTTGAGACGTGCTGTTTTTCTCAACTTAGCCTCAAGTATGTCACATCGTTGCCCTATATGTCAGACTGCTGCATGCTTTGTTGCTACTTTTTTTCCCCCTGATCTGTGTGCATTTAATGCGCGAGAGTTCTCATCGGATCAAAACAAACTTCAAGAAATATCTTTCCAGTTGATATCTCTTGCTTCTGTAACACGTTACGTTGATTTCCGTGTAAGTACTGATGATGGGTGCATGCTGTCATAACGATTCACTAACTACCAGCCCTGATGGACTTTGATAAGTGTTTCTGGATCCCCTGATACTTATTGACTGAATCAGGGCTTCAACCTTCACTTGAGTTTCACTCAGTGCTTCTTGATCCTGATAGTTATGACTGACGGCATACACTGATGGCTTTCACTGATGTCATGTTGGTCATTCCCCCTGATGGGTTGGCCTGACACTAACATGTCCTGAAGTGTTTCCCTGACGGGTTGGTCTGCTTTCGTCATCCCCTGACAGGTTTCCTTGATTGGTTCCCCTGATCTGATCGGTTCCCCTGATGGGTTCCCCCTGACGAGTTCCCCTGACGGTACTTAATTAACGTAACTTTGTTTAGAATATCTAATGTGCGGAATACTTTGACTGTTAACAAGTAACATCAGACATTCTTCTTCACTTTGTCAAGTCCTTTGAATGTTCCATTTTCTGACTTGCCTTGTGAAGTTATTGACCATCCACTGATGAATAAGTTTATCATCAGTGGATGCAAAACTTGTGATGATCTTAAGGTTTATTAAATACCTTATAGTTGTACAATTTATTACATAATCATCATCATCATCATTTAACTCTAACAAATACCTCTTTTCAAAATGAAGTATTGATTTGTTATTATTTTTATTAATATATTATTAGTACTATTATAATAATAAAAACAATAAAAATTATTATTATTATCATTATTATTATAATAACTAATAGTTAATAATATAATAATGGACATCAAAATGTACAATAAGAGTGAGCATTTAATTTGGTCATTCAATATACGCAAAACAAACCAATCCAACACAAAATAAACCAATCCAACACAAAACAAACGAGTTCAAAAGAATCCTTTTTTCTTATGCAAAACTATAAAAAATCGTTCCCTAAAGATTAACACACACACCGATTAACCTTAAAGCCTACAAAATTCAAAACTCGAATTTTATAACTTTTAAAAAAGATAATCAATAGACCAAATTACATCTACCATCAAAACATATTCAGTACCTTGGTCAGCACCTAAAAGCATCCTCATTCTTAACCGGAAGAGACTTGATTTTTAAGTGTCAAATTAACTTTCTCTTTCATCCACATAGTCATAACTATAATTCAACAAAAAATTACTTCTTATATCTATAATGGCCACTGTATTGTACCTAATTATGTGTCAACTCAACATTCCAGTAACTTTATTTTCTCTCTCTTCTCACCCTATTTTTTATTCTTCACTGTATTTTATATTATTTAATATTTAAAACATAATTTTTTAGAATGAATTAAATAAAATAAATTTAATTTAATATTTAAAAAAATTAATTAAGATCTATGTGTGACAATATTTAAAAATAATATTTGAAGATCCATATTTAAATATTGCATCAACAACTATTAAATAGGTACAACATGATTTTATTTCAATCTTGTTTGTGAAGATAACTATAATTTTATCATATATTCTCAATCAAGCCTTTTTGTAATGTAATATGAATAATTTTGTCTTGGACCTATCCTTTTCTTTGAATATAGGCTCCAATACTCACGATGTGTTCAGTTGAGCAGTGGAATTGTCCGTCATTTATATTTTCATTGGTACTATTGCTACCTATATCAACTTGAACAAACTCAGATGGTTCAACAACGTTCATCCAGAACGATCATATTATGCATTATTATGCAAGCTTGCATAATATTTGTCAATGTTTGAATCCCCCATACTTATGTTGGATTACGAATTATTGCCCATTGCGATTAGAGCACCCCAAAAGTAGCCCACCTTGAATATATGTTATTTGTAAGATAGTAACCTATGTTATAGTGATGGCGTTCACTTCAAATTGAATTGGTAGCGAGATTTCGTTACAAACGTCATCAAACTTTGGAGAACGGTAAAGGACGTTTAGGTCATTACATGTACCTAAAACACCAAAAAAAGTATGTTAAATCCATAAGTCTTGTGAAGCAACAACCTCGAATACTATTGATGGAGAGTCACCACATCCTTGATACTGACCTTGTCATATCACTGAACAATTTTTCCACTCCCAATGCATGCAATCAATGCTTTTGATAATTTCGTGAAAACCACGAAGAGAACTTATGTGTAGCAACATCTGCAAGTCATTTGTCGTAGGACGTCGCAAATATTGTTTGCCAAAACATTGAATGATTGCTTTTGTGAACTTGACAACACATTGTGTAGTGGTACTCTCAATGATGCACAAGTATTCGTCAACATCATCGACAGAGACACTGTATGCTAACACTCGAATCGCAACGGTATATTTCTGTAATGATGATAATCCCATTTTTCCGCATGTATTGAGTCGTCGTTGGGAATAAGGAATTTTCTCGAGTGCTTACGCAATTCGCTTGAATACATGGATATACATTCTGAAACTCCATCTAAAGATTATATCGTCATATGTACGATTTTTAGCGAAATAATCCTTGACCAATCTTTCATGACCTTGTTTGCATTCTTTGTTTATGAACAAACGCTTCTTTTTTCTCATAGGACCTTGTTCTTTATTGGTTTTCATTTTTTGTACTTCATTATGTATTGTTTGTGGTATGCTTTCAGTGAGTATTAATTGAATTCTTCATCAAAACTTGAAAATAAGTAATAATGTCTTATGCTTAATTTTTATGTAAATTAAGAAATGATACAACAAAGTATGAAATGATATTTGAAGTTCAAGAGACTTATAAATATATGAAAAATCTTTGTACATATAACTTCATTATATAAAGAAGAAATCGTTGGAACTTTATATTGGATACTTTGTATACAAATACATTGATTGAACACCTCCTTTTTCATTTATTGAGTTTTCGTTGAAGTGTTACCAAATAAATCCAATTTATTTGTTAAAGATATTTTTCCACCAAAATTTTCACCTTCTTGATTTTTCTTTCCCTTGCCCTTTGCCTTCTTGACAGTCTCAGGTCGATTAGAGGAACCATGACATCATCTGAATTAAAGAGCATACATTGAGACCTAGGAGTGGAGTAGTCTACAAAATCATCCCCCGTGCTCTTTATTTTGCCACTACTTTCAAAACTAGTGTCAACTGTATGTAATGGAGGTGTTACCATGAGTTGTAGATCTCCATTTGTTGAAGTCTCGCATTAGTTTCAATGTTCAAGATGATCAAATTTATGTTCATATCTAGCTTGATACATTAATTGAACATTGGTTATGACATTATTTTCATTCATCCCACTTTTCCGCAATCTATCAGCTTCATCATAAATTTCAACTCATTGCTCCACCATACTACTAATCTTTCTCCATTGAAGTCCAAGTGATTCAAATGTCCTATTTGAAATTTTTGTGTTGTCCTGTACTTCGAATTAATTATATATTTTCTGAATTTTCTTCTACATTGATATAATTTTTTGATTAGTATCGACTACCGAATCTATGGACACCTTTATGAAGGCAAGATATGAGAGCTAGGTCCTCGTATAATAACCAAATTTTCACCTTTGATGCATTGGATTCATTGAAAGTGTTTGATCTATTTTTGCAGTCTTCATTCGCATCAACACCTTTGGAATATATTTTCCTAGATTCATGAAAAATTTAAAAATTAAGTTGTTGGAATTGAGAATTATATGGCATCCTCTGTTGTTGAAAGTTTTAAAATTTTAGTGTTGAACAAAGCAAGGGTTAGTTGACGAATTTTGTGGAATGAAATATGGATTATTTGTAACATATTAAGAGGAATATTGTGGATATTGATTTGTATCTGAAAAGAGAAGATGTGTGAATGAATCAAAATTTTGTGGATAGATGAAATGAGAAGGATTATTGTTATTTTCATCTATTTTACAAGTTGAAAATGAAAACAAAAATATTGAGAGGAAGGTTGAAGGAAGAGATTTGAGGTAGAGAAAAGATTTAATGTGTAAAAATAATATTTTTTAAAGTTGTGAGAAAATATATTAATATTCGTCTCTATTTATAGAGGATGAAAAATAGTGAATTTTAATTTAAATATTATTTTTTTAAAATTGTGAACCAAAAGAATATCACTTTAAAGAAATAAATAAATTATATTTTATACAATAAACCAACTAAGCAAATGAAGGAATTTGTTTTTTTTAATATACTTGCGCCAAGTTTTGACCCGTTGCAAATTCGACCTGTCAGTAGACCTGATCTGTCATTTTGTACCTATGTGGCACGGTGCACCGAATGAAGTACCGCCCGCTTCGTGTGCTCTAAAGATAATTGTTCAGCATCTTTGCCATGTCATCGGATCGTTGACCGGTTCTTTATATAAGGAAGTACATATTGTGTGGATAACCTTAGGATGTAACTCAATTTGCTGTCTTTTTTTTTTTTTTTTTTTTCAAAGCACTCAATTTGCTGTTTTTGTTTTTGTTTGTATTGTACAAAATCTTTTCGAGTAGATTATTGTGGTTTTTATAATTATAGGAAATAATTTCGCTCTATTTTGTATTCTCTCGTTTTCAAATTATATTGTTTTATTTTGTATGTTTTAACATTTTTGAATCAAATTATGATATATTACATTAAAAGATTAGCGTAATATATGACAATTTTAAATTCAAATTATAATGTGTTTAAGATTTTTATCCTACATTATATGATTATATTAATTTTATCAACTAAAATCAACTAAATTATCATTAATTTAGTCATCATTTACCTTAAAAAATTAAAATATATTTTTAGTTTTGAAACGATAGAAAATAATTATTTTCTTTCTTTCTTTCGTCACATGGACATTGTGTGTCATTTGCAATAACTATTATTATTTTGTTTCTAAATCAAAGATGCATATTATAAATTATAATTTTTAAAAATAATTTTTTATTCTAAATATCTCTTTAATATTACTGTTATTAGTATCATATTATTTATTATAATATTAGTGTTTGATGATGGTGATAATGGTAAAGATAAAAAATATAAATTTTTTAATTTTCTTCAGTAAATAAAAGTTTAAATGATGGTAGACTCCCTTAATTTATAATCAAAATATATGACTTACAACTATTTTAAAAATGACTACCTATCAAAAGAACAACTAACAAAATTAGAAATCTCAATCTAGTAAAAATGTTTGATCGTGTCATCTAAACTTACCTTCTACCTTCGCCGACGATGGAATTTTTTTTAATCATTTTATAGTCTAAATATTTATATATTAATAACTTTAAAACGGAGGAAATAATATTCTAATACGACACTGGATGAGTTTGTCTAGTTGTATCCACATATCATTTTCTTCGTATCCGTTATATATATACACACACACAATGCCACTATAAAAACATTGTGAGGAGTGAGATGTTATTTTCGTTTACTCTTTGTGTGTATATAATTGGACCACACACGTAATCCAATCTATTCTGTATACACACACGCAAGCTGTTCAGTAATCCAACTTTTGGATTACTCATTTTGTGTTATATAATATAATATAATATACCCTATCTTTGCAAAATTAAAAATATATTTTTTTCTGTTTATTTTAAAATTAGAGATATATTTCTATTTTTGAACTATAAAGAGTAATGAAGTTTCTGAAATATCTATTCACAATTATACTATTTTAATTATCTCCACTATATCTACTACTTAGTGGTGTCTGCCATAATTCTCATGATTATTAAATAACATGATAATAAAAATATATTTGAAACATAAAATTGTCTTTAAAAATCGTCATTTTATACATATCTCTAATTTTAAAACATATGAAATAATATAATATAATATGTCCAACTTGCATTCTTCCCTAATTCTGAAGCACAAACATTTCTTAATCCGAATTCCGAAAAGGCAAACAACCGTAAAATTTGTTCAATTTCCGCAAAACATTTTAACCTCAACAAATTGTTCCTATTCATTATCAGAACGGAAAAGGGGGGAAAAAACTGTTTGTATTGAATATATGCGTATGTATGTAAAAATACTCATTTTCTGATTTGACTTTTATAATCAAATTGACCGCTTTTTGACTTCAAAATTCGACAAATATATTTTCATTTCAGTAATTATAAAATTGGGTCATGTAGTTAAAATTATAAACATTTTTGTCATATAATTTTTTCAACTAAAGGAATTTCAATTTTTGAAATGGACAATTCAATCTCGAAAATCAACAGTAAACGCTTATTAAGAAAATATTTGAGAAGTTCACGCCTAATGGTAAAATCAAAAGTAAACTACCCATGATAAGGTATAATTAACTTCATTTTTTGAAATCCAGAAAATTTCAATAACAAAATATGTAAGCCAACAAAATGACTTTCATAATTGGTTTCATAGTTCTTTAAAAGCAAAGCTTTAATCATAAGGAGAGTCTCTAGAGAGTCGACCAGAGAGTTTGAGGCTGAAACAGAATCAGTTCGATAAACAGCTTTCGGCAAAGACTTCGCCATAAGCGAGGTAATATACAACATGAGACCCTTTCTTTTGATCGGAGTATTCTTGTGAATATGGTATAAGGTGCCCTTATTATTGGTGTATAGGAAGAGTGACACAAGGTCTTGCAAGGCCGAAGTGTTTGGCGTTTCCTTCTCCGCGTCCGCTCACGCTTCGCTGACCTATCGCGTGGTAAAGAAAAGAAAGTACGAAAGAATAGTAAACGGAGCACACCGCAGAAAGATTCTAAATATGAGAAGTCCCCCTTGGATTCGAGAAGAAGGAAATGAAGAATGGGAACGAAACGAAATAAGGCATTTCTAGCTCTAGTTTCGGATGAGCTTCTCCTAATTATGTCATCAAGTAAGGTTTTGTCACTAGTGAGATGAACAAGTTAGAGTTGTTCAATCGGATTGATCGCCACATCTACTCCACCTTAGTAGACATATCTTGAGAGGTTGAGACGTGAGTTAGGATCTTTCTCGCTAAAAAGGCCACCTTCAAGCTCAAAAAAACTCAGTTTGAAGCCAACCCTACGCCGCGAGGATCCTATCAAACGACAGCAAATGACAGATAGTGCCTCTCTCTTCCGAAAATCGACACGGCAATATTCCACTTGGAAACGATATTATTTCCAAGTAGACGTGTAAAATTGTAGTTGCCACATACCAAAATGCAGGTGGAATTTTTTGTAAAAGAAAAAACAAACAACGCTCACGCCCGTGCACACACACATATTTTTTTGAAAAAGAAAAAACACACATCTTATCTTGAAATGAACGTTCACACTTCATTGTAGTTCTACAATTAAACAAAAATAAACAAAAAACACACACACACAAAGACCATATCTTGAAATGAACATTCACGCTTCATTGTAGTTCATAACTTTAGGTTCATCATTATCTTGGAACTTCACTATAAAATAATTAAATGTAATTTTAGGTTCATCATAATTTTTGTATGATATCTTATATAACATGGATTTAAGAGGTTCTCGGACTAACAAGAATGATTATTACTTAATAGGCTTAGAGAGCTTGAAACTTGTACAGAAAGACTAAAACCCAGAGTTTCTATATACACGTAGCAACGGATACAATGCCATATTCCATGTCAATATCGTTGACGACTCGTTTGGTAGCGGTAGCAGTAATCATGGTTAAACATCCCTTACCTTGAGCCTGACATCAGTTTGGGACAGGAGTGGTGACGTAGGTCTTGGAGGACCAGCAGTGAATTTGCTTGCCAGGATCTTAAAGCAAGGCAAAAACAATAGATAGAGTGTAAGCAAGATTACTGGTGCAGCAACAAGCCAGCCCAACAACTGCAAAGATGGTCAATAAACAATTTGTTAAACTAAGAATTTAAATAGAAAAAAAAAAAAACAAATGCATGTTGGATGTAATAGAACAAATTGGCTCTCTGGAAATTGAAAATGCAAGTCATTTGCGGGAAAAGAACGAACCGCTTAACTATTTCAGTCGACAACAGGAATGCTGAGATGTTAGTGGTACTGAATTGAGTACTATTCACAATAGCCACCTGAGTTTTGGCCCGATTATCACATAACCACCTATAGGTCTATCTATGGAGAACCATGATGACCAAATTTGAATAGCTAGAATAATGATTTTGGCCGGGTATGCCAGTATATTAACAATGTGTATGTACATCCATCGCAATATTCTATTTGACATGTGCAATATAGAATTGCAAATTACTGCACTTATGCAATTGCATTTTACCCTCATAAGCTTGAAATTGTCCACAGATTAACATAAGCAAGATCTCAGCACTATTATCATCTACAATAAGTTTGCACCATATGGGCTTCTCCATCGAGATTATCCCACAATGAGATTTTACTTCACAGATTTTGTGGACAATCTAGTAGGATTCTCTTCAAGCTAGGATGGGTAATGAGGGGTCACTAGAGACTTCAGAATCTGGTAAGATAAAAGGGAGGTTTGAAGTTGGGGAATGAACCATCGTCAAAATGGTGACACCAATAAACAAATTACATTGCATTTCCTTCAAAATAGAATCTCTTTGATGCAGACAGGTAAAAAAAAAACTTCAGCGCAGAGTTACTGGATACTCTTATTAGGTCATCGAACCAAGTACTGGTACTTGCTACTCAAACATGGTACTTTTGCTTAACGGTACCCTAAATTTAGCTTACTAAAATTTTCCTCATTTTCTACTTCCAATTTGTACACATACAAATATTCTACTTTGGAGTAAAAGGTTCTCCAAAAACAATCAAATTGTTGGTGCAAGACTAAAATTCTAAATTGAGTTTTATTGTTATATATAGATTCTAAGAGAATCCCTAGCTATAATCCTCCATAAGATACCCTGCCATATTTTGCCTATGTAATATGCCGTGCTCCCATTTTCCTTCCACAAACTGAAGGACCAGCATTACCGGTGTGGATCAAACTTCACTAGGACAAAATTTCGGCGGCAGCATATTCTAGTTCTTAGAACTTTAAAGACCTGATTTTGTCTTGCCTTGGTGCTAAAAGATGGTGGTCAAAAAAAGTTTCAGTAGAAGCAGTGGTGTTAGGACGTAATCCAAACTCTCAACTTCCACAACCCCCAACTCCCCCGCCTGCCTCAATTGCGGTTTCACTAGGAAGGCTAGCAAGGAAGGAAACCACTCAACTCAACTACGCATTTTAATATTATAGCTGATAGAGCAGGAAAATTAAATCATGTGCCAATGTAAAGCAGAAAATCCAAAAGGAAGGGAGTAGAAAGATTTGCCATTCATGAGGTAAGAGGTATGCCACATATTTCTTTTAAGGTATGAAAGACAATTCAGTTACCAGAATATGGAGCAAAAACCTGCTCTTCTGGTCTTCAATAGTATCATCAATATGCAGTTGTTAGCTAATATTGAAAGCAACTTTTATTATTACTCCTAAGTTGCACAGCAGAAAAATGAGATGCTAAAAAACCTGATAACAAGTTTTACAAGCTATGTGTACAGTAAACTCGTACAAACAAATGGCTTGCATTAAGACATTTTTTCCAAATAAAATAAATAAATAACTGATATTAGCTTCTAAATTTTTAACATGTTAGATTAAATATATCTTCTTTCAATCATTGACAAAAACACGCAACATTAGTAACCCAATAGGCTGTGTGTGTGTGTGAGAGAGAGAGAGAGAGAAACGCTCTTAAAATATTCTAACCAATTACCTACCGCGTGCAAGATGCTTTGGAGAACCTCTTGCGAAGCTTGTCCTTTTAAGACTTTCATGAAAGCGTCAGAGGTCAACGGAAAATGAGGTCCACCAGTTACAACTTCACCAACGCGCAAGAATGGTACTATCAAACTAGAAAGTAAAACAAAAGAGTAATAAGAAAATTAATATGTTATGAGGAAGGTGAAATTAGCATGAAGCAATCAATTTATGCAACCATCCCAACACTTCACGCTCAAAAAATTATGAGGGGTATAGATTCCTCAAGTATTACATTTTGCTCTAAAAATGGGATAATTTGACTTTTGGTACATGTACAAATACCTCGATAACAAATTGGCACCTAAAGTGAAAAACTTAACAAATTGGTACCCAAACTATTAACAATTAACATTTTGTTAAATGTTAGGGTATTATCAAACTTTTTAAGGTTTGCTAACTTAATTTTGGTGCCTATACATGTATTCGAAATAACAAATTGGTACCTTAAAATGAAAAGATTAACAATTTGGTACCTGAACTAGAATTATTTTACATACAAAATTTGATGAAACCCTAAAATTCAACGAAATGTTAATATTTTTTAGTTTGGGTACTGATTTGTTAATATTTTCACTTATGGTACCAAATTGTTATAAGCAATTCCAAAAGAATAAGCTATTCTAATTGTCAGTTTGAAATTTAAATGTTCTGAAGATAGCTAAAATGGTTGGACTTTGACAGTAAAGACATGTAGCCGATTTCTTCAACTCATTCAAATTTGATGATTCAGTTTTATTAGAGTACGTTAGAGTATGTTTGAGTCCAAAAAGTGCCTGACATGGAACTACTAGTCCTATTTGATATTTGAAAGGAACATTTATCTCATGGACCATTTATTATCATTTTCAAGGCCACTGGATGAGAGTAGGGGTGTAAATGATTGAATACGGATACAAATATGTCTATATCTGTATTCGTATCCGTTTATTACAGATACGAATATGGATAATATCCGCTTAATTAAATTGAATTCGAATACGGATACGAATTATTTGTTACCGTTTAAATAAAATAATTTTCAATAATTTAATAACTTATGTAATACATATTAAATAAATTTCACTTGAAAAACACAAATAAAATATCATATTAGAAATAATATATTTTAAATTAGTTTTTGCTATAAATAATCGAATGGATTAAAAAAATTTCTATTCCATACAAGTAAATAATACAAATATTAAGCATAATATATTATAAATAATGAATATTTCGGATATGGATATACATATATCCGTATTCGTATTCGCTTTAAATCGAATACGGATATTATCTGCTTTTTCGAATAAGAATGTGAACGAATATCGGACATTTCGATTACCATTTACAGCCCTGGATGAGAGGCCAAAGAATAGCTTTAACTAAATAATTAAACCCCCTCTAAAAGTATCACATGACCTTACGGACAAACAACTTAATCCATGGGATTGAATAAGGGAATAATCATGGAACAAAAGTCCCTTGTGCTATTAATTTAGTAAAAAAAATTGTCTCATCTCAAACTATTTTTGAGAACATAGCTTTGTGTTTACCTTCTTTTTTCTTTTCTAAGCCCCATCTATGTGCAAAGAACAATCAGGAAAATAGAAATCTTTCATGACAGTATACTGTGAAAGAAATGCTTGAAAATGTAATAATGGTATGCATAGTTACCTCAACTCAATAGGAGTGGCGATAAAATTAGCCAGCATTACAGTTGGAGCATTACAAAGTGATCCAAGCACTGCAATGGCCAGCCCGCAGAAAAATACAGTGACTCCTGTTGATAAGAAGATGGGTCAAATTCTGGGTGATCCTCCAAACAACTTGGAAATTCAACCAAACTTCCATGGCTTATCCATTTATCTTCTATAGCTAAAGAACCAAGTTCTGGTAGATTTAAGCAGAGTATACTCATCACATGTCTGGCATTTCTGATGTATAGAATATAGATCTTGGCATGAAAGATACGATAATTAATAGTATTATGTTATAATCCACATGCAAATACAGGTAAAGCCGACAGATATAGAAAGGGATTAGATGGCAAAATTCTCTAAAGACTTGAAAGTGCTGCATTCTTGAAGAGACTCTAGCCAGTTGAGCATATGATTCAAGAAATCAACCCCATATATTATGTTGCATAAACATTTGAAGTATCATTTAGAAGATTAAGGCAAACATAAGCCCCTACCAAACCCAGCATGAAAGATGTTTTCTGTTTCCATTTTCATTACGCATGTAGCAAAACTAGGTTACATTGAACTGAATTATAATAATATGTGTCATGACCATAGGCCTTCACAATTCTGATATGAAAGTGCTGGAATTAGGTCAGGATTCAAATCCAATATCACTCAGTATATAGATTGTTTGATTGTCAGAGTTATTTGGTTCTTATCTAATTATAAATTTACGGTCATGGGACTTCACACCATTCAACACACTGCAGCTGTAAATAAGTAGTATTGCTTTTACTATTACCAGTTAGATGTCTCATCTACAAGTAAAACGATAATTGAGACAAGATGAATAACAGTTTGGCCATATTTACCTAGTAGAATAAATAACCCAATCTTGCATACAACCCCAAATTTTTCAATAATCACGTTCATGGGATATTCTAATGGACATGCAAGATGGGTTGGTTATTGAAGACTCTATGGATCAGTAGCCAGACAAACATACAAACGCAAGCGTACCACAAATCTTAATTCACAAATGGCCAACAGTAAAGTTACATTAACAAGTATTCCATACATTTCAAGTTCCGAAGCAATATTACCAGAATCATGGATAGTGAAACGTACCACAAATAGGAAAAACTCCCAAAGTAACACCAAGAGCAGCTGAGAATGCCAATTGCTTAGGCTCAGCACCCCTGAAACAACCAAAAAGAGAGACTATCATATCATCCAGTTATCAGCAATCCCTCCCAACAATTCATTTAGTAAAATTTGGAAACACCAACAGAGCAAATCAATAACAAACAGAAACAATGGAGCTAAAAGCAATCCAATTGGTTGAAACAACAATTTGGGTCTTCAATAATTGAGTTGCCAAACAAGGGCAGATACAATAATTACTTGAAAATTCTACAAACTGCTACACATAATCTCTAACACATAAACAAAGAGAGACGTATAATGAAATTTAGAGTACCTTTTGAGGATTTGAAGAAAAGGGTTGATAACTGTTCTGTGAAACCAATCAACAGTTGCTGATCCTACATTACTTACAGATATCCACATTTTCTGGTACTGAGTCAAGAGATTTTTTCTTGAGTAAATTGTGGGTATTACAAATTTCATTCAATTGATTTAAAGGGGTATCATAGTCAATAATAATTGAATCAAATTGATACAAAGAAGTTAAAGAAACCCCCTCTTTCAGGATTCACAAACATTTCATGTACCCAACCCTCAAAGCAAAGTCAAATACTATAATTTTTTAATAATTTAGTAGATAATAATTGTAAATTAGCTGCCCTTCTTCCCAATCTTTCTCCAATCACTTGTTTGATTGCATGAGTGTGAACGTGTGAAGCTTTATTCAAACTTGAATATGGAGCATAGATATATGTACATATACAATTCTTCGATTCGTCTTCTTCCTCTCTGTTAAGAAATGTAGATCCAGTCCCTTTTTTCTTTTTCACGGCCACGTACACAGTGAAAACCGGGGGTATATTGGGCGTTTCACTGTTGGTAACAATATTACTATCAAAATGGTTTATGAAAATAGTTTCTTAAAATTTAAAATTAAAAACTTATAAATCTGTAAGTCCTCAAAAATAAGTCTTTGGCAACTACATGTTGCTCGTGGATTATGATCTGCGTTTAACTTAAAAATTGATTTTTCGAAAGGTTAAAAAAACTCTATTAAGATTATAAGTCTGTAAAAAAATATTACAGTTCGTCTAAATAAATAATTTTTAGATTAAAAAGATTACCAAAAAGTAGTTTCCGTACATGTCCTTTAGTCCTTAATATCATCCGTAAGTAGGAAAAGAAAGGTAAAAAAAATAACATGTCAAAAGTTCGTTCTACGTATTATTTAATTTTTAATATTTTTTCATTCTAAACTTAGAGATATATTTTAATTTTAATTTATACAAAACAAGTTTGTGAATTCTTATAATTCGAAATTAAAATGAAACTTTTTATTTTTAATAGTTTTGAAGTTAAATATTTTGAGGTATAGATAAATACTCTTAAATGTAAACTTTTATACATTGATATTTTTATAAATTCATATCACAAGTGAAATTATAAGATTTATAAATAATATTACATTAAATGTAAACTTTTATACATTGATAGTTTGAAATTAAAAGATTTATGAAAAAATACGAGGGTTCAGTGAGTTTAATACAATTTGATCCTATAATACATATTTATTTTCATAGTTGAAATTTAATATAAATTAAATGATTAAGATTTGATAATTTTTTACTTGTAAAAATCATGTGTTTCGCATAGTTAAATTGTACAAAACTTAAAAAATCATCTTATTTTTTCATATTTTATCCATCCGTTAGGTTAAAATTATATAAAATAAATTATATTAAAAGCTATATAATGCATTGAGAAAAATTAGGAAAATTGAGAACAGAGAGGAGTCAAGTCCACTTTCTTCCTTTCACAACAAAAAAAAATTACGTCTGAAAAAAGTAATTACATTTAATTTTTTTGTGGATATTAAACTTGCACGTTTAATTGAAATGTAATATTATAATGACAAATATTAAGGAAAAAATATTACTCCGTATATAGATATAACTCTTTTTAAAAAAATATTGTGATCTCACAAATAGTGGGATTCAATTCATCCTCTACTATTTATTTTCATAACATAAAAAGAGAGAGAGATTATAACTTATATACAGATTATAATTAATTTGTAAATTATTTTTGTGACTTAATTTGTAGGTAAACATTTATTCTATTTTCGATTTAGAAGTGTATGAAGGAAGATGTGAAAAAATATCATTCCCAATATTCCCGAGGAACTTAATCTTGGACGGGAGTGAATGAAAGTCAGCAACGGAAACGCATCTATAAACAGCACCAACAAAATAATAATGTGCATACGACAATTGTATCAATTTGTTATATATATAACTAACCCCAAAATGAAGGGTATTTTGTTATTTATCCCCTTTCTTAAAAGATATATTTACGAGTAAATCAACTAGCCAAAAACAAGAAAAACATCAACAATAGAAGATTTTTTTTTATTTTTTGGTTACATAAAATTAAAGTTGGAGAGGCTCACAAATTGAAAGTCAAGAGAACTTACAAATTACTCACGAAAAACCAAAAAATATAATCAACAAAACTCAAACTTTTAACTCAATGAAAACATTTATTGAATCTCATCAACATTATAAGATTAATCCGTCCTGGTCTATCTCCTCATTTCTTAGTTTTTCAGTAAGTTCCAATATTTCATTACGTATCTTTAGCTCGACAGCTGCACTGTCAACATTCTTTTCCAGACAAGAAAACCAGTCATTACCCTTCTTCTTTGAATTGTTCATGTGCCATGGACAGATTACTCTTGCAAAGGCCAAACACACATAAACCGCAATCATAACCATTCGTCTGTTGGGGCGTAGGCGACTCTTTGAAGCCTGAAAGAGCGCCCGTAACAGATGGTGTCGACTTATTTGTTGCTGGTTGCAAAACATTCTTCTTGTTTGTCATTCTTTTTATGTCGTCCACTTGAGGCCGAGAGCTTTGATGACATTGCAGAATCAGCAGGACCAACAAACTGTTTCACACGTTCATAAAGCTTCTCTGCTTGTGGATTATTCACTCCTTGCATGCATGCTGTCAGGATGCCCAAAGTCATTCATGTTCCTGTCGTAAATCCCGTTTGTTTCAACTTAAAATTATAAAATTCTAGATTCTGATGGTATAAATTACATAGTTAGAATCTACAATCTCATAATTTTAAGCCGAAACCAACAGATACATAGACGAGTAAACTCCAGTGCGATCTGTTATCACCCTTGCAGATATCATGTTGTCATTGACGGGAAAGAGTATGAGTTGCCTGCTGCAAAATTTCACATCTTCTGTACAAGCTTTCACATCATCAATATTGTCACAGTTGGTAAGCCAAAATGACAGTGGAGGTGGAACAAGAAGAATATCAGCGGAACCAAGAGAGATGCTGGAAATAAAACCCAATAAACTGGTCATTTAAATAACAGGGGCATCTGAGTATATCCATGTCAGATCCTTTCACACATGTTAGCAGCGACCTGAAAATATGTGGCATGTCTGGTAACTCAGAGAGACATAACAGTGATCGTAACACTAAATTACTCAAGACTTCAATCGTAGTAAGAACGAAATCAAGAATCAATTCAAAACAAACTCCTCAAGCAGACAAAAAGGATCATTACAGAACCAAATTTAGGGAAACATCAAGGATCATCAACCAACAAGAAAGTAAGTACAAAGGATTATAAAACAAAAAAGGGGCAAAGCCAAATCTTAACATCACTGACATTAGAATTTAGGATGGTCCAAGCTCTTGATTGTGTATTTATGCTACTTCACAAGAAATAAAGTAAGAAAACACCTCCCATGTCCTTCACCGCTAAATTAACGCCTTCGTATTCCTCTTTCAATACGTACGCATGGCTCCCTCCCCAGCCCTTCCACAATAACAGGTTCCCAAAACATAGCACTTATTCTAAATAAGCACTTATTAAATAAGTTGTCAGCAAAAATACACTAACTAGAATAATCAAATTTTCTCAAATCATCTCTACCTCTATTCATTAAAGATTTGGCCCTTAGAAAAACTGACATGGACCTTTTGTATAATCACTTTAGAAAGGAAAAAAAAAAACACACTACTTTAGCCACTTTCAATCTACAGCTAACACCCACTATCATCGACAATAACCACATTTTTCTCTCTTTTACTCGTATTTTGATTTCTTTTATTCTTTTACCTTATTTTAGTTTTTAATTTCTTCATTATTTTTCTCTTCTCGTATTTTTTAGAAAAATGAAATTTCCTTCTCATTTTTATCTAAGTGTATCCATTTTTATTTTTAAACTTTATAAAACTAATAAAATAAATATTGGACACGCACCTAGTATGTATATATATGTATATATATATATATATATATATATATATATATATATTACGGACGTAGAACTCCTCTTTTTTGGGTAAATTTGCGTCACAAAACTTAAATACCACAAAATAAGGATCATGGGCAGCAACAACCGCCTCCTAGTTTTTCTCTACAATATATTTTACATTCTTATCATATTACTATCATGTTTAATGTAATTATCTCAATCTTTATTTTTTTAATTGACAAGCATATTATCTATTTATAATTTTAAAATAAGCAATTAAGTGTGCCACGTGGACTGGTACATATTAGCAGCGAACTTTCTATGTTACAAATAAATACCCTTGGGAATTGTTAAAACACGTGCAAGTTATTTACAGAGATAAAATTTGAATAGAAAAGAAAAAACCAGTAGGAAACTAACCTTTTAAAATCAGAAGCGATGGAAGTCTTCTTGAAGATGGAGGAGCCAACCAACGTAACGGCAACCGGAATTACTGTCGGCGGGATGCGACTCCCGAGGCGGCGG
Source organism: Centella asiatica (assembly GCA_014636745.2). Lineage (NCBI taxonomy): Eukaryota > Viridiplantae > Streptophyta > Magnoliopsida > Apiales > Apiaceae > Centella > Centella asiatica. Next base: position 39,169,227 of record CM025784.1, on the reverse strand, counting down.
CAAAGAGAGAGAATGAAAATCCCCAATTTATTTTCCCCAAACTAAAAGTTTTTACGGAGTATTTTCTTTTTTGACATATTTCAAAGCAAATTATTAACATCAACATGTGTGATAATTAAATGAATAATCATAATTGACTCGGCAGGTTATATATACCATGAAATTTTAATATATGATTAGAGTTATTCAAATGAATATCATTGTACCCAAATTCCACTCATTTAATTTATCAAATTTTAAATAATTTCTCAACTTTGTCTTCTTTTCTTTCTTTTTTTTATAATATATCAAATCCAATAAATTTTATCATTATATAATATCACGAAAAGATTCATACTCATTCAACTTCATCATAATAAATTTTTTGAATCTCAATTATTTTCTTATATTATTTCTATTTGTTTGACTTTTTAAATCATAACAAAAATTGTATCCGTAGTATATATATGGCCACTAATTTATCGTGTCAAGTATATGACTAAACAAACTGATCCCCAAAAATTTTGATGGTTCATATCAACCTCCAAAATCTTAATATTAACATGTACAAACAAACTCTATATTTGTTCACATTCCAAATAAATCGACCATCCTTTTCAACCTTTTGATATGGTCTGATCATTTTATTTCTCAAAACACATGATGTTTGAGAAATAATACGCGAACAATTACTGTGTGTTTATTTATTTTCTTCTTTCCTCTTTTTTCCAGTGGGAAAACAGAGGGAACGGCTCTTATTTAAGGAACACAAGACAGCCTTACATGCAAGCTTTGTAGCCATTTTCCTATCTTTAGCAGTGCAGGTCGCTTTGTGCGGGACACCGTTGGCTTCGACCTCTACTGTAACGGACATCACGCCATTATCACGAGATACAGTCTTTTTCATCTCATATTGTTCCTTCTTGCATAAAACATTTAATTCGCTTGCAGGATGGAGTCTGAGTGTCTCAGGCGAAACCAGGGGTTCCAAAAGCGGTCTTATGCTTTTGAAAACGACGTCCAATTTGTAACAGGAATCAACGAAAATTGCTCCCGCTAGGGATTCAATAACATCCCCAAGAACCTATACCATATCACGAAATCAAAAGTTTAGTAACGTATCATGTGGGGAATATTATGAAATGCTCCTCATCATACTAAATCTAATACACGGTGGTGCCACAACTGAATAACAGTGGTGCAAAAACTGAATAACTTGTGTCCACATTTAAACATGAGGGCATAAACAAGGGGAGATCTGAATGTTTATCATCCATTTTCCTAAGAGTTGTCTTAACCAAACAGCTCATGTAAACGTTTTTTGTGGCAACTGATGAACATCCAATTTGACAAACTAAACATTGAATGTTGAGATTGATTCCTTCCAGCCTATCTGTAATGTTTTTGTTATAGAACAATTTTGGTTATCATGATTCAAGAATGAAATGCACAAAGCCGTGCATCATGCATCTAAACGTGGTTCAGACGATCTAAAAGATCACGAAGGAAAAAAACAAAGGAACATATAATTGGAAAAGGATTAACTAGCAAATTATAGCATGCTTGAAGTCAAGAGGGAAAGAGATCAATTGCGGCAGAGAATAAGTAAATATTTGAGGACAGCTGGATCAATTGCGATGGAGAATAAGTAAATAAAAACAAAATAATGACTCAACATCATTAATGTTTTATTACAAACTATTTGAGGTTGTGTGGTCAATAAACATATAAAACAAAGTCAAAAGAGATAAAGAATAAAAGGGAAATGTTTAAAGAAACTAAAATTAAAGGGGTGATAAAATTTGAATTTAAAAATAAAAATAAAAAGAAGAAGAAATGGAAATGAAAAAGGAAAAGGAAAACACTACTCGTCCGCAGTTAGCATTTCTCCCCCAAGGCACCAACCTATCTCCATATATGATCAACTGCCTTTAACAAATAACGTTTCATCATAGGAGAAACTCAAACATAAAAAGAAGCAACTGGCTGACAAAACTTTAAATATCGTACAAAGGTCTATTAATATTCAAAGAGAGCAGATGCTGTCAATAGTGTTTACTACGAACTCATATTCAAAGAGAGCATATGCTTAAACCTATATATCAATTAACAGTATAGAGGATTGAGAAACACTTCACACATAAAAAACTGACCTTAGGAAATGAGTTCTCAGATTCCCATCCAAATGTTGATTCCAAGGATAACTGGTCAAGATTTTGAACAGCGGACACTATATCCCTGTGAAGGTCTTGTGAAGCATGGAGAATGTGTTTGTGCAATCCAACCTTGATAGCAGCTAGGGCGTAACATTCATTGTTAACAGAAGCTGACCTCAGATCAGTTAGTTCACGAGGAGATATTCCAGGATATTTAAGGTATAGGTGCGTGGTTATCAGATAATCTAATACCGAGTCTCCGAGAAATTCAAGACGCTACAAATATAGATATCGACTTTATAGTTAATAGTCAAATGTAACAGCTCAAAAACAACGCATAATTTATAATATTATGAGTATTCTAGAAACATTTATATGACCAATATATATCACTACTATTTTATGATCCCTTAGATACTGACAGACTGTTACTCTGCAACAGCAAGCGTATAAAAGTATAGTACTGTATTGTTTTTGGATGATCTTTCAATCCATATGATAATATTTTTCTAATATATTTTAGAGAACAAAGAATGACACAAGTAGGTATGATTAAAGAAAGAGCTATAAATCATTTCCCCTTTCCATACAGAGATAAGAGTATGCAAAAACATTACGATATGCAAATTAATTTGAATTTTTTCACGCTTTATAACTCTTCCGATATTAAAGTGGACTCGGAAGCAACTCTAGTCGAAGCTTTATAACTCACTTTTAAATCATACTTATATTTTAAAATTCAGAGTATATTTGGATTATAACTGAGTAAAATTAGTACATTTCCAAGAGGTAAGATATATTTTTTAGATTTTTACTTGCTCCGTAAGCTTCTACTTGAAATGTTGTAATCTTTCATCTTAATCAAATTGAATTATTACACCATAAAGGGTTAATGTCACCATAAGTTCCAAAACCGGCCACTTGGCACACGAAGCTTATAAATATCCACCATAACATCAGTTGCTTCCGTTAAACTTAGAACTCATTAAAAAAGGGGTAGTATATGTGATATCAGATATAGTTCGGGGGTATGTGATGCCATCAATCCTTGGTATATCTTTAACAATTCCGCCTAAATTCCATGGGAGGGACTAACATTAGTCGTTTACTAAATCTATCCATTTTAAAGGAGGATTATATGTGGACTTCGACAATAGTTCTGAGACTTCTGGTGACATTAACTCTACTATAAATTGAAGTGTTGTAAGTTTTGTATTTTCAAAGGCTATCCCACCTAGTTACTCATCTGCCCACTTCATCCATTGGTCCTACATCACTACGATTCTATTTTCTATTTTAATCTATTTTTATTTTGATACATAAATACAGTGTCAACTAGGGACCAGGCGCCCTGTTAAACATGATGAAATATGGACAATAACATTTACTTGACCTATCAAGGGGAAAGGTAAACCAAACTTGTTAAATTTAAAATAAGGCATGATCTTCAAAATACCTGATAACATTGTGGAATTTCAGGTAGCATATATGAACCGTGAGTTAGCGCTTCAAGAAGTAGAGAAGCATCACGGAAAGTATAATTTAGTAAGGATTCCAGGTAGTTCAAGTTTAGAAGCTTATCAGGCTGTACTGCAATGTTTCTGACATATGGTACATTGAGAAAGTCCATCTTCATACCGAGCCAATCCATAAACGATAAGGCAGCTACTTCACCACCATTGCTAAGGAATGCACCAATAAGTGCCTCAACGACATCAGCTACTACTTTACTTTTAAACTTCCTTCTTCCTCTAGTAAATACTTTTGACGCAGTAGAAAGTGACACTTCACTGAGTGCCTCTGAAGGATCTCCTGGGATGATCCAGATCTTAGGATCAAAACGTTCATTACGTATAAAGCCCTACACAATTGAGACAAAATCAACAATGGCAATATAACATCCGTAAATAATTAACGATGGCAGTGAGTAAATGTTCAGTTATTTTGCAGCTGTCAAGAGAAACGCACTTTTGAACGAAGCAGCTCATCAAGAACTTCAAAAGGTATACTAAAATTAATAACATTTACTTTAAGATTTCTGACTACATGTTGAAAAGTACAACAGGCCAGTTTGATATTTGCAAATAATTAACATAAATCATAGAGTCTAAACAACAGAGTTGTGAATGAGAAACTGTTTGCTTATTTTACTGCCGTAGGAACGTTGCTTCTTTTAACCCAGAAGCACATCAGAACTTGCAAAATTACATTATAATCAATGTCGTACACTAAGACCACATTTTGGAAAGTACACCCTGAATTAGTTTTGTTGGCTGTATTTCATAAGATATTTTTCAAAATTTTGTATTATAACTACAGCCATAAACTGCTAAAAAAGTAGAAAGATCCATTCAAACAAAATATCATATGGTGAACAGATTCATTAGTCCTGGAATACCAAATTCATGTATCATAACTAATAGACAAGACAAACCAGATTGAACAGGATAGCCCATATATCATTCAGATTAAAAAAGAAAAAAATAGGAAGTCGTAAACCTAGTCGGTAATTCACAACTTCTGTTATGTTAACGTAGTATGCATTGCAATCACTAAGACAGCAGACAAACAATGCATCTAGAATTAAAACTTTGGCCTTACTCTAGCAATAAATGCTATAAGATATGGAAACAAACCACAATAACAAATAACCACATCATGCAGCAGAAGCACCATCCAGAAAACATTTTACGTCCATGAAATAGGATGGAAAGTATTCTACCAGGTGTTTGTAAAAATAAAACCGAGTTTGCATATGTTATAATTGGATATTATTTTATCCTTTTCGGCACTAAGAATGCCGTCATGTTTATTCTAGCAAACAAAATGCTATAAAAGAAGCAAACAAACCAAGTTCATAAATTACCACATGCAGCAGAAGCACTACCCAAAAAACATTTTATGCTCAAGAAATAAGGTGGAAGATATTTTACCGGGAGTTTGAGACTACACCCGACCTTGCACAGGTTAGCATTGGAAATTATTTTATCCTTTTTGGCAGCAAGAATCCCTTCATGCTTATCCTGATGGGTTTTAAATAGCTGCTGACAAGCAGCATACTTAAGAAAGGAATCTCCAAGAGTCTCCAGGGATTCCAAATGAAATTTCTCTTGGCAATTCTTTGTAGTAATTGCTTCCAACACCTGACAAAATGCACCCAGATAATTAAATTTGGAATCTTCAAGATAAAGATCCTATTATTGAGATTGCAATACCAATCCGACTGCAGTAACAATTAGACTACAAAATTAACAAAGTGCTACCAAAATAATATCGATGAAATGGAAGAATTAATTAAGACCGTAAAATGGAAATTTGCATATCATGCAAAACTTGGTTATGGAGAGCAATTACCCCCATTTTGTTACAGTTGCTTTGTTTCTAGGCTTTATGAAAAGATGGAAGAAAAAAATTCATAAATGAGACCCTTACCCATTATTTTATTTCAAGCAATAAAAACAATAGAAATGAACACAGTGAGACTCTCAGTCACTCCAAAACATAAAGTAACATTATGGATTAAGTCACAAGCACACATTGCGTTGAAGTCAAGAGCTAAATAATATTTCTTATAATGTCATAGCATGGTTGTTACCTTGATGGTTGGAACCTTGATATTAGGAAAAACATTTTGCATGCAGTGATTCTCAAGCATCTTTTTCAAGCAACTAGCGATAAGCAAAGATTCCACCCGATGCATGATTGATGGAGCAAATGAAAATGAATATACTGTTGCGCCCGAAATAGGGGACATGATAATGTAACAAAGTTCAGGAGGCAACTCTACGTTTGCTTTGCTCCGTTCTACAATTATAAACATTAAAACAGAATATCAGTTGGTAAGAAAACATGTACTAGAGATGAGTTTTAAAAATGACAATCTAAAAATGATATTTAGTTTACTAAAATAGGTGACAATGTTTCATTGCTTTGCCATTATAAATGTCCATATGAAAGACTAGAGAGAGCATATCACGAGGTACTGGCCCGAGAACTGTTGGCAACAAAGGGAGATGGTCGAGAACTGAATTAATGTAGTAAAGAAGAAGGGGAACTCAGATTTCATAATCTTTTATGATCTTAAAATAGAAATGCTTCTCTAAATTTGGTTTGCAAACAAAAAAAGAAAATGTATTTAGTCATGTTACTGATAGAATGTTTATTAAGGAGAAGAAACAAAAATGGCAACCTGTAAAAAGCACAAGGATGAAAAATGCTACATCCTCTGACCCTCCGTACCACAAAAAGATAAAAATTAAAAAATAGGATTCATTTTACAAAAAGAGTTACATTTGCAATATATATAAATATACAATATTTTATACAACTTCTCACTACAATCTTAACATAGATAACAAATTTCATTAATATAATTTATTATTCAAACATGTAATTGTCGTCAAACATGCAATATTAATATCCGTAAAAACCTCAAATGTGTAACTCTTTTTATGGAGCAGATGGAGTAACAAGAAAGGAATAAATATTTTGAAAAACCACAACATACAAAGAAAAGGAAAAAAAATTATATATATAAATATATATATATATATATATTTTTTTCAAAGACAACTGCAATAAGAAATAATTATAAGAAAAGACAAAAGTACAAACAGACACAAGATTTGTTATGATGCATTATTACAACAAGGTAGCAGTTTGAGTCTGAGGTAAAGCACAAGATACAAGCAGAACAATATTAAGTCTAAAACCATACTTGTCAAGAAATTATAGAAGTTTAGATCTTTATCCAATCAAAAAATGAATTGGCATTAGGACAAATTGTATAAGTTTATCGCTTATACTTAGAAGTCAAAGTATTACGTGGATATGACTTTAAATAAAAAGAAATAACGATTCAAGTGACAAAAAGCAACTAATCAACCTTTCTCCTTCCGATTTCTGCATTGCTGAAGGTGATTATGCACTGGAAAAACATGTCGGCCGATAAGCAAATGCTCTTGTTCAAAATGCAAGTCAATTGTATGCCTGTTATTTGTGTCATTATATACACAACAAATAATAATTAATGAATTACTTGCAAGTACATAGCTTTAATAGTATGTTGGTAGCATATAAGAAGTCACAAACCGTTTCTCATAGAACTTCTTGTACGAAATGGATTCTCCTCCCCTCAATTCAAGAGTTGAATTTCCATCCAAGTACTGTGAAGTATGAGTTATGCAGTAAACATAACCATTATGAGGTGTGCAGACCAAAGAATTTTCTATCTTGCACGTACAGAGCAAACCATTCTTCGTGTGTACGATATAACCTTTACACTTGGGAGAAGTACAGTTTGTCAAGAGATGGCAGACAGATTTGTCAGAAAACAGAACGGAACCAACACATTTCCAATCTATGATCGATGACTGCTGCACGCTGACAGATGGGAGCAGGAGATAGTCAAAAACTGGAAGATCATCCCTTGGATTAAATACATCCATAATCTCCTTTAACTTGTTGGAATAGTTGTTAAGAAGAACTTTGAAAATGATAACTTGAAAAGTCTGACACAAGCGAACCTGAGAATAAAGAGTTAGATAGTTAACAAATAGTTGCTAATGACTCTTAACATATTCATAAAGGCAACTGCTAGACATGATCAGCAAAGTGATATCCTACTTTCCGCATCAACATTAACTATTTATTCCCAGGGGAGAGAGAGAGAGAGAGAGAGAGAGAGAGCTAACGACACCAACTCCACTTCTCAAATTTGCTAATAGCATTTCTCCGCTCCTTTCAAATAATTAATAAATTATATTCCAAGTAATAGAGTAAACATAATTAAACCAAGGAACTAAGATACATCACCTGTTCAAAAGTTAAATCAATGACTCCAACATATTTCAAATGAACTATCGATTCACCCAACCCAAAAGTCATATCATCTTCATCAAGATCTAGCTCAGTCTTCAAAGCAAGCACAAGGTTATGAACTGGTAAATCATTCTTGAATCTCTGTTCAAGCTGAATCACGTAGCAGTGGAAAGTCCTTGCAGAATCATTTACACCTTGATTAACCAGCTCTGGTGGAACATAATTTTCATGTTCCTCGACATAATCTCCGTTACCTATATTTTAGTATTAGTACAAGTAGAAATAAAAAACAACAATATATATGTGTAAGATATGTATACAAATTAAACAAGAAAGTTACAGAATTATGTTCAACAAACACACACACATACGTGTAACCTCCAATGGTCTAGGTATTCCACAATATATATATATATATATATACACACACACACACACACACACACATAAAAGACATGCTTTTATATATATATATATATACACACACACACATAAAAGACATGCTTTAAGAAAAAACTCTAGCCCGTCAATGAGCATACACGGGTTCAAATAATGATGGCCAAGGGACAATTGATCAGGTTTGGCCAAAAATATAAAGATAAAAAATCAGCGACTACTAGTATGATTTATCAACTGATAATCTGGAGAAAGGTTGTGTCATTCCTTTTGACTTTATAAGTACAGTTTAAGATTGCTCGGGAAATTCTCAAAAGACTTAGACTGAAGATTAGTGGAATATCCATATTCATGGTTATCCGTCTAATAGTTTAGCTTGCGTGTTTTCATTCAGACAAAGCATTACAGATATGTAAGCTATGTAAACATTTTGGAGAGTTTATGAATTTAATTTGGGTTGGGCAAGAACTGACGGTTTTGAATCTGGTATATATTAGTGGACTGGCGGTGTTGGATGGCAAAGAAGTCTGTTGCGACTGATTTTAGTTTTGATGTGACTAATTTTAGTTTTGCTGCTTCTGATTTTTTTTTTTTAATAGCGAATGTTGGGCCTCTGATTTCTTATCAGTTCTTTTTTGGTTTTGAACGGATCACTAAAGGTATTGCTGATATCTTTGTGCATCACCATGAATTGGAATGGCTAAAAATGTCCAGCATCACTTTGACTGGGTAAACGTTTGGAGTCCAAGCTGCTGATAAATGGACCTTAATCAAGACCAAAAGTTTGAATTAATTAAACCTAATGTTTTGTGCAAGTTAATTAGATCCGAAATCCCAATTGTTAATTGAATTTGAAAATATGTTCAAATTAATAAAATTTGAATTATTTTTTCGTTAAATTGTACTTGAAAATTTGTTTAAGTTAAATCAAACTTGAAATGTCTAATGGGTCTCAATTTCATATTTCAAAGATTACATAATTGAGCATGACGTACATAAATGTGTCTTTATTGTGTTGACTGATTTCAAGAATTGATAAAAGAAAGACATTGAAGCTACAAGAACTATGGGTGAGGATTTCTGCAAGGATTATCTGCTAGACTGTTCAACAAATAGATAGATGAACCTATGGGAAGTTCAATAGCTGCAAAGGAGATAATATATAGACACAGACACACAATTCCAAACAGAATGATATCTTTATGGAACAACATAGTATAAAGTAGGAAGTTAAACAAATTGGAAAATGAAGTGTACCTAATTCCCCAGCATCAACTTCTTCCACCATATCTGGCACAAGATTGTCAGTCAGTGATCCCATTTTGTGAAGCAACTTGCATGCTTCAAGGCATGCAAGTTGCTTCAGCGTTTTGATATTACCATGAACAGTAACACTAGGAAATGGGAAGCTTTTTGGAAAATGTAAGGTACATGTGTTCAGCTCCTTGTCAATGTCGAACCTTGGAAAGGGTTTGAAATACCTGCATACACAAGGAAAAGGAAAGAACAGGAAAAACAAAATAAATAAATAAGTAACAAAGAATGAAGATAATAGAATAAAGAGAGAAGTAAACAAGAAAGTAGAAACTGCTTATTGGACATAAGAAGGTAGTCGAGAGCAAAAGAAATAAATCAAACGCACGATAGAACATACCCGTCAGAAGGTAGTCGAGAGCAAAAGAAGTAAATCAAAGACACACTAGAACTAAGAGTGACAACTGCTCCTGTGGTGTCAACATGGTAGGACTCTCCCTTCAAGAGTTCACTATCAAGTGGCTGACAAGGTAGGGAAGCATGATGCAATGACTCCTTCCTCATTATGTATCCACTATCAAGGTAGTTATTTACTCGATCGATTGCAGAGGTATCCTCACTGCAAGTACAACAAAAAAAGAGATCTATATTACTACCCTACTTGACCTAATATTTTCATTTTGAAATTCTTTCATAAATTTTTCACAGCTAGGACTCAATTAGGAAAATGTTAAATATATTTTTTATCAATTGGACAAGTGTTTATTATTTTTATCTAGCAAATTAACATTATTCAATAAAAATCAAATGGAAGATACAAAATAATCACACGGAATTCAAGATACAGTCATTACAGAACCTATAACAGTGCATGCACAAACACGATAAGAGAGTTGAGAAACCAGTTCCTTGATCCGTTATAAGAAATTATTGATATGGTTAATGAAAACAAACCTATTCACCAATAACAAAAAATCTGAATTCTGCATTCTAGCTCGACCTCGGGACTGAATAAAACTACATACTGTAGCCGACAGATCAAATCTAATTACAAGATTGCAACTCTGAACATCCAATCCTTCTTCGAGAATTGATGTCGCAACAATTATGTTCACCTGCCACATAATATAATAGTGACATACAGTAATTGTTCATAATTTCCTTACACAAAACTGAAAGATATCATATACATAAAACAGAATAATACCATGCCCTTGCGAAATTCTTCAACAATTTTATTTTGTGACTTCCTACTCTGCGCCTGAAGACCAGCATTATGACCTGCTGTATAATCTGTTTTCCATCCACAGAGGCTTCGAAGCAACTCATTCGAAAGAGTGCAAAGAGCAATTGCTGTTATAACCCTCTCAACAAATACTATACATCTCAGATCCTTTGTGTCCCTGCATGTGTAATCATGCAAGAAGCCAAATAAGTCATGTGATGTAAGAACTAATATGGTAAAAAGAAGTTTTCACATTTAAACATTGACAACAGTTATTAAAATTCAAAGACGTCAAAAACAAAAATCCAATTTCATACAGCAATAATCCAAGATAACCAAATCAATGAAAAGCCAGTGATCGCTCATATCCAATGTTCTAAAATACGTTAGGTGGATCTTAGCGGTAATGGGAACACCTAGAATCCAGGTAGGGATTAATCATAGGTAGGCAGGGTAATAGAGAGGTCCATGCTTAAAGATGGACTGCCTAGCGTATGGTTAGGAGACTAATCAAAGTAAGAAAGGACTTCTAGTAAACTGCACAGTTCAACAAGTAAAAAAAAATCCATTCGCAATACTAGTTTTTAAGACTAAAGATGCTTAGGTGGCAAGCTTGACAAATAAACATGCGTTTGAGATAGAGACCGGACCAAACTGGTGCTGTTCAATTTAACTGCAGTTCCTGGCATAAAATTACACTTTGGCATTACAAAATGTACCAAATAAAGAAAGCCTGATCATGTATGACCTGCGCACCTGTATTCAAGAAGAGATTCAATAAGGCAAATGACTTTTGTTGTAAGAAACCCACCCTCCAGATTAGCATTCATATCATCACTAATAGACCAAAAAGAGTCTAGTTAAGAGCAGAAAAAGTAAAGAATTAGTTCCAAGCAATTAGACATACAAAAATCTAGAAACCGCAGTAATTTATTATTTCTCACATCAGGAGAAAAACATACCAGAAGGAAGATAACTAGACAGAACTTTAACAACATCCATGCAGAAACTTCTGATAATAGTCTCGCCATGAATATCCAGTTCTCCCCAAGAAAATATGTCATTTCGTTCACACAAAAATGAATCTGCCGCCTATCACAATCACAAAGTTGTTGGCACAATGGCTCTTTCCCATTGGAAGTTTAGAATACCATAAGGCGCAGCTGATTACCTTCATTGCCAACCAAACTCCAAGCTCAGACAAACAAAAGTTAAAAGTGGAGTTCAGCTTAGATAATCTTCTCCTTGTAGACTCCATGACAGACGATGAGATAATTTCTTTTTGAATGGAGGATTGATGCTGGAATACATACACATGAGTTATAGCGATTTAAGATAAAGATATTTGCGCCGAGATATAAGATAAGAGCGCACGAAATATACCCAATCAGATATGCATGTTAGGTACACCACAATAGAACATGCTTGGTTATGAAAAAGATAACAATGAGAAAATCCAATAGAACAGTATTGCATCACATATTGAAAAACATGTCTTTGTGAAGTTCTAATTAATTCCAGTTGTTATTTTAGCAACTTAAAATACACATCTCTAAACGGCTTAAATATTCTTTGTTCTTTTCACTACATAAAGGTTGATTTGTCTCGAATATCCTTTAAGCATTTATATTCCCTCAGAACTTCACATATTTCCTGCATTCACACCTTTAGCGTTTTCTGCGACTGTGGTAATCAGTTTTGAAAAGAATATTGAAATATGTGTTTGTGAAGTTTTAAATTTTAATTCATTCAAGTTGTTGGAACACTATTATTTTAGCTAGCTAAATACAAATATCTAGAAATGGCTAAAATTTCATTATCACTTGCATAAAGTTTGATTTGTCTCAACTCTCCCCAAATCAGCATTTATCTTCTCTCAGAACTTCACATATTTCAAGCATTTACACCTTCTGATTTTTCTATGAAAATTGTAACGAGAATCAAATCTTACTAGTACATAAGTTACGGAAGCTCCAGAATCCCTTGAAATATTTGCATAAATTAAACTCATTCACTACCTACCAATTCATCAACAATAGAACAAAATGCATAAATTAATTTCAACTTTCATGCTCAAATAAGGATCTAACTTATGACGCCCTGACCCGGCCTATTGCCAAGATGGCTAATAGCATGGGCTGTTTGATATAAAAATTGCTGAATTAACAAACTATGTTTCTGAGATTGTGAAGAAAGAAAAAAAGAGTTAAATTCAACTAGAAGAGAAAGGATAGGATAGAACATGTAACTTTCTATAATTGTGCTTCTTATTTCACAAGAGAATGTATGGATGGTAATAAATCTTTTAATGTTTATTACACTATGGTAATATTAGAAATAAACAAATAATTCTATGGCTATTTATTCTTCCCACTTTTGGGAACATCTTCTAGAGGAAGTTGCACGAAACCTTTTCCTCTATTTCCTTAGAAAAAAGCTCACAAACAAGGATAGTACTTACAAAATCTTTATGTATGACTGTAATACAACAAAATCTCACAAAGGATGGTGCAGTATTTCCTCATATCAGCTTTAAGCAATATCACTACATGGATCATGGATTCCAAAAGAAGCACCAGCAAAATGATATCATTGTCAAGAATAAGCAACATGGGAGCACAAGGATTGCACACTCGTACGCACACAAATAAGAAGGAAAAAAACAAACAAAGAAAAAGCATCTGCCTAAACTAAACTAAATAGATTACTTCTATGGGTGCAATACCTTTTCTTCCAAATTCCTCAATTCTTTGATAAGAATTTCTTGCAAGGGATGGGAAATATACAGATGCGTATACCATTTCAGTTTTGGAGTCGAAATTGTGATGTACTCAGCAATAACGGATTCGCTATTGCATGTATACACCTATAACAAAAGGGGAACATATATCAGTTGCAGATAAACAAAGAACAAAAATACCAGCAGCAAGATTCAAGGTTAGAAGCCAAATATAAGTCTTGCTAGAAACATCAATATCTTAAATACTGTGGCAAGGAGAAAGCATCTGAACGAGGATTTCCAAAGGAAATATATCACAAGCTATTTGTTTGCAAAACATAAATCAGCAGGCTCAAGACAGAAAAATGCAAGGCTTATAGGAATAACTTTCCATCTGCATAACACTTCAGTCACAAACAATAGTAAGCCTACTAGAGGGAATCATTCAACTAGTGGGAATCATTCAATCAGGGTTTAATTCCTATTAAATGTCTATTTATGGTCTACCAAGTTAGAATCAAAGCTGTGAGTCAAGGAAAACCATAACTGATTGAGAAGAGCAACACAAGGAAGGAAAGACATGACTGTTTCATTATATAAAATTCAGACTGTGCTTGGATGGATAGATGGATTTGATCTGAGCACAAGGCTATCAATAAGACAAATAAGAAAAAGATGGTTTCTCCTGGGAATTGGCTAGAAGAGTAAGAAACTATAAAGCAGTTTACTAAGATACTTGTAAGATTACCAAGAAATAGATAATATATAACTGCACTTGTAGACAACTCATTCACTAGCTAGTTCAAAATGGAAAATCTAAGATGGACAATCTAAACTCTGTGCTTCTGTTACATAAAAGGAAATCCTTATGAGGACTCACTCATGCATAAGGATTTCCTTTGGATTGGAAAAGCTTAATCATGCCTCACATGCATCTCTTTGAAGTTGCTAGGCCTCAGTCCAGGCAAGGCTCAAACTGCTCGAATCACCATACCTCACACCTAGGCGTGCACCTAGGTGCACCTTCAACAAATATGGTACTTAGGTGGACAATATAAATACTGATTATTCAAGGATGATTAAGAGAATGACAAACTTTAATGCAGAAGATAATTTGATAATTAGATTGAGCAATGTCATTCAGAGAACTATTTGGAAGGAATCGTGAAGGATATTTCAAGAATCCTAATCATGCAGATCAACTGACAATACTAGAAATGATGGAACTGATTTTAAATTTCAATAGACATGCAAAAGACACTTGAAACATCCGAAGTTGGCAATCCCACAACTCGAAGAAGGTGCAGACCCTAACAATTGGATTCGGGATTGTGCAATGTAGTTTGATATGTATGAAACATGAGGAGACCAAAAAAAATTAATGTGTGGAACGCATATACAAAATAATGCTAGGTGTTGAAATTAATGGGAAAAGGAATGATTTGCAAACTTCCACTACCAGTGTGACTTTACGGTTAGCCTTAGTTGCAAATGAGGTTATTTTGGATGTTCCAAGCAATTAACCTAATTGGCAGTTCGAATGATATGTTAATAAATTAAAGAATATAGGGGGCCGGTTTTGGACTCAATCTCCTTTCAGTGTCAAGTCTATAGGGGGCCGGTTTTGGACTCAATCTCCTTTCAGTGTCAACTCTCAGGACTTGAATTGTGACACCATGCTTCTATATATGGACAAGGAGTCGCAAGTTTCCATTCAGCATAAAATGTCCAGATAATCAATCAAAAAAATTAGTGAATGATGAGTGTATTCTAAATAAAATATAATCAAGAGTACAAATAATATATAGGAATCAAAAGAAAGCACAAGTAAATCCTTCATTGATGGTGAGCATCAATGTAATATAAGAACATCAATAATCAAATCAGCATAAACAAAAGGTGCGAATTACAAGTGATTTCTACTCTACCAGACGTGTACAAATATCATACTGACACCAATATTAAAGTGACAAGACAGAACATTGACGAACCTTTGAGTTCATAAGGTTCTCGAGTTCTTCAATCTCTTTCCAGTAAGAAAGTTCAGAGCCTGAACCTATATTACAAGAATCCAATTACCGAAAGATCAATTCAACAGTAAAGGAGTTGACTTTGAATATCAATGAAATTAAAGGAAGCTAACTTTAAAATTGACCTAATAAGGATGAGGATCGATTCTTGAATACCTTTAGTCTTAACAGGAGAAGCAGTCATCCCAAATATTCTAGGAAGTTGGGAGTTATTCAACTGTAATTGCTGGTGATAAAATTCCTGAAGTGCGTGACTAACATTCAGATTGCAATCATATCATATGATAAGTGATAAACGTAGAACCAGGACTTCATTTTTACAATGCATAATTTATATATAAAAGGAGTATTTGATTGCTCAAAGTACAGTGTTGTTAATCATCTCAAGAAATAAAGGCAGCCTTTGCCTTTCTTATTGCTTGATTAGTGAAGCTTCACTAAGACCAAAGTTGTACTCCCTCCGTCCCCAAAAGGGTGACCTGGGTACACCCCTTCACGCAAATTAAGGAGAAGCAAAAAAGCAGTTTTTATTATCTTTTTACCCTCTAAGTGAGTGGTGTTTAATTGATGATAGAATGGGACCAACATTTAGAGAAGGAATGAGAAGTTAAGAGATGGTAAGGGTATATTTGTCTTTTACTAGTAAAATTTATACTTTTAGACATTGTTTTGGGAACAATTTTATGGGTATACTAAGGTCACCCTTTTGGGGATGGAAGGAGTAATATATAAATAAAGAAGAAAAAAAGGCAAAGTTTATCCATTATCCTCACTTCTCGCCATCTCGGTCCACTGTATACAATTACTCCTTTCATGCCAGTTAATTTCTACTCATTTCAATCAATACTACTCTCAAACACACACGTAGTGTGCATGTGAATGGCTAGTAATTCATGAATTCTTTAAATCCAATTAACTTTCATCGCATCCCAATTAATTATATCTTACAAGAAATCATCTCGGGTTCGGAAAAACAAGTTTGTAATCCACATGAGCATAGTGGAACTGGCATATAAGTTTTCACTTTTCATATTCTTAGAAAAAGTAAAACTCCCTCTGTCTCAGACAGTTTGCAACGCTTTCCTTTTTTGGATGTCCCATTCATTTGTAATATTACCTTTTGTAAAAAAAATTATCATGTAATTTATCAAAATTACCCTTCCAACATCTACTTTATGTCTCATCACTTTAATTTCAATTATTTTACTTTCCCACTACGTTTACTCATTTCAAACTAATTTATTCTCTACCACTCATTTTAAAGGACAATGTAGCCATTTTGATCAAAACTTCCCTTTTGTTTTAATAATTGTGAAAAGTCAATGGTTGTCAATGGAGGTAGTATGTTATTTGTATTGTGGAAATGACTCATTGAATAGTCTCCGAAATTTTTTAAAAAAAAAATCAAATATATATACTACTTTCATAGACTGTGAACAACACAACTTTTTTCTTCTTACTAAACATAATTTATGTTTAAATTTTTAAAATATTTTTAATAATTTAACATGTTTTAAACTTTATATATATTTTTTAAAGTTTTTAACTATATGTTTTTTAAAATAAGTTTTTACTTATTTTAATATGGTAAAAAGTTAATGATACAGTTAAATGTTTAAGATTTTACAGTCTTAGTATGATCGCATAAATCAGCATTCAGCGATGGTCATGCATATATGTGATGGGAATATTTTGGGGTTCAGCAAACTTCAGAAAACCGAAAGACAAGAAATATTTACAAACTAAACTTACTAAAAGACAACTGACAATCACATACGTATGTGTGTACCTGTATGGGTACGTACATGTACATGTATATGTATATGTATTTACACACATATGCAACCTTTGCATTTTACGGTGATTGTATAGTACGAGCATAAAATCAACTTACCGCCATAATGCAAGCATATGGATGTCTACCTCTAGCATTATGACATTCATCAAAAATTAAAACCTTTATCATCTCAAGCTTCAAGAAACTGTGTCTCAAGGCATCAAGCAAGATCATTGGTGTCATAACAAGCACCTGGACCACGAAGAAACGAATAAATAAAATAAGTTATTATTATTCTTCTTCTAACCAAATGATTTGTACTTGCACATTTTCCCACACCTGGCATTGATTTCCCTTGAATTTTGTAATTTCTTATGATTTTTCATTGACTTTTCAGATTTTCCAAATATACCAAGAGCTATTCTCTTAATCTTTAGCCTTAAATACAAATTTACAGTAGAAAAGAAATATCCCTCTTCCATGTCCATAATACAAATAATCGTCTACGCCTAAACCAGAAAGAACATTTGCTTAAAAAGGAAAAGATATCTCAATATATATCGACATTGTTCAATTTTAAACTATATTTACAAAGCTAAAACTATAAAATAAATAAAGAATTATAATAAGAGATGCTTTGATCTGTCACGAGCCTCATTTACAATTCACAATTAACATCATAACCCAAGAATCTTAGTCTAAAGTGAAATGGAAAATCATGCTGACCTCATATTGATCCTTTTGCTTATTCCAATCATCAGCACTCCAAAAGTCCACACCCATCTCTCCCCAAAACTTTCCCACTTTCAAATCAGTATGCATTTCAACAACTTCAGCTTGCTAGAAAGTAACATTGAAAAAGATTAAAACTAAAGTTCACAAAAAATAAAATGAAATTTTTTGACCTAATGGAACCAAGCCCATCAAACAAAAGACGTCCGAAGATTAAAAACAGTTGAGCAAGAAAAGATCTCAATAAATTTGGTCACAAACATTAATAGTTAAAAAAATGTTTAAAAACTCAGGGAAACCCTTCAATTAAACATAATATTCAGAAAATGGAGAAACTAAAACATGAGAAGAGGTCTCGCATACTTGAGTGACCAAAACCACGGTAGGGACCAAGAAAACAGCTATGAAAGGCGACGGTTTTCGAAGAAGGTAAGCATAGTTTCGCAGAAGCATTACAGCAATCAGGGTCTTCCCTGAACCCGTCTCCAAGTATACAATTGTGTTCTGCTTCAGAGCTTTTTCCAGTGCTTCCAATTGATAACTGCCATAATCACAACATCATAATAAAATACGTATACATGTGTATGTGTGTGTGTGTAAATAATCAAGAAAAACAAACAAATTTGAGGGAAAGAAAAGAGCAAAAGGCAGAGTGGCATTAATTCAGTATTTTTTTACCTCCGAGCAAAAGAGAGAGGATCTGAGTGATCGCCATTGTTTTGGGTATCTGTAATCGCCATTTTGATGTCTTTCTTTTACTAATAAGAAATTTTGTGAAACCCCTGAAGTGAATATATATAGGATGATGAAGATCAAACGTTTATGGGTAATTCTGGAAAGAGAGAAGAAAATGAGTTTGTGCATGAAAATATCTGAAGGTGACTGGCTTAAGTTTCGAATATTCTCGTGAACAGTGCGGCGATTCACATCACATACATAATACGGTACATATTTTCCTACTTAAAAGTGATGCAATAAGAATCTTAAGAGCAATATTTATAATAACAAAAAAGTAATAAAATAAAATGGACCCCCCCCCCCCAACCCCCCCACTCTCTCTCTCTCCTGCTGCTTTCTTTTCTCCCAAAAACACCTTTTTCTTCCCTGCTAATCCACCACTTTCTCCAAAAGTGCCTCACTTCTGATCGGAAAAAAAAAATCATAAAGCCGATCAGCATTTCAATGGCGACCATCTTAAATATTCGAAAATAAAATGGAATGGATAAAACAAAAAGAATGTATCATCTCATAATCTCTGTTCTGTTCTGTTCTACGTATAATAGATTTTTTTTTACCTGATCTCTATTCTCGGATTGAAACAAAATATTTTTAAAATACAGCACAGCACTGAATTTTCGATGATATTGAGACGGTGGAGTGGAGGTGGGGAAGGAGATGAGCGCGGCGGCCGATGAAGATGTCACCGGCGGTAGTAGTACATAAGGGGAAAGAACAGAGAAGGGAGTGATGACCGACGAAGGAAGACGGAAGTTTACCTCAGATTACTTTTGATTATGTATTTCTTTTGTTTAGGTCATGACAACAAAATGAAATGAGTTGCACTTCTTTTAAAATATTTAAAAATTTGTCCCACAAATTTTCTTTTTTTTTCACGAAGTAAGTAATTTAAATTTTGTAGGAGTCTATTTGGACAACAAAATTAAATTATTCTTATGAAAAATGAGATATAGTAGTACAGTTTCTGTTACGACATTATAAAATTTTATATTTCATATTTTTTGTTTTTTTTTACCCTTACATTGAGTCATGAAATCTTACGTGACAATTTTAACAATTATGATCTCCGAATACGTGTAATGGTGCAAATAAAATCGGACTCTGCCAAAAGATTTTATTTTAAATCTTTTTTAGTTCGTTAAAATCAAATTAAGTTAAGAAAAACTTCAAAAGTTTCTTATTTTGATTTTTTAAAAATTGATCATCATATTTGTTTGTTTTAACTTAAAATTATGAGATTCTAAATTCTTGCAGTAAAAATTATACCTTCAGAATCTAAAATTTCATAATTTTAAATTAAAACAAATAGGGCATTTTAACCTAGTTATAGTTTTATTATAAATTAAGAACTTAGTAGTTATACTCATACTTTTTTTTCATATAAAAAACCAAACAAAACTTTTATCCAAAACATTTTTAAGAGATTTAAATTAACTTTATGGTTGTTCTAACTTGGTTCAATATTAAATAAAATTGATCTCAAACAAGTCACGAAAAGACAAACTCAAACCAATATTTTATTCCCAAAAATTCTCTAATTTTATTTTAATTTGATTCAACATCACTTATCACTTTTTTAATCAAAATTTAATTTGTAATCAACCACAATTATCATGTAATAAAATTAATTTAGTTAGAGTTTTAAAATTTTTAACTTTTATTGCAATAAAATTTTATTAAAATGTGTACTAAAGAAACTCATTAAACATACATATA
Organism: Centella asiatica; assembly: GCA_014636745.2. Taxonomy (NCBI): domain Eukaryota; kingdom Viridiplantae; phylum Streptophyta; class Magnoliopsida; order Apiales; family Apiaceae; genus Centella; species Centella asiatica. Next base: position 39,148,685 of record CM025784.1, on the reverse strand, counting down.
AAAAAGACTTACAATAAATTGGAAAAAAAAAAACTAAATTGACAAGTCAAACATTATTTTTTTTTACAAAAATCAAAAAACTAATATTATTGTTACTATTGTAAAATAAAATCATGGTGATATTAATCTTATATAACAATTTATATTAATAATTTAAAATATAAAAAAACAACTATTGATATACAAACAATGCTATTAAATTAATATTCAAACCTATTAACAAATAATGATGATGAATATTTATACAAATTTTAAATAATTATAAAAATAATTTAATTTATACAAATATACAACTATGCAAAATAAAACACGTGTTTGATACGGATAATAAAGCTAGTTGATATTACATTTCTAAATGTATGATATTTTTAGAAAGTTTACCTGGACTAAAAATAAAATTGAGAAATAAGATGTTATATAATTTTTCACTCTTTTATGTGGTGTACAACATAGTATTATAGTTAAGTAAAACTAATAATCTTTTACGAAAAATCCAGTTATTCTTGAGTAATTGTAGAAATTATGTAAACAAATTTTGTTCGCATGCTTTTGGAATATATCCGATTAGCTTTTCCTTATATATTTTAGAAAAAGAAAGTATAATGCAAGTTGTACGATAAAGCATAGCACCAATTACAAAAATAAATTATAGATTATTTTCCTTTATCTTTATTATTATTATTATTATTCTATTTATATAACGTAAATGTCTAAGAAATTGTATATATTTATATTATATTATTATTATTTGATTAAAATAACCATGGCTAAATTATACGACAACTAATTACTTAATATTATTATGAAGCTGAAATGTCAACGTACACCTTAAATTTAAAACTTTAAATTTCAATTATTTTGATTTGCTGCAGCATCATATAGAGTCTAGACCTTCAAGAACGAAGTTTAAAATCTATATCATATACAAAAGCACAAAAAATACATAATTTAGCTGAATTTTTAAAATCCAGTTGTCTCTGTTCGTAATTCAATAAAATAATTTTAAACAAACCAATAATAGAGTTAACTGTGCTTTTAATTACCTTTCACAGTTTTTTAAAAAACTTCTAACTATATTAATCTTTAAAACTGGTGATATTTTTAATAAAAATCAATATTGCCAGTAAAGATAATCACATTGCTAACATAAACATATATTACATAAGCTTTTTCAATTTGTTATTTAGATGCGTATATCGATTAAATTTAATTATAGTAAGAAAGTGAAGATTTTAAGAACTTCAATATAATTAGATTTGTTAGATAGAAATTACAATTAGTTGAAAACACAAATTAATAGGAGAAATTAAAATAGTTTGGAGATTTTTGATACGTTTAAATTCATTTGAACCAAATTAATTATTTTTAAATTAATGTATAGTTTTTGGAATTAGTATTATATATCCAAATGTCGATATTCTCTAAAAATTTTAAAACTTTTAAATAGATAGAAATTCAAATTTGTGTGAAGCCGTGGTAAAGTAGATGAACTCGGATGACGCCGCTTCTGCTTTGCTGACCACTTAAAACATTTCTTATTTTCTTTTTTATATATATGTATATATATAAATAGATAGATTTAAACATATTTCGTTCATCAAAATCGAATTATAGAAAGATAAATTTACACATAACATATATAATTCAATTAAATTATGCTCATAAAAATAATAATAACTAAAAACAAATCAATGAAATATATGTTAATTGCTGAACCAGAATCAGAAAAGATATATTTTCAATGATTCATCACCCAGCATTATTGGTAGAAAATGAAAAACATGTATGTTTCGTTAAAAATTCCTAAAGTTCTCAAAAGCAGATCAAGTTCCTAACTTTTTTCGTATTACATTTGCCTAGAATTTTTCTTATATTGATATTTTGTTGAAGATAACTTGTGCAACGTCTGTAATCTTTAAACAAAATAGAAATCGAACAAATTAATACTCCCTCCGTTTAAAAAAATATTTACATTTGGAAAAAAAATACTTATATTTGAAATTTTTATTTGTTATTCTACTATAAATTAAAAAATTTTGAATTACAAATTTATAAATCTCGTCATAACTTAAAGATTTATAACAAATTTCATGAGAAAAACTTATTATTTTTACATTTAATTTTCAGTCAAATATATAAAATTAATAATTATCAAAAGTTTTAATATTATTTTTTTTGTGAAATGAAAAGAGTAATTATTATGAAATAAAACCGTAAAGATATAAAGCACTAAAGCCCCAATGGTCAAATCACATCAACTTTTAAAAATTACACAATAACTAAAATTACAATTTAAAATACTCGTGTCGTTAACTGCAACAAAACTGGCCCTCAATCCGTATTGCCGAAAGTCTCCTTGTAAACTTGCAAATCGTCGTAAACAAGAAATACAATTATGTTAATTATCGAATAAAAATATAAATAACAAGAAACAACACAACATAATTTACAGAGGTACGAGGCAAAATAAAATATTGATTGAAAAAATGTACAAGTAATAAATTACACAACAAATACAAACATGAACTAATAAGGCTGAAAAGAAAAGCTCACACCAAGTGCACTGTTTAACAGAACAAAAATATATCATACTACATGCATGAGTGGTACAAACAATACGATGTTATTATAATTCGATAATTGATTTGGTAATTCATCCGGTTGAGTCGGTCATTCAATCGGTTGAGTTGCATTTTTATTTATTTATTTATTATTATTATTATTATATATTAATAATTTTATATGCTTAAAATATTATTATAATTTATAACTATATTTTAAATACATAAACGAGCATACTAATTAATTATTATAATTATTTACCACAAAAAATCAATTACTACGATATTTAACAAGATAAAATAAATAATTTTGAGTATTATTATTCGCTTATTCAAAAATATTATGTTTTAAATGTTAATTCTTATTTTTAATGAATTTATATTAGTGTTATTAAGTGCATTATAATTTTAATTTTGTTATACACTACAAAAAAATGAATTTCACCTAAAATTTTCAATAGTTTTTTAAGTTTAAGTAATTTTTTCAGCCGAGTACTATTTAAGTTATGATTTTAATATATTTTAATTTTAAATAATAAATTAGATTTTTACTTTAATTCATATAAGAGAGATGTAATAAACCAACAAATATCCCATTTTAACTACTTGCCCTTTTGGGCCTGTTTAGATCAACTCATGATCTACCTTTTCAACTCTTTATCTATCTTCTATTATACTCTATTTTTTTTAAAGTATAATAAGTGTTTAATTTGACTTTTTGACTCATAGATTTAAATAAAATCTTTTAAAGTTTTTATTTAATTTTAAAAATTTTAATAAAAATATTTTAAATCAAAATTAATATAAATATGATTTTTAACTAAACTAAAATATTTAACTTATAAAAAAATCACTTAAACTTAATTATATAAAAGTCAATTGACGCTTATATTGAAACCGAGAGTGTGTTAAAGTTGTAGAATTTCTATTTTTATTGGTGAATTTGTGTTGCAAAATATTTTTAAAAAATAAAAAGTAATGTTAGAAGTCTCCTCTTATTTTATCTCCAACTTATCTGATAAACAATTTACTTCTTACTTTTACACCGGTACAATTTTATACACAATGTACACACATTACCATAATTTTAGACTCCCTCACACCCCCACCCCGCCTCACCCCACCCCACCCCACATTACCCCAATTTTATACACAATATACACACAATAAATATGAATAATAAAGTAAATTTTTACATTCATTTATTTTGATTATGACAATGTGTTTATTAAAATGTTAACAAATTTATAAAGCTACTATTGTGAACATATCAACATGGAGGAGTAATTAATTAGTCTTTATAATTAATTAATGTCTTGTTGTTTGTTGGGTGCCAAAAAACAAGAAAAAAAAAACAAAATTAACGAGCAAGCTCATAAGCTTGGTTGGAGCCGTGGAGCTTTAATCGCAACGGCTAAAATTGAGGAGCAATTTTCTGGTTAAAACTGAGAGACAGTATTTGAGTGATCTTATAAATACGGAGTAATATAATTTGAACACTGTCTCCTATCCCCTCTTTCCCTCTCCCTCTGTTTCTCTCTCTCTACATTTCAAGTTCTCTCGATTTCTTCCAAAATTGAAGAATATCGGATTGTATTATATTCATCTCCTGATTCAGGTGTTCCAAATCAGCAGTCGTAATGGAAGATTTTTTGCAGAATTTGAAGACTCTCCGCTCTCAAATGAACGGTACATTTCTCTTTCTCAGGATTTTCCTCCGATTTTTGAATTTCGAGTGATCGTCCACTTTTTCTATTGATTCCGATGATTTTCATATATGTGTGTATCGTTGAAGATGTCGAGGATCAAGCGGCAAAAATCACAGTCGAGGAGCAAACGCAGATTACTACTATTCAAACTCTTCAAAAAGACCTCGATTCAGGTTTCTCTATCTTTCCTGAAAAATTTCTTTTATCATTCTATTTCAGAAATTTGTGTTAAACACTTGTTCTAAACATTCACTGGATACACACACGCACACACATACTCTCCCTCTCTCCCTCTCCCTCTCTCTCTCTCTCTATATCTATATATCTATATATATATATATATATATATATATATATATACGAGTAAAAGACCCGTATGATTGACTCACAAATTTATCTAAAGTCACGTACGAGCGTACAAAAACAAGTTATTGTATAAAATTTTATTAAATTTAAAGTTGTAAAAAGTGTTTATCTAATAAAGTCAATAACTTATATTTTTGGATGGTTTACATTATTTAATTTTTTGATTTTATAAAAATTGTCAAAGTTATCACGAAATTAATTGAAAAATTGGGTGGTTTAATAATTTGGATCTATGATTAAATTATCAAAATATGTTAAAGTAGAAGGTGATCTTAAATAAGTTTCTTAATGTCAATGTTAGGTGCCTTTTGCTCTCTCTCTCTCTCTTTCTATATATATATATATATATATATATATATATATATATATATTCTGACCACCGTCAGAGAAATTATGTAGCATAGGATGAATTCAAAATTATGAGCATAGGATATATGGAATTCAAGTCAGATATTGTTTATTCACTTGGTTTGTTTTATATACTTGTCTCCATGTTGGGCCATTAGCGAGTTGTGACATTGCAGTTTTCTTCCCTTTCAATGTCAGTTGGTGCTTGTGCTCTAATTGATAAACAAAATGGTTCTATTTGAAGGGAAGTATCTTTTTGACTTCATATGTGCTTTTTCTTATTTGAAATTGTTTTAGTCTCATGAATTATTGCTCCGACACTGTAGTTTATGTTATACAATTCTTCCCATCTGTTGGGGCATCAGATCAATGCAATTCTTATTGTCTCTATCATTCTGTGTGTGTAGCAAAGGGAAGTATTTCTTATTCTTTTGCAGTTATTTCTAATCTAAAACTTTCTTTGTTTTAGTTAATGGTACCATGTCATTTTTTATATGTTCGGCCATATGCTCACCAAAGGGAAGGTGTTTATTAAATATGCTCACTAAGACCTCTGATGGAGAATGAAGATAAAGAGCAGATTATACTACTTTATTCATTAGACTCTAGATTAATAACTACTAATTAAAAATAATTACTCTAGATCGTGAATGATTCATTATTTAGTATTTACTTTTAATTGGTAATATTTATTTATATAGTTTGTGGTCTTGTCATGTTAGTTTTTTTGTTCGGTATTGATTTATTTCTTTAGAAGCAACTTATTAGTGGGTCTAGCCTTGTTATCTTGGTTTTTCCCCCATTTATGTGCTTGTAAAATGTTATGGACCTCTAACAAGTAGATATTATAATAGTTGTTCTATTGACTGCAATCATTATTTCTTCTCCTGTGGGAAACCCGAGGTGTAATGATTCTGCTGTGGTTGAATCACCCTAGTTCTTTTAATCTTCTTTAACCCTAGGCGTAATGAATGCTGACCTCAACTAGTTTTAGGCATTTTTCTACATATACATATGTATGTGTATGTGTGTGTGTGTATCTATATATATAATGTATATTATATTCGATGTGTATATATTTGTGAATTGGATAGAGGGGATGCCTATATCATTCTTGTTTTCCTGTGGGAAGATCACCATTGATTTTTTGCTAAATTTTGTTCTTCCTGAAAAAGAACTTCATGTGCATGAAGTTGGGAGAATTCGTTGTCATATGAATCCATTGACTAGGGATCTTTGATGTTTTTATGTAAAAATCTTTACTTGTTGACCATGCGAATTTAGATTTGATCAGTACTTTGTAAAGTTTTGGTTCTTAAACTTGTATCTAGAAAACACATGTAGAGATTTGGTTCCACTAATTTTGACTTTGCAAGAAAGGTTTAAGTTTCTACCTGCTTATTCTTTTATCCAGCAAAATTTGAAACAAGGCGGATTAAAGAAGACACTGATGTGATGGTGAAGGAAAAGGGAGAGATCTGCTCCCAGATTTTGGAAAAGCAGAAAAAAGTTTCTGCTTTGGAATCTGATTCAGTCACCCTTAACCAGGTAACCTTTTCTTCAAATATAAGAGGACAAACACTAGCTGTCAGTGAAACTCTTGCAAAATATTCTCTTATATGAAGTAGTTGCATCCATATTTGTTATTAACATAGTAGTTATCAGAAGTAACTTGATAAAAAAGTTACTTCTCCGAGGGTGCCACATTTTAAAAATGTTTATTGAGCTTTCTATTTTTTATTACTATTATCTTTGGTTTTGTCTTGTCTCTGTCGAATCCTTGTAATTTTCATCGAACACTCTTTTCATCCCATTGATATGTCTGGAACTAGTTATAGTAACCTCTTAGCTGCCTGATCTCATTCATTGTGGAAGATGATAAGGTAATTTGTATCTGAATAGGTTTCGGTAGTAGTCAATTATCTGATTCTATTACCTCCTCCTTCTTCCTTTCTATAACACATACAATTAGATGCATAATATCACAACTCCTGCGAGCATAAGGCTGGGCACAAGCAACTCCCATGACCCTTCATTTGACCAATTTGTAAATATGGTAGGCGTTGGCTTGTAAGTTGTATGCGGTGAATCTGAATTTTATTGATGATAATGATGGTGCATGGTGACTAGCAGCGAGATCTGACCCAGAACGTATGGCAGTCTAATGTTGAGCCATATCTAGCTAGAACATGCCACTAATCAGCTATGGTGCAGCAGCAGTATAATCTGTGTCTACCATCTGGTGAATGTCTTGTGGTGGTGGAGGTAGAGATTGTACTGGTTGTTCTCAGAGTCGATGTGATTATGGGCTTGGTGGTGGTTGATGATGGTGGTTTTTATGGTGGAGACACGTGGATATGGCCATGACCAAGTGGTGTTGGTTGGAGCAACCAGTCTGGGGTACCAGAAAAGTGCTCTACTTCAAGTCTTCAACAACAAAAGAA